>JACJUY010000065.1:232253-424856 GCA_014220935.1 Platorchestia sp. MABIK
GCATGCTGGACGAAGTCACCGTACTAATAACCTTTTATCAGCACCTCCTCACTCTGCAATACGCACACGTGCCGAAAAATGCAACCTGCCTGTTAGACTATCTGATTTTGAAGTATTAGGCCGAGGAAGTAACCCAATAGAACTCAGAATATTAGAATATCTTTTCATTTATAGATTAAAGCCAAAGCTGAATGATTTACAGTCTGCCTATCCCCTACAAATAGTAAATTCCTAATTTTGTTTGGTAGCAAATGTTTTTTAATTTCATGTTTGTTTTTACCTTTGGATTTTCTGAATGATGACTGATTTGTTATCTTCAACTTTTACAGTGTTGAGAATGACCACTGCTAGTTGGTCGAAACGTTCACTTTTATCGATTTTATCATCTAATTAGTACAATATGAGTCTAAGCGTTGCGTCATTAGTCTTCCTATTTTTATTTATAATCAAGAAAATTGAAGTAATTTAATCCAACAGAAACTTTACCTCGTTGCTTCTAACCACCATGGCCTAGCTAGAAGTTAGCAGATTGCCTTTCAAGTGAAACCATTAGTGTTCACGCTGTGCATCACGAGTCAACTATACAGGTTTTTTTTCCGTCGAGGAAAGGAAGGAAACTGCGATTTCCCACTCGAACCAGTTGGGAGGAACGGGTATAAGGCGGACCTTAGACAACCCTTATTTCGCCCTGGCATCAATTGAAAGGCATTTGAAAGGCGCAGTGCATATATTGGTTTGTATCGACTAGATGGCGAGAGAAGATTCGAAACTTTCTATTTTTGGTCTGAGTATCAATGCTCAAATCCCATTGAATGATTTTAACACCAAGAAACAAACTCATTTCCTTTGCAGAAGCACGATCTCAACTCAATTTTCGCTTCACTGGCATCAAGGCATCGATCTCATTGACTTTCAAACGTCAAGAGATATCTTCCGGACATTCAAAAATGACTCTTGGATATCATTTCGGATTTCGATGTTCAAAAACCTAATTCAGAGGTTTTAAATCAGGGGAAAATTTACCCCTAGGAGTAAAAAATTATATAGTCAGTGCTAAATAATTGAAGATAATGCTGATAATGCTTCTGGTATTTCTGTTCATTATTTTTTGCAATACAAATTAACTTCATAGTTTTCTGTTTAGAAAAGGTTTGATGGGAGTAGAGGGTAAATGGAGAGATACATAGAGCTGAGGGGGGCTCAATGATGGAGGAAATATTGAGAATGGCTGGGCTAATTGTTTAGAGCCAACTGTCTCCTTCATCAGTTAACTCACAGGGGCAGGCCAAACGTTTTGAAATGGCACTTATCCTAGGGTTATTCCAGTGTGTGCAGTTCACGCGTGAATCATCTATATATTAGTACGCTTAAAACTAAGTTCGTGTAACGCTTCTGATTATTATGAAGGCGCCGTGACTTGCGGTATCGTGTCTAAGAAGATACTATATATAAGGGGTCGTATTAATAAAGCTACTCACGCTGCGTTTTCCCTCCACAATGGATCCGAGAAGAGAATTAGCCAAAGAGCGACAAAGAAAATTTCGAGATAGACTAAGAACGGAAGAAAGGCAATTCATTCGAGATATGAACAGGAACTTTATGGTACGAAGAAGATAAAATATGAATAAGACGTTAGGTTGGCATAGGTTCTTTATGACAACTAGATGCACTTGCTGCGAACCTCTCAATTGTTTTATTTTATCTTCTAATGTCGGTTTATAATTTTGTTTAAATTTAATACCTGCACACGGGGCAGATTTTTCGCTGTCACCGACAAATGCAAATTTGTGCATAACGACAAACAGACTGTCCCTATTAGTTTTATGCATTTTAGTTTAACAACACAGTCTGAATGAAGTGAAATTATGAGCTTTTTTCTTTTGAATTAAAGTCCCAGCGAAGTAATTACCTCTTGTTAGCACAGAATTTTACTGCCATGTATTTGGCATGTTTAGGAACAAACTTCATGTTTCGTTTTCGATTCAACTCCTTGCACTCATTTCTGTCTTGAACTTGATTTGTACTCTCTTCATCTCATAAAGCGTAAATCCAACTATCTCTTGCACTGCAATACATTTACTGAAGCAACCATTCCAGTCTTGCCCGACATCATGCACTATGTTGCGGAGAACCCGTTGCGACATCGCGTGATTTATTCGACTACTAAGAATTTGGCGTTTAAAGATCACATCGCTGCGAATCCAACGCAAATGTCTAGCGAAAGAGTTTATGAAAACGACCCTGAGTGCTCATTTAGCTCTCCATTCCAGCTCAGCGATGGCCACTTCACTTACGACTTGACTGTAATTGGACCGCAGCCACTTGTTTAAATTGACGCCTATCAAGACTGACTTTCGAACCACAAAAGACTGCTTCAATTCCCATCGGCGGCACGCTAAAGTCCACAAAAGTCAATGCGTAACTGCTCATTGAGGCAGCAGTAGCAATCTCTCTTGCACTTTTTTATGTTACTGATGAAACACTTTCATAGCCGGTTGAAAAACGCTTACTTTCAGTAATTGCTCTACAGTTTAATTATTCAAATGTGAGTGACTCAGACCAGGAAGATCATAGTCACGGCGTATCAAAGAACGTAAAGTGGCTCTGCAAGCATTGTAAAATGTTTCAAAGCTTTATTACCGGTTGGAACATTAAGAGAAACGAATTCTACGTACATCATTATTCTAAGTACTAAAACCATAACATGAACTTGAAAAGCAGTTTCCTCACTGCTCAAAATTGCAGTAATTCATCATCATCAAATTTTCCTTTCTATCCATTAAGATAGATTGTAAAGAACTTCATGGTTCTTTGAAGGAGTAAAGGGTATTTCGAAAACGTGCAGCCTTCTCCATACGGTTTCTGTAACAATATAGTACAAACATTTAAGATCCAGTACTAAAAGCAAATTTTAATTTCACTTCATTTTCACCACATGTGCTGTTTAGTAACTGAACAAACAAATTCAACGTAGACATTAAAACCTATCATATACATGAAATCAATTTTGGAATTCTTGGCTGGTATAAAATAGCTTATGAAAGACTAACAGAAAATATTAAACCTTACCGAATTATTAGCCCCTTTCGTGCATACTCTTCCGTGTACTGACAGCAAATGAAACGACTCGAGCACACACCGACCTCGTATGCCCATACCAAAATATGCCTAAAACAGTCATAGATAAACTCAGTTTCGGTATCGCGTTTACCTTCGCTCGAACGCACATCCCGTGACAATCAAAAGCTGTAATGACTGAGGAGAGAGTCTTTCATCACAGCTATAAGTAAATTCTCATATTTCACAGTGAAGCCCCTAATATCATTTAGCAATTCGAAAGCTCTCCTTTTACTCAAAGTAGATTACGGTGGTATTTTCTTTTCACTTGAGGTCCTCCCGTCAAACTAATGTATGCTTCACTCTCTCAGTTTTCCTTATTATGAGTAATGATGGCACTGACTAGTTAGAAACTTCAATGTGCACAACACGCTACTGACAGTACTTGTGTTCGGCGTAGTGATAGCAGCTCAATAGTCGCTCCTAGTTTTGGGCACTTTGTTGCGATGTGAGCTGCCAGTGTATACGGAGAGAATTTTCATATTGCTGACCGACCAGTAGTGACAAATTCAATTTTCATAAATACATAATCAAAGCTAAATGAAGGTACGATCTAGGTACTGATTGCTATTTTCATAATTTCTTACTACAGTTGACTTTAAATTTGAGTTGAATATTGATTCTGTTTAACCTATAGTGGCCAACTTGTTAAATGAGGATCCTTAAATGATAATGAAGTAATCTTTAATAATGGTAAAAAAATTAAAGTCCCATCTTGGAGTTGGAATCACTCGGAGTCTCATTTGTGACAAAAAAGTTTGATAATTCTCTACTGAAGTCTATAACTTCTCCAGTCAGAAGAGATAGTTAGAATCGTAAAATGAAATTTGAATTGGAATCGCTCCTCAAATTAGGAAAGATAATTGGAAAAATTTAATATCTCCTTTGAACTCTAGATTAAAGGAAAACTGAGCACAACTCATGACATCGAAAATGAGGTCTCACGCTGTTGCTGCCATGGAGTTGGTGTGAATGAACTGAACTGCATATGTCAGAAATAACATCTGAACTCAACCTCAAATATAAAGCTAATTAATTTTAATACGTTGCATTATTGATAAAACAGGAGCAAAATACTGAAAGGGCTACACTTATTTCATTCAATGTCATGAACCTGGGCTGTCCAGTCTAGATCCAAATCTAGAGATCGGAAAACCGAACTGAAAATTATGCTTAATTTCCGTGTTGTACAAGATTAGATTAGATGAGTTAATTCAAACTTCCTGAGTCAAAACAAAGGTGTTCCTAAGAGAATAATGAAGAAGGTACCATTTAGAGAAGAATAAAGAGGCGGGGATTGTATGCACGAGATTTACCTCTTCAACATCTATAAAACATCAAGATTGAAAGCAGCAAATTAAATAACATCTCAGTTGAAGAAGAAAGTAATAAACATTCAAGAAAAGAACAACACTAAACAGAAAAAGATAGTTCGTTACGAAGCCAAAAACCTCTTCGATTTCAGCAAAAGGAAAGCTTACTTGACCTCCAGCTTGGGACCTAGCATCTCCCTAGACAAGCAGAAAGATCCAGCAAACTCAACAACGAAAAGAGGTTAACAAAAGCCTCCAGCTCCAATGTTGAAGATCTTACAATATGTAGGTAAAGGCCCGTCCACACTATCAATCCTTAGCCGAATCTTGTGTTTTTTTGGCAGTCTGCGAACACGAATACAGATGGAAAATGGCACGATTTAAGTGTGTTTGTGTTTTCGAAATTGTTAGAAAACTCCGAACACAAACTTTCGTGGAAACAGCGAACACTCGCCTGTTTAAATATTGTGGGTGGTGTTTTTGCTTCTGAATTGCTTAGTTTCTACGTTTTTTTCCTATTTTCTCGATTCAGTTGTGTCTTTCTCGCGAAAACTGTAAATAATATGTAGGACTGCATGGAAACTGTACCTGGCGAAATTTACTACGTAACATGTCCAATATTTATTCAGTAATAACATAATCTGTCAATAGGTTTAGATTTAGTAATTGATGTTAATTTAATGAAAATAAAACCTACCGCCTATGTACTGAAGGTAACCATACATAAAAAGTAGTCTGGACACGATTCATGAAAGTTTCTGTTTTTATTCGCATTTTGTGTGTCTGTGATTCACGGAATGTTGGTGAGTGTAGACGGGTATTTAGGCAACCACCAGAAAAAGCAATTTCTCTCAGTACACTGACGAGCTCAGCGCTATCAGTAGTGTCTGTGGCCGTGAGCGCAGCTCACAGGAGTCAAGGGCATCCTGCTGACTAGGTACTGCTGATGCCTTCGGGGAGATTAGAGGCAATTACTTCCAGTGAGCACCCAATGTACCAGCATCATGAACGCTGGCGCCACGACTTCGTGTGTTAGCTGGCCCCCACAACACTAAAACTGACCACTCACAAGCAGGAAGAGTGCGTGTAAAATGTACGCATTATCGAGGGAGAAAAGTGAGATCCGATGTTCATCTTATCCTCCTAAATGCATGAACAGGTCTTTAGGTATTGAAAGTATCGTATTACTCACCCTCTGAAGGAAAATAACTTGACTATTGAATCAGATAAGTTAGGTCAAGTCTCCCAAGCCAAGAAAATGGTGTTCCTAAGAGAAGAAGGAGAAAAGCTATGTTTACTACAGAGTTTAGGGAGCGCGGAAGCTATGCACAATGTGAGTCTCCACGCAAGACGCCTGAGCCCAGAAACAGATTATTTGAAAAGAATGTTATGTGGAAGATAAAAGTTTAAGAATAAAGTAGCACGTGTTGACGAACAGGATGGTAGTGAACCTAAAAAAATGGTCCTCAACCAAAAAACATAGCATTTCATCAAAAGGAAGGCCTACCTAACTTTCAAATCGAAAAAACAATCTAACCTAGTAATACCCGCTGTGTTAATTAATATATTTATTTACTTATCAATATACATGTTTATTTAAATATTTATTTGTATATTTCTTCAAACATTTCTCTAGTGTCCGCTTCTTAAGAAACATAGGATGTCGGAGTTTGCGGTATCATGGATACCGAATTCTTCAGTGTAACATGGAAAGATGGCCATCAAATACTTCGACATGTTCGACGTTTTATTAGGATAGGTTCGGTTAGGATAGGTTAGATTAGGTTAGGATAGGACAGGTTAGGATAGCTTAATTAGGTTAGCATAGGTTAGGTAATATTGACGGAATTTTTTCACGGGTCCAGCCTGCTTAACGATGACATTGTTCGTGGAGTTTCCACGGGTCCTGCTACTACGTAATAATACCCTTGGTTTATATTTTTGGTATCCATTTCGCAAGAAACGTATGTTGTATATTTTTTGTTTGGTATAATAGATACTGACCACATGTATTTATCAAAGGTTTTGCGGTTGAAAGCATTCGGAGAAGTGAGTTTGTCTTAAATGTGCACAAAATTTCCAACAAAAAATGGAAAGACTTTAAGAAAGAAAAAGAAGACTTGATAGAGAGCACAAAAGAAGAGCTTAGGCAGCGCTATCTCAGGATGAAAGAGAAGAAATTAGGCTACAAAGAAGACGTTTGTACGCTACTTATTCTCAAGAACGGATCGACTCTATACTAAGCCAATCAAGGGAAAGAATGTCATCTCAACGAGAACAAGAGACTGAGGAAGAGCTTAGAGAAGAGAAAACGAACGTCAAAGAATACAACGAAGAATTGAATAAGAAAGTGAGGCCGCTAGAAATCAAAGAATAAAGGATTTGCGTCAACGTGCACAGCCAAGACTTGAACTAGAAAATCGTGAAGAAATGCGAATGAGAACGCAACAACGAATTTAGCAGGAGAGTGATGTAGTGAGAGCTCAAAGTAAAGTAGATCAGCGGAAACGTACACAACAAAGAATTGAACGAGAAAGTGAAGGAGGAAGAAATCAATGATTAGACGATTTACGTCAACGTGCGCAGAGGAGACTTGAAATAGAAAATGATGATGCTAGCTTTCAGAGACGCGAAGAAATGTGACTGAGAATGCGACATAGAAGCGAAAAAGAGAGCGAGGACGAATAACTTTTTAGACTTCAAAGTATACGAGAGAGAGTGACTTTATTTCATCAAAATGAGAATGTGCAGTAGAGAAATGGCCGACTGAACACACACAGAAACGCCGTGAGGAATGGTAGAGCGCAAAGACATCTAACCTAATGATACCCGTTGTGTGTGTTTATTTAGATATTTATATATTTGTTTATATATTTGTTTGGTGTCCGCTTCTTAAGAAACATAGGATGTATATTTATTTGTTTGGTATAATGGATACTGATTTTATTTAAATATCAAAGGCTTTGCGGTTAGAAACATTGAAAAATATAAGTTTGTCTGAAATGTGTGCAAATTTTTAACTAAATGAAATGGGAACGCTTCAGGAAACAAGAAGACTTGACAGAGAACGCAAAGAAGAGCTAGAGCAACGCTATCTCAGGAACAAAGAGAGGAAATCAGGCAGCTTGATCCTTCGTTAAGGCGGCGTCACACGATGACTAATCCGTAGTGCTACGTTACAAAATTGATCATGTAGCTTGACGGAATTATGAAGAGAGCTGTCACACGCTTCAGGATTCAGATTTTCACGGGGTGGGCCAGAGGCACGGTAGAGGAAACAAGGCAGAGTGATTTATATGAAGGAAATTACTCCTCCTCTTGTTCGGCTACCCAATAGAAAGGCGTTATTTCAAACAAACTTTATGACGTCACCAAAACGCCATGTCGTTAGGCCAATAGCGTTGCCAGATTCGGAGGTAGCAGTGCTGCCAGATTAAGGGATAGCTGTGCTACCAAATGCAATATGTACGCTGCTATTGGTTCGTTGCCGTGACATCAGCAAAACCACACCATCAACTAAAAAAGACTGATTTGAACCTACCTTGTTCGCACTACCGAGGCCAGAGATAACTGATTCTTTTAATTTGCTAGCTGAGAAAATAGAATACCGAAATATACTATATAAATGACATTCTTTTAAATAAACTAAAGTTCTCCAGTTATTAACAAATTGAAAGAGTCAGTTACTTGTGGCCCACTCTGTACCTATTTGCTGCATCTGGAACAAGAAATTATCCCTAAATATAGGTAAATAAGTACTCGCCAACCCAGTTCTCAACCATTTTGGTTACCAAATGGTAACGATACCCTTAGCAAAAATGCACCGTAGCTCATGGCTAAAATCTGACTATCGTAGCGCTAGAGTCTGGACCAGGGCTTCTCAACCGGGGGTGCATGTTCTCCTAGGGGTACATTTAACACACTTCATTTGTTAAAATATCCAATATATATGTACATACAGCCGTATGAGTATTTATAATTATTAATCATGAAACGTATTTTATAGTTTACTAGTACACCCCTGTTTTTTTAGAAGGTGGAGGGGGGGAGGAGGTGATGTTACGCTGCTGGCGCTGCGAGGAAGTCGAGGTGTGGGTTTTTTTGGTTTACGCGATCAGTCATAATTGACTGGAATCGATAATTTCCAAAAAAATATACTTCATATGTGGATCAAAAGCAATTATATCCAACCCAACAAACCCGCGATTAAAATACTCTTAATCTTGTGTGCACTGGTGAAGCTCCTATCAAAAATATTCATTAAGCTTCCTTGACAGCGTGATAAAGTGGCAGACTAACTGAGCTTAAACATGGCTTTCCCACGATTTTCTATGCTATCTTATACCTTTCCTATACTTTCCTCAGTCTCAACTGCTGATATTCTATTCAACCTAATATAACCTGCCAATACACGTGATGTTCATTCCGACTCTGAATCTGCTGGGTTAATGCACAGAGAATAACTGTGGAGTTGATGAAGCTTGTACCACAGATACGTTCATCACACACTTTCGGCTGGTGGGTGTGACCCACAGACGGACGCGGCTCCTTTTATAATACTGGATCAGAAATCTCCACATGTTGCGCACCAAGTGAAAAATAAGTTACCTATTTCCAATTGATTGATTGATTATAAATTAGTTTTAGCCACCCTTTACCACAACAACGGAGTTCAAAGAGAGGAATGATGAAAGCGCCATTTAGTATGGAGTTGGGGTCAACCCAGCGATTTTCAAAATGTGATCCGATTTGTTTTAAATTTAATTAGTATATGTATTAGTTGAAAATAAACATATTTCACTCGTGTAACTCTTTCAATTTAGGCCTTATTTATATGACAAAAACGTAATATTAGTTTTTTGGTTCATTTTTATGGATATTTCAAAATAATAGAAGTCATTGAGTTTTTATGCTAGAGCAAAACCAAAAACAGGTTTAGAATTCTTGAAACATTGCAAACAAAAGTGTGGTGTCAAATCATCCATTTGAAACTTTCATTTTTTTTAAATGCGATATTTGGCCACTAACTAGCATATACACTAATTTTGAGTTTTGAGCTTGATTAAAAAATGTTATGTAAAATTGGGAGGAAAGGGACGATACTTTTGTTATAAATGTTCCAAGGATTCTGAAACTGTCTTTGTTTTTTCCTAGCATAAAAACTCACTGACTTCTATTCTTTTGAATGTTGAAAATAAGTATTCTTAGAAATAAGGCATAAATAAATTTTTATCTGAACTGTAATATAATGAACAATATATGTAATTGAATGCTTTTTTCAATTTTATTTCGATAATCTCCATGCATAACTTCATATTCACATTGTGAATTGTAAGTTGCAAGAGAAAAAGTTTTTTTTTGTATAAAAATTATGAACTTTTATGTTTGTAGTCTAATTATTATGAAATTTGACTATTATATGTAATTTTTAAAATAAACACAATTTCGCCTATTCGTTTTTTCGATTCAGGCTTTAGTTTTTCGAAAAAATTGGACATATTGGTATTTTAGTTTATTTATATTGATATTTCAAATGAACAGAACTCATTGAGTTTTTATGCTAGACCAAAACCAAAGACAGTTTTAGAATTCTTAAAGCACTGTAAACAAAGTTTAGATTTCAAATTTTCCCTTTCCAGTTTTGTTTTCTTTTCATATGGGGTCGAAAATTCAGGATTTATTGGTCCCCTTACACCCCCTCCCCCCAGGGGGGGATACCCACGGGGGAGGGGGGGATCTAGTGTCCGTAGCGCCATAAAATTTTAGGGTCGGATAGTCCACCACCTAAGGGTCCTTTTTCAACCACAACAAAACATGGCTCATCGGACCGACAGGGATCTGGCAGGGGCATGGGTTCTCCTCCTTAAGGAAACGTGGATTCTATGCACAAAAGGTGTCCTACATGGGATCCCGTGCGCGTAGAAACATTAAGATGAGATGGAAGGTTATGAAACAAAATAAAAGTTGCAAAAGAAAGCAGTAGGTGCTAAAAAACTGAACAGCAGTGCACCAAAAAACATTATCCTCAACAAACAAAAAACCTTTTATTCCAACAAAAAGAAGGCCCACCTAACTCTCAGCTCAAGACCTCACATTTTCCAATGGGAGCACTAATTTCCGTAGATACAATAATTGTGTTCCCCTGAGGGGTATCTATCTCCCTCTCATTCATTTATTCATTTAGTTCCACAACAGTTTATACGGAAAACACCATTGAGGAAGTATGGGAGATCGTAAAAAACTGGAGACGCTTCTCCATGAAGGACATGTTCAAGGCATTATGGATCATCTAGGAGAGAATCTCATCACAACCGACGATATGGCTCGGTCTCGATGCAAGGAAAGAACGGGGCACGGACTAGTGTTGTCTTGGGGGAATTATTAATGCAGAGACTGAGCATGTTCTGCACGAATACTAATGATGTTGACACAAGAGCAACAAGACCCCTCCATCTCGGCCAGACAACACTCGGATCGCTTTCCTAATGGAATTCAGAACCACACACGAGGCAACAAAGAAAGGTATTGATGGATGCTTATGAGCACACTGCTGTGGGGGAAATAAAAGAATGCCGCGTGAATCTATCGCAATGCAGGATGTGAAATTGATAGCGTAAAATGGTTCCCAAGACAGCACCGTGTCAGCTTGACTCTCCTCGAAATTACTTAGCGAGATTTCATTCATACAAGGGTACTGAGTAAAATAAATGGTCCATTTCCGTTTGCAAAATTGATTTGTTCACGTTTCCCAATGATAACAAAAGTAATACATCGCACAACTTTTCAGTAAGTTGAATTAATGCACACAAAAGAACGTAATTAACTCCCCCACAACCTGTTTAGTTCGCGAAGATGGTGAGCGTGAATTACATCTCGTAGCACCCGTGTTATTTTTAGCTTCGTGTTTCCTTTCCTCCTCATCTCTTCGCAGCACCGACTCACTTGATACGACCCTGCATCTGGACAATGAGGACTCCGTCGTTTCATTAACCCCTTGCGCTCACTTCACGCTGAGTTTCAGTTCGGAAAGATGACATTGGTTCGACTAATGAAATTAAAAACAAAAGTACTTTATTACCTATATCACACAAGTGTTCGGCACAAGTGCTTTCATAGAGAATAAAATTGCCACTATAGAAGGTGAGAGATACTCTAGTCCGAATAAAATAGTGGGATCAAAATCCAATTGAACATCATTGTTTCCTATAGTAGACTCCTTAACTCAGAAGGTCAAAGATATCCATGAAACTCTTAGGTGCTTATCAAATTGTTTCTCTTGGACATTGGACTGGAATAAATATATTTGCTTAAATCAGTAGCACTTGTAATGTAGTGCTGGAACTAACTCATAGAGTCGGAATTCTCACAAAAATTGCAGTAAAATGAAAGCAACGGCTGGCATTTACTGATCTCCCGTTTACTTTCGCTGGATGTGGATGGTTCAAATATCAGCACCTGTGAGAACAAAAACATGGACAAACGTGACTAAAACGACCATGATTAAAAGACGTGTCAGATTATAAAAATCTTAGGTGTTCAAGAAATCAAACTTTGGAGTTGAGAATAGAAAGACCTAATTACTCCATCAACATTAAATTCCAAAAGAATTAACAAGAGCATTTCAACAAATTTATTAGTTTCTGATATGCTTAAAACTCAAATTCGTACTCCAAACTACAGGCAACATTTTTTTGAGGGTCTAAAACGGTTAATTTCCGTCTCACAACGATGTATTGTCGTATGGATAGTATTTCACTGGATGAAGAAGAAGAATCTTATGGAAAATTTTCCACCAGGGTCACAAGCAAATGCAACTGCGGGCCCCCCAATAAGCATGGGGAAAGTAGGGGAGATGGTCTTCGATAATGGAGCACACGATCGGCTTAAAACAAACCATTAAAGTTACAACGCAGCGAGATTGACATGTACTGATGTATGTTTGAAAAATTGTTTGAGTATCACCAGTAGTGATGGCAGCGCAGGCTTACTAGTGCTTTAGTAACGCGGACTACATCGCCCCTAAGGTCACATGGATTAAATACAGATAAGATGAGTTCGCAAAATAGAATTATATGAAGTTAGCAACCCTTTTTTCAAACGGTGCAGAGTGAACAAAATAATAATGAAGTTCGATCTTTTCAGTCATTAGTTTTGATGTTGAGTACAATCATCTACACTCTTTATTTTAGGGGCTTGTGGAAGGAGCCCTGAAGTTCATCCTGATTTACAGAATTACACTGCACAATGAGAATCTGACTGATTTTCGTACGTCTGACCTCCGGCAGAAAGTATTTGTGAGTGATTTCTTTGTTCCTCCGGAAGAAAACACAACACTCGCTTATACGCTTTGTTCAAGAAAATTTGCTTGATAAATAGCGCACGTGTCCAATAAAGAACGTGAGATACACCCTTTGTAATTTGCATGAGCAAACAGTTCGAATGGACAGGCCTTTTTGGGTTCGAACGCGATAATTTCTACCCAATCATTAATCGATTCTGCACCAAGAGAGTCAAATTTCTAAGCAGATATCGATGAATTTTTTTAAATTGTAAAGCTTTTAAGATTCTAAAATATAACCAACGTCGTTTCTTTGCAGTCATTTAGTTTTGCTGTGCATTTTCTTGCTTCAAATCCTATAAACAATTATTTTAAAATATTGGGGGCACAGGGCAAAAATTTTCAAGTATCTATGAGAACTTTTCTTTTAATAATACACCCTCGTTCCGCATGTTTAGAATATTCCCGTGGACACCGTCTGAATATAGAAGCAACGACCACTCAACACCCTAAAATCGAGTTACAATTCTAGAAATGCGCGATGCTACTCATCTGAAGGGACTCTAATTGAAAACCCCAGACACAAGCAACTCACACAGACAACTGCGTAGCTAAATGTTTGTCCAACACTAACACTTTGTGGCACACTTTTGGCGCGGAAGTACATAAATCACGCAGCTGCTGTCGTGGCGTAAGGTACCTTCCGAGGCTCTTTCGACGATCTCCGTTTCTTTCTGTGATCTGAGACCGACAATGTGCTTAGCGTTAGAAATACTCCCAGCGAGATGAAAACATTATATACAATTATCAACCTTTATGACTTTTGGTGGGATAGGCACTTAGTCGGCGAAACGCTAGTAATTTGCCTTACTTAACACGTTGCTTGCAATTCAGCCCACCGGTAGGTCGGGGTTAGGTTTTTCCTACTGCAAAGCGACCCATCGAAGGGTCGTTTTAAAAAGTCTTACGATCTTTTTTAAATTAATGTCATTTAATGGACACTGTTAATGTTTGGCATTAATAAATTTTCTGATCACTTTTGACTTTAAATTTGATTTGAATATTGAACTTCAGTTTAACCCATCGCAATGAACGTGTTAACTCACGAGTCGGAGTCATGCGGATCGTTCACAAGATCTTTTGCAGAACACGCTACAGTTATTGCTGTGGCTTCGTGCCTCATTCATCGCGAGTTTTAACGCGTGATATTAGAGTCACCTGAAACCAGAATGTATTGAACGTTGACTGACAGGTGGATCAAAGAGTAGCTTCCAAAATTCACAAGTCCAAGCCAGTGTCGAACTCTTGAGCTATAATGAAACCGTTTAAAAAAGTAATGGAGAAGAGCACAAAGACGTTCACAGTAATATAGCGTAAAATTATTACAGCGTAATGCAGTAATTATAATGCAGAGGTGTTAACAGCGACCACACAAAGGCGTTTACATAGTTGTTTGTTATCTGAAAAAAAAAGATGATCAGATTTAAGAACTATTGTATTCGAACCAGTTCGTAAAACCATTTGAGTTAGATCGTTAAATTAGAAGCGTAGGGTTATTTTTTTTAAAGATAGTTAATCGATGATGTTTTGAATACCCATAATATGCATTCGCATACTGTGAGCAAAATTAACTATGCTGAATTTACCTATGTGTCGAAGAAAGATGATTAAATGACAGCAAATAAAGATATATTCATAACGTAAAGAAGTAATGACTTTTGATAATAAATAACTTAGGCAAAAGACAGCAGCACTGTGTTGAAATTTTAGGGTGACCAAATATATCAACTTAAAATCTATTGTGTATCATTTCGAAATAAAACTGACAATTCAGTCGTAAAAAGGAGACAGCGTTCATTGCAACACACTAATTCATTTGGTGTGGTGATATGCGTAAGAAGATCATAGTGCAGTGGAGAGTTACAAATTACGATATCGAATTTAAAACAAAAAATAATGGAGCACACAAAAACAATCTTAGATGACATGGCAGGCTAGCTTCATCTTCGTCCTTACGGTAGTTCTTCCTCTGCCGATCTTGAAGCCGTATCAACTTTACTTAATATTGAAGCCATATTCACGTTTCTTCCTCCGACGATGTTGAAGCCGTTTCTACTTTACTTAATATTGAAGCCGTATCCACTTTACTTAATTTGAAGCCATATTCACGTTACTTCCTCCGACGATATTGAAGCTGCATCCACTTTACTTAACATTTAAGCCATATTCAAGTTTCTTCCTCCGACGATATTGAAGCCGTATCCACTTTACTTACTGTTGAAGCCATAATCACGTTACTTCCTCCGACGATGTTGAAACCGTATCCACGTTACTCCTGCCGACGATATTGAAACCACATCCACTTCCCTAAATATTGAAAACGTATCCACGTTACTTCCTCCGCCGATATTGAAGCCGTATCCACTTTACTTACTGTTGAAGCCATAATCACGTTACTTCCTCCGACGATGTTGAAACCGTATCCACGTTACTTCTGCCGACGATATTGAAACCACATCCACTTCACTAAATATTGAAACCGTATCCACGTTACTTCCTCCGACGATATTGAAACCATATTCACTTTAATAAATCTTGAAACCTTATCCTCTTTTCTAAATATTGAAACCGTATCCACTTTACTAAAACTCAGTCCGCTCAATTATGGCTAACCACCAAAAATGAGCATCAAAGAGACCCGACGACTTGAGATTCACCTCTGACGCGACGTTGCTTGAGAGTGATCAGCTCTGAGCTTGCGCTCCGCGGAGAAGCTGCCATGATGCCCGCCCGAATTATGGTGAGGTCTTCTCATTGAGGTATCAGCCTCCGAGTACGTTCCATTCCAAAGTTTAGACGCTCTCATTAATCAGCAGGCACGGAGGCGGGCGAAAGCGCTCAACGAATAGGAAATTCATTTAATAGACGGAGGTAAAAATGAGACAATCGCCGCTAACGTTTAACGCTGGAGCTTGTTTACTAAAAACACTTCTTTAATCGGTGATGCGCGTAAAAAATACGCCTTTTATAGGGGAACGAACAGAAGAAGAAGTTATCTGTAATAATGTTTAGGAAACAGAAGACGTACAACACACCTTTACACGGATATCATATACAGATTAGTAATGTGAATAAATAGGAAGGAATTCTTTTGAAGTTATAATTACTTCCGCACATTCACTGCATTGCAAATTCAGGCTATTCGTTAAACTCAAACGATGGATCATGTTAAAATCTTTCATACTTGAAAGCATTTCGTAAAAAAATTTCAGAACAAGAATTGTGTCTGCTGGGAATACCGATTAGTGTTCTGATATTTAAATGCATCTTACATTAAAAGATTCAGCTTTTATTAACTGTTCAGTCATTTCATGTACATATCTGAGAAAATTAATCTGTATGTACGGAAAGAATAAAGGCTTCTTTTCTTTGATATAGCAGAAAATTTTTCACAGTACGTTGTATCTTTTCGTTCAAGAGAAGCTCAGATTTACCTGTGCTGGAAAAAAACCTAGAAGCTCGCTTTAAAACGTGAAAATGTTTGAATATTGGGTAGCCTTGAACTTTTTCGCCACCATCGAATTCACAGCGATTTCGGATTCATACTTTTGTGACTGAGGATATCCCTAATGATCATCAAAAGACAACAATATCACCTCCGCAGCTAAAATGTTACATTTTTCCGCCGCAACTCGGTTTCGAATTAGCGCTCCTGGTGCCGAGGACATATTTAAAAATAAATCACGAGCACCCTTGAACTCCGTTTTTACAAAAAATATCAAAATTTTGTGTCTTTTCATAAGAAAAAAAATATGGAGAGAGGTAGAAGTGAGAGAAAGGGAATAAAAATATTTGGATCAAAATCCCCTCATATGACTCTCAGCCCAGCCTACACAGGAGGGTAGTTTTACGCGTGCGGAAAACCATTTTCTTTATTCAAAAGAACATCCACCGCAAGGACATTTTGGTTCCATGAAAGCGACATCGTAGGCAGCCGACGAAGCGTCGAATGGAATCGCACCAAAAATGCAATTGGTTCGGATTTTTCGGGTTTTAAGAGCTTCAAAGCACGCTAGGCAATTTCAAAGCGCTGGGGTGTTACGAGTTCCAATCCGCAGCTGCTGGATTTAAATCAAAGCCCAACAAGGCAACATGCACTCAAACCGTGGTCTGCAGTCCGGCAAGGACTGTCGAGTATTTATTTGCTACAGCGATCATGAATCGTGACTTGCGCACCAAAAATTCGAGTGAAATGCGAGGAATTTTTTATCACTCCATTAACTTTTGTCGAATCTTACTTTGAAAGCTCCCAAAAATGCTGACCTTGGCAGTTAAGAGTTACTTTCGGCTCGAAACAGGTTTGGCATGAATTTTCGGAGCAAAAGGTACGTGCTTCTAAAAAAAATCATAAAATAAACTATGTCGTTCAACATATTACTTTTGCCGGCCGCTTTCGTCACCTAAAACTCAGCAGCTTACCACTCTTCTCATCAGTTGCTTCAAAAGACGGCTTCTTACTCATGAGGGATGTTTGAAAGCGGATACGTGTTGCTGTTGTGTAGCTCGAACACAGGAATATTTTAATAAAACACAGCTCACAGTGTTGGGTGCAGAACACAATTTGTCAAGGCTTAATGGTGAGAACGACAGGCACGTTCTTCAGCAAGGCAAATTGGTGATGCTGAGCAGCATTTATTCATTGTCAGACACCGGAGCTTGACGAGTTTGTAGCATACGCTTAGTTGGTCATTTTTCAATGAGAGCTCGTGATCCTTCTCGTCCATGGAGGTGATGTTTAGCAACTCTCGCAATGGAAAGAGGGCATTGCTAGAGTGGTGGCAGCGGACTCTGAGATAAAGCAATAGAGAGCCCTCCGGCAATCGTGCAAGTGCGGCATGCGTGCGTCATTTTTTCGCGGTACAGGTTAACTACACACGCACATACACCAGATAATGCATCGCACACGAAGTTGTGAAGTTGATCATAGCATCTACAAAATAAACTTGAGCTAACATATTTTGAAACTTTATGTCAGAGTCATCAGAAGGAAAAGGAATCTTTCTCATCGTTTTTGAGCTCACCTTGAATGCAGTAAGCTCTGTAACACTCATAAAAATATTCCACGCTTAGTTCATCATACACACAAAATTTAATACACGTTTTACTGCGAAGCATGCATTTTCACGGGCAAATCAACACACTACGGCAAAATCCGTACATAGTTGAGGTCGTATCTTTTAAAAAGCACACCACTCTCTTGGCAGCAGACAAGCACCGTAAAAAAATACGGAGGACTATAATATGTCAAGCTTTGGCGCTTGTCAGGAGTAAAGAGGACTTGGCTGCTCCGAAATGCAGTCGCCTCCATTACCGGGATTGCCGGAACGTGCTTCTGACTCGGCCTGAAGATATCCAGCGCGTCAAAAAGTGTCACCTTTCCCTTCTGCTATACGCCGGAACATGCCGAGGTGGTCAGCTTAGGAGCGGTTCCACCGTGCGAGATGAGCTCAAGTGGACGAGACGCCACTTCTGCAGGCTATGCGCTGGCAGCTCTGGACAATGGGTGCTACGCTACACAGCAGTTGGTCGGAGCTAGGTAAGCTCGGAAGGAATTCATGCCTCGAGGTTGCAGTGAAATTCATGGTAAATTAACAGTGATGATAATTATAATTTAAACAGTTATACAACGGATACCTCTTAACGGGCTAAGTATTTATACTATCTTCACTGATGAGAGATAAAAGTTTTATGATGACATTTTAAAATTGGAATAGCTGAACTGATGAAACGACACAAAATTAGGTGAGTTTGCGTGCCCCTGACAAGATGTCTCCTGTTACAGAGTTGTTTTTTAAAAAGTTCCGCTAGAAGGAGAACACTTTCGATCGGTACGTGGGCGGAACTATCGCGCTCTTTCCTTCATAAAGAAAATACCTCACGCACACGAAAATTAACGATTAACGCACTGAGCCCCTTTTAAATGATAGCTTTCTGTAATGTTACCTGAATCACGTAATTAATTAAATTACATAGGATAATTATTGTATAAAATGTGTACGATTTACAACCAGCCGGCTTGTCCGAACACTTATTTTTCAGATACAGAGATTAAACAAATGTGTGCACGTTTACCCATGTAGTATCCGTGATTTAAAAATTTCATTTATCCGCATGAGGTAGTGAAAAATTTTATTACAGATACGCTCATCGAACACTTTTCGGTGTCGCATCCGGAATAATTTTGTGGTTAGATTGATCTCTTTCATTTCGTAATCAAATACTGAAAGAGTGACACGATAAAAGTAAACAAATGTATAGACAAACAAACGCAGGACAGCTATTGAGAAATTGGATCAATTGATGACTTCACTATCTGGAAACAAAGACTCATAAAGAACGCTTAAAATAACATCACCGAATAAATAGCGGTGTGGGGACCTTAATATTTTTTAAAAATTGCAGGGAAAAATTCACTTCAATTTAATACGTTTTCCAGGTTTTAATTCATCGAAACTGTTGTGATTCTTTATAAATTCCGCGTTACTTAAACAACAAAATTAATAGACAATTCTTTCATTCACACATTTTAGCGTTGACAAATTCTCTTAAATTTCAACACACCTCACTAAGAACTTCATATTTTAGTGCTGCTTTCCATCACCAGCTTGTGCAGAATTGCTTTTAAGCTCTCGGTGTTAACTAGAGTGATTTTTTAAAATATAATTTTAAATACTCATATCCTGTGTTCAGTTATACTAAAGTCTCTGCTGAGTCCGTAGGAGGTATTTCAAGATTGATTCGTTAGCATGGCCATTGGCCGGTAACATTAATCCGAATCTTATGTTTAAATTACTGATATGCGAGGACTCCTGTGACATTTGACTGCGTAATTTGTGACCAAGTAGCTAAATTTGCACATACATATATGGTAGATTGCATGGACACGTCGACCCGATTCAAGAAACTCAACCAGCAGAAACTTTTGAACCTCTAAAAATGTTTTCATCTCGTCGACATTACTTCAGTAATGTCGATGGTTAGTTCAATACTCTCTTATTTTCAATGCCATCAGCTGCAACTTGTAGTTTCCATGCGCATTTTAATCACATCCTTCACATATGGTTGGATCTAACTCCCTACACTTGGTGTGTTTGGCGAAAATCAAAACAACTGCATGAAAGGAATGCCTGTACATACACGAAATCAAAAAGCTATTTTCGCTAGTGCTTTATGATATGATTATAGTTGACTAACTTTATTGTGGTTTATGATTTCCAATGCTCATGAGGTATTCCTCACTGCGTTAAAATTGACATCGCTCGTCATTTATTTGTAGTTATTTGCAGCGAACTTCAGAAAGCGTTTAGTTATTTGCAGCGAACTTCAGAAAGCGTTTAGTTATTTGCAGCGAACTTCAGAAAGCGTTTAGTTATTTGCAGCGAACTTCAGAAAGCGTTTAGTTATTTGCAGCGAACTTCGGAAGGCGTTTAGTTATTTGCAGCGAACTTCAGAAAGCGTCTCCGGTTCGGACAAGAATTTTCCCTAAGAGACAGCACTTCATCACGTCGAGTTCGCTCTAATTAAACTCGTTCGTCCTCCAATTTTTCGCTTTTTTTTCCAGCTCTGGCACGAGGCAAAAAATATTTTGCATTTTTTCTGGGAGTTAATCATGTTTGTGTTTTGGTATTTTGTTATTTCTTGGTTGTCCGACCTAGGATTACCGTAGAACGCTTACTTCCAGCCATAATTAATCAACTTCAATGGCATGGAAAGCTCTCAAAATTGTTTCATTCATTAATCAACTTTTTCATCGCCTCGAAAAACTTCAATCACTTCTATTTGCCAACCTAGTCGGTGTACTACGGCACTCAAATGTATCTCTGAACGGGCGCTTTGACTTCTCTGCATGCGAACGAAAATGAGCCAATAATGTGGTTATTTTGTTAGATGATTGGACATGTTCAAGGATGAGAAAGAATTTTGAAGTAGAGGAAAAAAATTTCAAACTCAATTCATAATTTTTTGAAACTGTATGTATTCAGCACATGAATTATTGACATTTTATGCAACCGATATGTGACTTGCTCAAAAACATGCCCCAAAAAGATAATCTGGCTACACGTCCCGTAAAATTTGCTGTGTTTTACAGATGTTTTCCATCGAATCCAAGGTAAAGTGGAAACTGAACGAGAGTATGTGCCAGTTACGCATTTAGGAGTGCTCTTGGTGCTTACCTTGTTTGTAATTTCAGTGGCTACGTTGATTACGCAAAGTTCTTTCAATGCTACGCATTGTTCTTTCTGCTCAGACTTGTAAAGTTTTTAAATACCCTAGAACTCCTGTAACTAGACCACAGCGATGTTTCAGTTGCAATGTGTTATCCAATCTAAAGGAAGAAATTGCAGTAAAGTCAGACTTGAAGATTTTTTAACCTAAAAATAGTACATACCATCACATTTTATCTGCTTCACAGTAAAATTTTATTTTTAATTAATTTCAAGCTAATAGCCTAGCTTTCAAAGCCTTATCCTTATTCTTTCCAATACATAAGAGAGTAGTCGTTTTGTCGTTTTAGATGCCGTTAATGTCGTTTTGTTAGAAGCCGTCAGTTGTCGTTTTGAATTAGATGCCTTTATTATGTATAGGTAAATTGAAAAATTATAAGCACTCTGTTTTAAACACACTGCAGAGCAAAGGAAATGATGCTACAAATAGAGCTCATCAAGATAATGTTAACTTAGAGTATTTCAATCCAACACCAGGTAAAAAAATTACTGACATTTAGGTTAGGCCTCCAGTACAAGCGAACGCTCTTCACGTTTGAGGATGATTTGCAGCATCTGAAGTCCTAGTTCCAGGAAGCCTGGTCCTGGAAGTCTCAGCATGAGTATCGTCCAGTTTCTCGTGTTCTAGCATACCTTGAAAAAAGTTGCTTATTTAGTGAGCTGAGGTTCAGCTACACCTGCAATAACTTTTAATTAATTCAGAATTTGTCATCCTCATTCCTTTGAGAGTATATGACCCCAAAGTCAATTGATTACCTCAACCAAGCTATTTCATATGCTCTGTTCTAGTGCACTTTATGAAAGGATAAACCATGGCATGAAGAAACCTCACGAGAGATCACGTTCCTTTAGACGTCGCTCAAGTGACGAACGTAGTATTCGTACGCACATCGTTTTACATTTGATCTGTTTTGAATCATATATTCCATTCCCTGAAAGCCACGTAGTATTCGTATTATAGTTTCGGCACATATTTTTTTAAAAAAGTTTTAAACACACTTTCAATTGAGCATTTGACTTCATATAAATTCAAACCTCTTAAAATGCATGCACTAAGAGAGAGCTACTTCGTCTAAATAGTTAACGATAATTTAAAATGGTTGTATCCCCTTGAGGGCGGGGAGTGGAATAGCATTAATGTTTTGTATTCTTCAAAATCCAACATCATTATTCATGAGGTCTGAATTTCCCCATCGTATAGAAAAAACAATAAGCTGCATAATCGTTGAACAGCTTCGGAACTCACAAGACTCGCATCAAATTATTGGGGAAATTTATTCCTGCTCACTGGAGATTCCCTCGCCTACACCTGAGGTACAGCGGGAACAAGTCCGAGGACGTCACTAGCAAGACTCTGTACTTATATAACCCAGGAATGAATATAAGCTGTGCTTTGCCTGCCTAGCTAGAAGTTTTTTTTTTTGAGAGCTTGTGAACATTCAGTTTTGTTGAATGACGAAAATCCGAAGTTATTTCTTTTCTTTGATATCAATAGACAAGTTATATTGAGTGGACCTTCATTTTAGCGATCTGTAAATCTTCAATGTATTTCAAGGGCGGGTAAGTGATCAAGTACAAGCGCAAGAACAAAAACTAAAAATATAAGATGATATCGTTTGCACATTCCTTCATAGTTGGCAGTTTTTAAAGGGATCAAAGAAGCATTTGCTGTTCAAAAAAGCAGATGATGATAATCACATTTTTAAAACAACATCGGCATCTACGGATGCTTTATTTCCAATTGAAGCATGATACATATCACCTTTTACATTGGTTTTTCAAATGCCTTAGAACTAACACCAGGACGCCATGACGCTTTCCCCCGGTCAAAGACCGGTACTCATTTCAGACACCTGGGTAGAGAGGGGTATTGTGCTTAGAATTTTTCTCCTATACCCAACAGAGAAAATCGCCACCAGCGCCGAGACTCGAACCCGGGTCTCCCCGCACGGAGTCAGGTCCTATACACACACGGCTATGGCGAGGGATGAAGTGGTCGCAAATAATTCACATCGGGAATTATCATCTGTCTGTAACGAAGCATGGAGATTTATCATCAGCGTGGACAAAATATTCAACTTAGTACAATTGGATTTGTCTATAAATAAAATTATGCAATAAACAGCGAGAGGCAAAAATGTGCGCTCATAAATACTCCTTTTAATTAACCGCCTATGATTGGACATGCTTTTTAATCTGAGATTACGACTACCGTTTGTTTTAACCCTCAAAGTCACCTTTGCTTTAACCCTTTAGCGCTCTACAGGGCTATACGTTTCTCTTACGAAAATAGTTTTACATTAGATGAAATAAGTTAGTTAGTTAGCAACAAAAGCGTTCCAAAGAGGGAAAGGAGTTATAGGTAATATTTAATAAGGACATAATTAAGGGAACACGGAATCTATGCACAAAAGGCGTAGAAATAGTGAGCTTGATAAAAAAAGTCTCAGGAATTGAGACGAAAGTTGAAGAAGATAGTTTTAGGTGCTGAAAAGCAGGACAGCAGAGAACCGGAAAGAGATGGTCTGAAATATAACAAAAAACTTATTCAATTTCAACTAAAGGAAAGCCCACCTAAACTTTAGCTTGTGACGACACATTTTCTTCTTGGGAGGACTGATTCCCATAGATAAAATAGTTGTATCCCCCTGATGGGGTGATGGGGAAGGAAAAGTCATTATGTGTAATATTTTTTGATTAATTTTTTCTTGCTGGATTCTTTGTAGTCCACTGCCGTCGAGTGGCAGCTCCTTGGTAATTTTGATGCCGGTGACTCCTTGATGCCAGTGCCAGTCTAATGAGGGTGGTGGTGATAGCAATACGTGCTCAAAAATGCTGACGATAAATGGGCAACGGTTAACCTTGATGCCGGCGACATGCTGAGTACGCTGTGCAATGATGTGGGATTAAATTACGAACAAGAAAACCTGAATACTCTTCCAGCGAGATGCTGCATGGCGTTTTCCATCATGTCAAACGCGTAAAAAAAGACAATATGAGGCAGACTGGACAGTTCCCCGCCCTGTCCAGGCCACCTATGTGACACACACACACTCTGTCAGCTGATGTCTGTAAAGGTTGTGAGAACTGTGACGCTTCAGTTCGTTCTGCGCGCTTGTGCTCAACCGGTTATCGCGAAGGAAAATTACATCATAATTTAAATTTGCTTCAATGCCAGAGTGGTTTTGAAGCTTCTACGCCAAAATGTACCTCCATGGCATGTGAGCGCATCGTCAGAGTTTACAGTGTTGTGAATGCAATATGTGACGTGAAAGTAAAAATTATCTGTAAAATTTGTATCGCTTCGAAATTTCGCAATAGCCAAATGAGACTTCATAGTTGATCATAAACAATTGAATGCTTCCACAATATGACTAAAATTTCTTTGTCGAATGCTTTACGCACAGCATACGTGAAACATTTAACTTTTTTACGCTATCTACAAACATTTTTTGGAGAATGATAAAACAAAATCGTTAAAAAAACTTATACAAACGGCAATAATAAACATTTATGAAATACATGCAGTTCATTCAAAATTAGCCGAAAAGAAATACAATGGAGACCACATCCCGCAATGGTGCCTTTTCACAAACTGTAGCTGTAGTCCACACGCGGCATCGTTGACATGATGCGGTTCACTCGTACCATGCCATGACTCGTACTCCACACAGTTAAAACACAGTAACTGTAGCCCACACGCGGCATTGTTGACATGATGCGGTTTACTCATACCATGCCATGACTCGTACTCCACACAGTTGAAACACAGTAACTGTAGCTGTAGTCCACACGCGGCATTGTTGACATGATGCGGTTTACTCATACCATGCCATGACTCGTACTCCACACAGTTGAAACACAGTAACTGTAGCTGTAATCCACACGCTGCATTGTTGACATGATGCGGTTCACTCGTACCATGCTATGACTCGTACTCCACACAGTTAAAACACAGTATTTTGGAGCAGACTCCTGCAGGCGTGTCGATGATCGGCCAGAGCGCGCAGCGTTCAACACTTTGGTCGCGAAGCGAGCCGCCGGTGTATACGGAGGAATTTTCACAATGCTGCTCACCGACCAGTGGCCACAAACTCAATTTTCATGAATACTTAATAACAACTGAATGATGGTACGATTACGTTAATGTTTGCTATTGTCAAAATATCTTGTTGAGATGGACTTTAAATTGGAGTTGAACATTGAAATTTAATTTCACCCACTGCGGTCAACGTGTTACTGCATGAAGCGAACACGTTAGACACCGAATGTTCATCTCTAAAATTAATCAGGGGAAATAAGTTTCCCTTATTAAATCTTAAAATTTCAGGATAGCGTTCTACACATTCAATGCTCCTAATGACACCAGTTTTTCCAATATAATTTCGAACAAGGCTTGTTCATACATCTAGAATCCTTCGAAGAAGCTTGCACAACAGTCACTGGGTTATTTCAACGATAGTTAGGAACCTGGCTCGCTGGTCTCAACTTTTGTTGTTCAAAAACACATTTTTTCTTCAACTCAAATGTACCAGTTTTCTACGCAATACAAAACAAATTTGAACCAATACGGAGTGTGTGAATACGTACTCGAAACTAACATCACTAGAGCGTGTGAAATCATTTGACGCACTGATTTACTTAACCACTAAAGCGTATGATGTCATTTGACGTCCTGATTAATTTTTTCAGTAGAGCGTAAGATATCATTTGATGTACTGATTTATTTAATCACTAGATCGTAAGATATCAATTGACGCACTGATTTATTTCATTACTAGAGCGAAAGATATCATTTGATGCACTGCTTTATTTAGTCACTAGAGCGTATGATACCATTTGACGTACTGATTTATTCAATCACTACTAGAGCGTAAGATACCATTTGACGTGGGGATATATTTACCAAACATCGTCCCCGCCCTGAAACTCTCACACTGCTCCGTGCAGAACGAGGCGCACGATGAAGGAAGCACGACCAGCCCGCACCAACACATTTAGCGCATTTCGCAGCGCCGTGCTACACGCGAAGGAGAATATATGAGCTGCAGATTTTAGAACCCTGTCTTTCAGCATAAATTTGCCGTCAGGGAAGGGAAGAAATATGAGCGGCGAGTGCAGCGTCTGCCGTGTTAGTCTTAGCAGCTGTGTAAGCACTCAGGTGTGGTGAGCTGTCATGAGAGGCATTGTGTGTTCGTTCGCAACTAAGCTCTTCAATATATAAATACTCGCATGTGACGCACAGAATCTATTGCATTCGAAAAGTTTTTAACAACAGTGACTCAGATTGTTATTCGTAGAGCGTTTTTACTTTAAAATCTTGAATGTGCGCAACAGATTAGAAAACTTCGATATTCAATTTTCTGAATTACCTTGGCGAAATATTTTGCTAACAGCTTCGTGATGCTAACTCTCAAGAGGTTCGGAAAAAAAGTGTTGCATTCATAACGCATCAATTTATGAAGAAAGAGCTGGAATAAAAAAGGAGAGATAGCAAAGATAGCATGAAAACTGTAATAAAGCTAGAAATCGCGAACGCTTGCAAGGCCGAGGTAATTCAACAACATCCCCTTCTAGAGGCACCACCTGAGGATAGACAACCTAACAGGCCCAAGCCTATTGCCTGTCCCCTGAGGTGCTCCATGGTGTTGATTTGAAAACACATCTCCAGGACTTTTTGCTCACATACCATAACCAACCGATGAGAGACGCTCAATGACGACCATGTTTCCAAATGCTGAAAATTAGACATGAAAAATTTAAAGCTGAACATCGAAGTAAAATTCTGGTAGAAAACAGTTTTCGCTCTTACAAATCCACTTAACTAAAGCCTCGACCATCGTTCTCTCTTCCCAGAACGAAAAAACTGACGAGATACGGAGTGAAATTTAAAATCTTCTCTATCGGCAAGTGTAATCTCCACGAAAAGAAATAAAAACTTCGAGATTTATTTCGAACGCGCTAGATTTCCTGGGTGGGGATAATAATCTCATTTAGCAGAGCTGCCGTATGACTAACAAATGCTGTGGTCGAGTTATGAAAAACATCCATCATAATCAAGTCTGATTACTCCACCAGAAAAAGCGCGCAGATAAGGGAGCATCAGTCAGCGGCCGTGTGATGACAACAGCTTGGATAAGGTTATTTTGCGTTGTTCAAGAGAACTATTCTTAGATGAAATTAAAAGAGAACCATTAAATTTATTCGAGTATATAGATGGTCCACTGGAGACCATTTTTGGACACTTACTGCAGTAATAAATTAGCGACTGACATCACAGATGACCAATTTAATTTTTCCGGTTGACATGATGGACGGAACGACTGTTTTCACCAGCGCAAAATAGAGAGCAGATAAGCCGCACGACTCTCGTCAAGTCTAGAATTGGGTATATCACATGAAGATCCTATTTAGAAATTATTTGTAACAAATAAAACTTTTGATTAACGTATTTTTAAAAATTGAGTTTAGGACTACAGGTCGGTCAACAGCGCTATGAAAATCCTCTCGGTGACCACCAGTGGGTCACATCGCAGTTAAGATAAGTTGGCAGACAAGTTCGGATTTCATGAGAAATTCGCGCACTTGATAAATAACACGGATAACAACACATACAAACAAGATAACAGCACATACAAGCAAGAAAACAGCACATACAAACAAGATAACAGCACATACAAGCAAGATAACAGCACATACAAGCAAGATAACAGCACATACAAGCAAGATAACAGCACATACAAACAAGATAACACATACAAACAAGATAACAGCACATACAAACAAGATAACAGCACATACAAGCAAGATAACAGCACATACAAACAAGATAACAGCACATACAAACAAGATAACAGCACATACAAACAAGATAACAGCACATGCAAACGAGATAACAGCACCTGCAAACAAGATAACAAATACAATCAAGATAACAGCACATATAAGCAAAATAACAGCACATGCAAACAAGATAACAGCACCTGCAAACAAGATAACACATACAATCAAGATAACAGCACATACAAGCAAAATAACAGCACTTGCAAACTAGATAACAGCACATGCAAACAAGATAACAACACATGCAAACAAGATAACAACACATGCACACAAGATAACAACACATGCAAACAAGATAACAACACATACAAACAAGATAACAGCACATGCAAACAAGATAACAACACACACAAACAAGATAACAGCACCTGCAAACAAGATAACACGTGCAATCAAGATAACAGCACATACAAGCAAAATAACAGCACATGCATACGAGATAACAGCACCTGCAAACAAGATAACACATACAATCAAGATAACAGCACATACAAGCAAAATAACAGCACCTGCAACAAAGATAACAGCACATACAAACAAGATAACAGCACATGCAAACAAGATAACAACACATACAAACAAGATAACAGCACATACAAACAAGAAAACAACACATACAAACAAGATAACAGCACATGCAAACAAGATAACAGCACATGCAAACAAGATAACAACACATACAAACAAGATTACAGTACATACAAACAAGATAACAACACATACAAACAAGATAACAGCACATGCAAACAAGATAACAACACATACAAACAAGATTACAGTACATACAAACAAGATAACAACACATACAAACAAGATAACAGCACATGCAAACAAGATAACAACACTGGCGAACAAGATGTTAGCACATACAAACAAGACGGCAACAAATTTGGCTCATGCTTGCAAGCTGATCGAACCTGAGGCATAAAGATTACGTTGTAGTATAGTTTACATTAATTAGTTTAAGCCTTCCTAACCACAAAGATGGTGTTCCAAAGAAAGAAAGGAGGAAGACCCCATTTAGTATGGAGTTCAGTAAATGGGGAATCTATGCACAAGAAGTGTTCCCACTCAAGACCCCTTACCCAAATTACATCAGATTACAAGCTAGTTAAAGCCTCTCTAACTACAACAAAGGTAAGCCAAAGAGAGTAAAGATGAAGGAATCATTTAGTTTGGCGCTAAGGGAAAGCGGGATCTATGCATAGAGTGGGTTCTCAAACAAAATCCTCCGATAGAAACAGTAAGTTAGGGTGGAAAGTTGTGGAACTAGCAAAAATTTGAAAAAGTAGGTCAGATGTGCTGAAAAACAGTATGGCATTGTTTCGAAAAATTGATGGTTCGTTACAAAACAAAAATCCCATTCCGACAGAAGGAAGGCACTTCATTGCACATTTTCCTCTGCGAGCGTTAATTTCCATAGATACAACAATCCAATGAGAGGAGATATATTGTAATGAAATGACAACTCAATTTAACAATCAAGATTCGACTACAATGCCCGCTCGAACGAATGTTCCTTGTGACAGCTCGTGTAGGCGATTCATACAAGGCGCTCACAAGTACAGGAAGAGCAACGTTTCATCATCGCTTTGTTCGTGACATTCAATACCAACCACCAAGTTCAAGTTGGCAGAAGCAATGGATGCTTTGTTTTACGATGTTATCGATACCAGCAGACAGGGAAATGGAATCCGTTACATAAGGCGATGTATCGATAAAGATGTACGACTGACTAAAGAAAAGGTCGGTGTCCAGAACACACTTGTTTAACTGTTGATTTACCTGAAATGAAATCCTGATGTACGCAGCTATGAATATGAACTGGAAAACTGGTCGTTGGGCAAAACGTAGGTGTTAAAAATGTTAAATTTACCTGAAATAGCATCTTTCCCTGCGCTCTTCACTAATGAAAAACCATTATATTGCTTTGGAAGTCAAGTCAGAAGCGCGCAAAACAGATCGAAACTCAGGGATGTTTTTTCCATCACAAGCACTTATTTCCCATGCAACGGGCACTTCTCGGAGTTAGGAGGAAAATGCTGCGATTATTTACGAAATTATTATTCGTACCAACTGAAATATCCCCGTACAGCGTGCATGACGTCATTTACACGTTGGTCGCAACGTGAGCTGTCGGTGTACACGGAAGGTATTTTCGCAATACTGCTGACCGGCCAGTAGTCAGAGGCTCAATTTCCATAATTACTCAATCAAAATTAAATGAAAATACGATCTAGTTAATGTTCGCTGTCTTCAAAATTTTTTTTCTGCAATTGACTTCAAATATGAATTGAACATTGAACTCTAGTTTAACCCATCGAGGTCAACGTGCAAAGGAAGAAGGTTGTAGGACCTTCGCTACCTAAAAATAGAAATGGGTTAACCCTTTCGATACAATAATTCAAATGGATTAGGGAAATATTTCCAGAGGGAAATATTTCCAGAGGAAAAATGTGTCCTTACCCATAATTGTCAGTGAAATTGTCCTAGTGTGGGTGCTTTTGGCTTAATCAAGTGCCTACTTCTTTATTTTAATTTAAAATTATTTTGGATCTTTAATGCTCTACGCTTGGCGACAGAAATTTTCGACGTTGATAATAAAGTTATTGAATTTACGTAGAAATTATTCATTAGTTTTTGCATGAATTTATCAAAAATAAACGATGTTCAGAAAATTTTTTCTCAAGTCAAGTAGAAAGGCTTTTGAATATGTTTCACGGACCCTGCAGCATGAACTTAGAGGTAGCCAATGGTAATGTACGCGTGCAAGCTTCTGGAATGTCTAAAAACTTGTTTCATGAATGCTTGGAATTTCTCCAATTTCGTAATTTACTCCAAAATTTTCCCTCACTAGTTGAATTACTTTTAAATTAGGTTTGATTCCCTAAACTGGAAGAACTAGCCATCTTGGCAGTGGAGTAGCCGTCAGCACCGAAAAGGTTATTAAAATACTAGCAGAATTTAGCAAGAGTGCTCTCCAAAATTTGTATGTAAACTGACTGGAATGTTCATCCCGTGCATAATTCGTGGGGAAACCCAGGAGCTTCGGCACAAACTTCGACTATATGAACGACGTTTGACTATGAACACCGACGTTTGTATAAACGTCGAGGTCAAACTTCAGTGAATTATAAGATGAGACATGAATAGAACGGAGACGAAGACTTTGATGCCCGAGTGTAAAATTAAGATGACGGTCACGCAAAATATTAAAAGATGTAACATGAAGCCAGTCATGGGGAAGAGAAACAGAAAGTGAATGTATGGTAACAGTTTCACATAAATGCTGTTATTTCAAGTACAATCATAAAACTTGAACATTTAACTATGATTGAACCCGAGAAGAAATTTTGGAAGGAAAGATTAAGAACATTTTTACTTGTGCTTTCTGCATTTCAGAATTAAGCTCGACACCGAGATTTAGACCGGAAGAAGTCGTGTTCAAACGACGGTGATTTCTACGCTTCGACCAACAACCACCCCCATCTCACTGGCAGATCTTCAAGTACCTGTATCAGGCACGAACTTCTCAAGCACCCGAATGCTGGAGCTAAAGAAATGGGAATTTAACACGTCGACTCCGAAGTGGTACATATGTGTACCACTAGGTAAATTGTTCATTTACGTACCGGAATACACAAATAACATTTCAACTATTTTGCTACCTTATCCGAAATAAATTTTAGAGTAAAAGGTAACACATTATGATTCAATTGTATTCTTACACTTTTCAAAAAGGTTGAAAATGTATTAGAGCAGAAAAGCCGGTTTTTCAAAACGACTTCTTTCATCCTAACCAAACTGACCGTAAACAACCGCACAATCGTAGTCAACGAGTTAAGTTCTATACAACGTGAAGTTGGCACATAATTATTTGAATGAAAATTATTGAAAAAAATAGTAGATGGTGACTGAATGAATATTACTTCTTTTCCTCGACGGTGGAAGAAAGCCAGTCATTTTTACAACCTCGCTTTCAAAGCAGCAGTTGCCCGACGAGACCTAAAGTTCAATGTTTGTAAAAATTGCGAAGCGAATAATATTTTTTCTTCGTATCAGCAGACAAACTGTTTTTCACATAACTCTAGTACAACACGAGAGGCGACAGAAAGCACCATACGAAATGATTCTTCACCAAAATTAAATTAACTGGTGTTGATATTGCCTAGTTTCGGATGAGAGAACCAATATTTTATTGGAATGTATGAAGCTCAACTTAAATTCGTGTGTTACATTTAACATCCAAGATTACTAAATTCATTTTAATCAAATTTTAAGCTAGAGCTGCTAGCTACAAAGCTAGTTCAATGTAAAAAATATCAATTTTGAATTTAGATCGTAGGCTACGCAGAAAATCAGATATGAAAATCTTTGAGGACTAATATTGAGAGTAAAATTTTTGCGCTTACAAAACCATGAAATTCATTTTTGCAGTATGAGGAACACGTAAAAACAGGATGGTTTCTTATTCATCAAACGTAGTTTTCTTCACCGAGCATGGATCAAAGACTGCTCCAAAAGTCGTACAACTTTCGACGAAGCCTCGGTAAACTCTGGAAATTTTGCGAACTTGAGCTGCTACTTGAGCTGCTTGTGTTTTCACTAGTGAACTGTTGTAACATGGCCGCCTTGGCAGACATGCCGCTCAGTTTTACAAGCAAGTCCTTGAACTCGAGCTCATGTTCTAAATATTTTACAGTCATACGCCATAATGTGGCTTGAATTAGCGCTCAGGAAGTGTGTATGACATTTGACGACTGGTTCATTTACATTTCATTTTTTATTGAATATTTAAATCATTCATTCATCAGCCTGAGCAGCGTTGTCTTGACTCAGTCTCTTTTCACTCAATTCAGCTCAACTTGAACATTGTTTAAAATGAATTTTGATTTATGACACATCAAAATAAAACATGTTAGGGAGTAGCCAGCTATTTTTCATATTTGATAATGTAGTTAAAGCAAAACATCGAACAATCGTAGTTGTAATAAGTCAGAATAAAGATCAGTGTTGTATGAATAAATTTATGAGAAGGAAAGCTATATAATAAATAAAAAATAACGAAAAATTCAAGTGGAGTAATCATAAAAACTAAAAAGAAATAAAAGAACATGGAGTGACTTATAGCATCTCAACGTGTGTCCAAAAGCATTGAAAAATAACATCCAGGTTGTCGATTCTGCTGACGATTTGTACCAGGGAAAGTCACCTTCACGCACAACAGAGTGAAGCAAAAAGGAAAACAAATGATAATGCCTGCCTAACTACAAATTTAACATGGCCACACAGCCTCCTGAATCCAGTGTGGCTGTTCCGGCAGTAAATAGTTCAGGTTAGTGACGAGGGCAGGCACTATGTCAGCATACCCGGCCTCCATAACAAACTCTATACTTTTTCTAACTTTCTGTTAACAAAAATGTTTAAACTCTCCTAACTGGCAAACTTTCTTAATTTGTCCCATAATTACTTCTTTCAAGTAATTCAAGGCAACATGTACAAACAGCTTGATTTTCAAACAAAAGCCATACATGCCTCGATTCAGCGGACATCGGACACATTTCTGAATCTACTGAAAAGAACGTACGCTGCTAGCCTTGCCAGTAAGAAGACGTTAACAGGTTGGATTTCCGATGACAGGAATGTATCATCACCTTTAATACTTTGACTGCGGCAAGTAAAACTGAAGTTTAATATTCAATTCAAACAGAAAGTCAATTGTAGTAAGCAATTTTGAAAATTCCAAGCCTTAACTGGATCTTGTTTTTATTCAGTTGTGATTATATTTTTTTTTTTAATTGAGTTAGTGACAACCGGTTGGTCAGCAGCACAATGAAAACTCCTTCAGTTACCAAATATGGCTCACGTCGCATTCGAAGTGTTGAAGACGCTGCATAAATATGTCATCAAGATGAGCTGAAGCACATCGCTGAAACACGTGTTCTAAATTAGAAAGGTTCAGCCAAAGTATTTTCAAAGTGAAAATTGTAACCTTGGTATCAAAGCTGCTTCTAGTTCAAAACTTCTGTTCCAATAAGTGAAGATGAAAAGGAATCAAATTGTTTGGTTCGCTCTAACTAAAATTTTGAATCTAATTTTAGTTTGCAATTACGATAGTTCTTGATGCATTTTTTGCATGCCTTGTCGCGCAAGTGAACAACAGTCATCAACCTTGCGTGGATATTGTATACTAGTTTTGAAGGATATTGCATGTGAAGGACATGTGCAGAGAGTGCAGCGGCTACAGTCTTAATTACAAGTAGACGCTTATGATATTTTCCATCCCTTTGACTCCATTGACTGCAACCGCAGTCCGAATTTTCAACCCTTAGTTAGAGTTGATCACCTCAGCAGAAAAAAAATTGTAGGAGAAAATGAATGCGGAAAACAAGGCTTCATTAACTAATGTGATGGGATCGACCGTTGCGTTAGTCAAATTCGAAAAATTTCGTCGATTGCTAAAACAATTTTTATTCAGGTTCAGAACTATTTTAGAATAAATTGAACGTTAGTTTTAACGTCCTTAATCACAAAAAAGGTGATCCGAAGAGAAGAATGAAGACCCTATAAGTATGAAGTTTAAGAAACTGGGAATCTACACACAATGTGCGTTCCCACAAAAAATCTCCTGCACGTAGAAACAGGTAAGTTCGGAATAACGTTAATCAAACAAGATAGAAGTTGAAAAATGGAACAGGTGCTAGAAAATAGGCCAACAGTGAACCGAAAAAGTCTGTTACGACAAAATTTTAGTCAGAATTTGTGCCCTCCTAAAAAAATAAATCAGTCTGCTTCACCATCGTAACACAGCAGAAGAGATACTGCCGCAGGCGTAAAAACGTTTCAAGTTGTGAAGACGAACGGTACTTATTTCGCAAACCAAAAGCAAAATTTAACAGTTGAAATTGGCGTAAGAATAAATGCTGATTTTCCGACTGAAAAGCGCTTGTGACTTAGTTGACTGAAAACTTTGCAAGATGAAAGGAAGCGAATACCTTTTAAAATTTTCAACGTTATTAACTTTACGAAGCAATGCAGCTCCAGCAATGCAGCTCCAGCTACAGAAGCGATATTGGTTTGGACCCGCGTGTACACAACGCAATATATGCCACTAAATCGGTGTAAGCAGACGTCATTTACAAAATGTAGAGCAAAGATACGACTCATAAATGCCTAAGTAATACACACACATCAGTATACTGCTAAGTAATTCATTGTACATTTATCGCTGGGTTTTAATGTACAAACACACAGAGATAAGAGCCGCAGTTCTCTATATTTTCTAAATTGGAAAGTACACGTTGAAGCCGTTCCGAGAAGGAGGTGCTTAATAAACCTCGTGTCTTATTTAACCTGGCTGCATAAATAACTGGACTATCTACTTCTTTGATAAATGACTGGACAAATTACCATAACTTGCCTCAAATGCAAAATGAGAACATCATATGATGCCCCATTTCTTCAATCAATACGAAGACGTATTAAAATTCTCTCCTCAGATGAGGAATGAATGAGAACAGTACTTGACAACCAATTTCTTCAATCAATACGAAGACAAATTACAATGTTTGCCTCAGATGAGGAATGAATGAGCAGTTTACGAGTCATTCAGAACCAAACCACTTTTAGTGAGCATAATGTTCACCTTCATACGTTACTTGACGATCAATTTTTCCAATCAAAGTGAAGTCAAGTTAGAATACCCCGCCCCTGATGAAGAATGAATAAGAAGCACGCGCGCCACCAGTCACATGAGGGATGGAGTTTGGACCCATTTTAGCAGCAAGGCAGCTCTGACATGTGCTTTATTGCTGCTCATCTAGCGGAGTGTCGATCCCGCAGCCGCAAAGCTGGCCGCAGGCGCACCAGGAGGCGACGTTAAAGCTGAAGAAGAAGAAGGCCCAACAAATCGCAGCTGTGGCTCAAATGACGCTCTCGGGCCAGCTCTAAAAAAGATTCACAAGACATGCGATAGTCACGTAAATTAATAATAGAAACCGTGAGCATGGTTTTTTAATCATCAACGTAAAAAGACGTAGGGACAATGTTTCAATTAAACTGGGTGCATAGGTTACTTGTGAGTTCTGCCGCCACCGTGAAACTTGGAGGCACGACACCGAAATATTAGGCAGCGGGTTGACGAACTTGCAGCTTCAGAAATGGCATTGTTGGAGATCACTACTCTAATACGCTCATAAAAAAAGGCGCGATTTAAATTATTTCGCCAACACGTTAAAGTGTACAGTGTATCTAAGCCAATGTTAATATTGAATAATAATAATCATGCTCCATGGTCTTCAAGAGAACGTGTGTGTGTCAAAACACATTTCAAATTGAGTTCCTTGTTGGGAAAAAACTTTCGAGATAAAAAAAGAATGACGAACTCTATTACGATAATTAGTTCGAAAGTTTAAAGAATTGGAACATTTGTGAATGAAATTCTCCATTCTGAACAGGCCCGTCTAGCGGTATTTAGAAAAAACTACGACGTCACTAACGTTACATGGAAAAAATTTAAGCAAAAATTAGCCCTCGAGTGCTCCGGCAGAAGTAGATGAAGATCTGCTCTTTCATTAAACTAGTAGTGATCACACTAAGTGAATCAAAATAAAGTGTAACCACAATATTCAAAATACCACAAAAACCAATGAATGGCTGAAATTTGACATTTAGTATACGAGAACATCTAAAACTTTAAAGAATTGTAGAAAACAGGCACTGCGTAAACTTTTTCGAAATGATCCACCCTCGCATGAACTTCTACGAGGAAAGTTATCAAGAAGTGATGGCACGAGACACGTACTACATTTTCAATCATGTGACCGAATGAAAACAACAGCACTCACAACAGCATCTAAATGTAAGATAACGTTTGTTCCAATGAAAAAATTAGTTAAATCAGCTAGACGCTGTGTCACAAAGAAGGACGGTGTTGATCTGGTGGAGCTCAGAAGCATATAATGACATAAGCCGCACTGGTTATTCGACAAACATTTATAAGTTCCCGCAAAACTTTGCAAAAATTTCCGTACTGCAGTAAAGGCTTGTTTCCAGGATGGCGCAAAAATGAAATACTTGGCGAACAAAAGTTTTAATTAAAAAACAAGCGAAGGAATTTAAATAAAAATTAGTGCGAATATGCGCTGCAAAACGAAATAAATCCACACTCTAGTAATCATGCAGAATTAAACAAGTAGGGGTTTGAAAGGGACGCATGAGAAGCAAAGATAAAATTGCTGTGAGTCATCAAAGCAAACAAATCTTTTGAATATTAGAGAAGTAAGTATAACTTTAGATTATTAGTTAGTTTAAGCCTCAATATCCTCAACATATGAGATCCAAAGAGAGGAAGGAAGAAGGCACCATTTAGTATGGAGTTAAGGGAACGTGGAATCTATGCAGACAGGGCATAGAAACAGAAAGTTGAGAAAGAAGTTCATGAAACAAGATCAAAGTTGAAGAAGAAAGTAGTAGGTGTTGAAAAAACAGGACTGCAGTGAACCGAAAAAAAGTTGGTCCGTAACAAAACAAAAACCTATGTTATTTTGACAAAAAGAAAGCCTTCCTAACCTTTAGCTCGGGTCCTCACATTGTCCCCCTGGGAGCGCTAATTCCCATAGATACAATAGTTGTATCCCCCTAAGGGGTAAGTATAACTTTAGACACCTTCAAACTCACTGCACACAAGGTGTAGTTTACGAGTTGGTCAGAACCACAACGCCTTCAGCTGATCGTGAACATATGCATCTTTTTCTTCTTCATTTTCCATCAGAGGCTAAAAAGGAAAAAAGTAATTAATGTGATACTTATGATTACATTTGCAAATCAGCTGCAGAGGTTCAAACCTGAACTCGAAATGTCTGCATGGCAGCATCTTAATCAAATAAAGCTGTCCGCCATTTGTAGCATGACTCTTTGACGAGTTAGCAGTGCAAGAGTTATGATTGGTATGGAGCTAACATGCTTTTTTTCTGTGATTGCAATTTTAATGCCTCACCAACGAGAAAAATGACAAAATTTCAATGTATTCGTTTGAAGAATGTGATCTCATTTCCAATTCGAAAAAATTCGGGCCATCGCACTATTGAAATGCATTTTCCCTGCATTTTCTATATATTCCATTTCACACTGTTGCATTATAGAGATTGCGACACCCTTCCCAGTTTAATTTTATCGCAGGGGCATCTATGATATGATTTTGCCCACTCAGTGCAAAGGCTATGCTTGGGTGACAAAATTCATAGAAGCCAGAGGGGAAAAGTTAGACTGGGTTTGGTCTTTAGAGTAAAAAACATCATGCACGCAAAGTTGAGCATTTAAGCCAAGAGCTGCCAAAGCCAAACCCAAGAAACGGTCACGGTGCACGAAGGCGATGAACTTTGGAAAATGTCTTCCAGTTGATTAAAAATAAATAATTTAAGCATGTTTTAAACATTAATCGTAAGCCTTACTATAGTACCTGCAAGCAGAATTGAACACAACAGCCATTAATGGAGGAACATGAAAAAGCTTCGCTGTCCAAAAAATTAGCGATCTAAAACCGAATGTACTCCATGGCATTATAATTCCCATAGGGTGATGGCCGGTAGTTCTTATTCGACTTGTTCCCTGCCACCACACCATTGCTGTTAGTGCTAAAATAACCCTAGAACTCGCAAGACAGACGCTTGGCCGGCTGGAACTGGCCTTGATCTGTCTACTCATGCAAATTCCTTTGTAAACATTGAAGATAGGAATTACAGAGTGATTCCTTCACATCATATTGCTCAATTAAGAGCGTTCATTGAAATATTCCTAACTGTGTTAAGAAAACTCTGATAAGATCTTTAGAGAAGAGAAAATCTGCCAAAAAGTTTCCAGTAAAAAAATGTGTTTTGAATTCACATGAAAAGTGTTTGCTTATTCAAAGACGTTTGCCTGAACAAATTAATCATCGAGACAATAGTCAAACCGGTATTCAAATGTAGCATTCGGTTTCTCTTGGTTACTCTCAACCAATAATTTTGACGAACTGAAGAAATTTTCGTCACTTCAGGGGTAATGTCAAAAAGCAACCCCGTTTCCCACGAGGTTGGGTCAGGATGTGGATTTCTATCGCCTACAGTTACATGCATGAATGCTCCTGAGTGGTATCTTGTCTACGCATGTAACCTGCACTGGAATTAGTGTTTTTTTCCTATATATGGTCAACAGAACTGCAAGAGGTACTTCACGGAAACATCGTAAGTGAAGTACAGCTCTGATTCAATGATAATACTGTTATTTTTATGAGGGGTGGTTGTACACTATACGGTCTTTCAATATTTTTTGCTGGTTCGAATGTCAGATGCTGATTACTGACCAAAGTGGTATCCAAGTCTTCTACAGAGATTTCTAATCGTAACATTAGACTTGTTGTTAATTTAAGCCTCCCTAACAGCCAGGAAAAAAGGCGTTCCAAAGAGAGGAAAAAAGATGACACCATTAAGTATGGAGTTAAGAGAACGCTGAATCTATACACAAGAAACGGAAAATTGAGAAAGAAAGAAGAAAGTAATAGGTGCAGAAAAACAAAACAGCAGTGAACCGAAAAAGATGCTCCGTAACAAAGCAAAAAAACACTTTATTTCAAAAATAGATTGGCCAACCTAACCTTTAGCTCAGGACCTCACATATCTCCCCTGAAGCGGTAATTCCCATAGATACAATAGTTTTATCCCCCTGAGGGGAATCGCGAGAAAGTCGACAGGCAATCTTTGCTCTGCCCGTCTCGGTATTTGAACTAACGTAACTCTCTTGAACTTCCTTGACCCGTGCTCAATGAAGAAGCCTGCATATTCTGTTCAGGGATATGTTACGTACAGCTGTCAGTAATTTTTCCTCTTGATTCCTCTAAATGTATAATGATATTGACGAAAAGTGTTTTTCCACTTGGTTTAAAAGTAACGATCGAGCTTTAAAAATAGTATCATGTTTTTTAATAAGCGAGACTACTGTCATGAGGAATAACTCAGGACGCAAAACTGAACAACACCACACAAGGAGAAAATAAATTTTCTGAGATCCGAAAGCTTCTTACATCACATTCGAGAAATTGTCCAGCTAAAACATCAAAAGATATGTTCTCGACGTACTCTTAACATCGTGCATTGTTTCGCGTTCAGTAAACTCGCCAACTTGAAGTCAAGAGCTATAAAACAACTTGGCGTCGCTTCCGAGAATAAAAAATTCTCGAGGCAGTCTCTTGGTCAGAGACAAGAGAAGACTTCTAAATTTGGTCAGGTCGCCGGAAGCTTCACGGAGAAAACCGTTCCTCGTCCAACTATCGTCGAACAAAAAGTTTCGTGCTGCCCAGGACAGCTTTATAGCCCCACCTCAAATTAAAAGCGGAAATAAGGCTTGTGAAAAGGTGCCGGACTTGAATGAAGTAAACACCACATTATTTTACTCGGAATTGGTTCAAAAAGACCCAAAGACCGCGGACCCACTTCCAATAAGGCAGTTCCTGTCCCTCATTTTGATGGCGCTATAATTTAGTTCCTTATGTTCCCACAGGCGGGTTGGGTAGTATGAGTTAGAGTCTACATGCAAGCTTGATCACATTTGCAATCACTCAATGAACTGAAGCTTCCATTACAAATAACCATCATTTGCCTTTCAAGTGAGCTTAATCTTGACAGTCAGGTCATTAAATTATAACATGTCTATGGATGGCTCTTGGATTTTTTCATAGCAGCAATAATTGAGAACAAACTGGCAGCTCCCTCTGTCTGCGGTTAGTTGAGAGCAAAATTACACAATTCTGCCCTCACTCACCAAAGAATGTCAGAAAACCATAACTGAAAAATATCTCATAGCTCTGAATTTCATCCATTTCAATCAATATTGGTATCACAACAATAGTTATTGAAGAAACTTTTCTATGTTGAAGTAAAGAAGCACAGATTTCATAGCCAAGAAAGTCAAAAACTCTCCCGCAAAGTAGTACTTATGAACAACTCACACCGGAGTTCATCTTATGAAATGGGAAGCTGTCATAAGGTAACAAACTGTTTGCTAAAACAGCAAACCAAACGAACACATATTGCAGCACCTTTGCACCTCCAGGAAATTGCATTCAAAGAAATTGAAGTCGGTAATTCGGCAGCTTGTTCCCCTGCATCTTTACTATGAAACACGGAACTATATGGTAACTTTGACCGCGCACCTGCATCTGACTGATCCAAAAGTTTTTGGGCTCGAAAGCCTTCGCAAATTGGACCAGTTCAAACATCTCTGAATTTGAAAAATGCATTTCCGTCGCAGGAGAGAAACACTTGCCTTGTGTGAGCGCCTCTAAAGACGTTGATGTATTTTTTGTCGATGGACAGTTTTTCACGTAAGAAAAAATTATCGGGATGAAATTTCTGTTTTATATTAATCGATAATCGAGCAAGTATAACTACTATAAATACTATATTTCTCCAAAATGCACGATGTAAATTCTCGGGATCAAAATACATATAGCTTAGGATAAACACGAATTCATTGCCAAGTAATCAAGTACAAATCAACGACATGTTTGTAGAATGAAATTGAGTTGAAAATTACTGATAAATTCAGCGTACGAATTCTGCATTAACGAACGTCTCGACGCACGCAAAGAAAACAAAATGGGAAAGGCAATTTAATCAAAACAAATTGGGCAATTTTGCACTTGGAACTCTTTACTTTCTGCCACCATCTACTGTATAATCGATGCCGTTCCGAACAATACCAAAAGTCCAGAACAGTTGGTTGCCTTCGAGCAAATTCCAAGGACGAGTGTGGGGCAGAGGTGTCTCCCAAGACAGGCTTCAATTACAGGGAAGTTTGTGCCGAGCGTGTAAGTTGCACCCAAAGTTTGCCGCGACACCGCCTTTTAATATTCATTACTGGTGGCGGCCCGGGCAATTTTAGGGCGCATCTCGGCAAACGAACGGCCGCCGCCAAGCGCCTAAAAGACTGCCCTTTAAATCACCTTTGATTACTGCTCAAAATGGCCTAGAAGATTAGGTGTTTTTTTGTGGAGCGTCAATCAAGAAGTCATCGGCTTCAGATTTAGGGTACAAGAATGTTGATTCCAATTTTATGGGTGATTATAGAGAGGTTCCACGGAGGGCAAAATTCGGAATGAACTCTTTGAGGTGTCTTGAGAGTTCCGTCGAAAAGTGCCTAAAATTATGATGGAGACGTCGTTTTGTTTTGAAAAGCTTTATTGGCCCTTTCCTGCTCCTTTTAACATAAAACAGACTGTAAAAATTGTCTTGCCTCAATAGCATTATTACAACACTACAACGCCTTCCGTTCTCAGATATATAAGTTCATAAGAAATTAATGGTTGTGTTGGAAAAATAGCACATTATGCACAAGCGTGCTCACTTAACATCTTATTTTGGTTTTCGTAATTTGGATGGATTATTTTAGATTTTAACTTAGTTTAAGCCTCCTCAACTACAGCAAAAATGTTCCCAAAGGAGGGAAAGTAGAAGACACTTATTAGCTTGGAATTACGGGGCTGAGAATCTAGCACAAGATGTGTTCCCGCATCCCATGCATAGAAACAGCAACATTGAAACAAGCTTACGAAACAAAAGAAAGGTTGAAAAAGAAATAGGTGCTGTAACAAGACAGCAGTGAACCGAAAAAGGAAAGAACACGACAAAACCAGAAGCCTATTCTTTTATGACAAAAGGAAGGCCTACCTATCCTTCAGCTCGGGACCTCACATCTTTCCCCCTTGGAGCCCTAATACCCATTTATGAAATAAATATGACCCCGAGGGAAGTCGAATTTATTCGTGTTTCTGAAATTTATTCCTTCAATATTCGTATTGAAAAATAGAGGAAAGAAGATAAAATTACCCTTCGAACAGATCATTAAAAATTATTTCTAATGAATGGATAACTACTTTAACAAAAGAATGCTGTCTGTTTAGACAGCGGGAGTACACGAGTATGTACTATCACCAAGTCTAATTCTACACATTCACACATAAACATTCTTGGAGATAAAAGGTAGCAATTGTGCGATGTAGGACTGCATTTGATCGTCAGGGTAGAGCGGCATGAAACTAACAAATGCTTCACTTTCAGTCCGCATCGTGCTCTCAGAAAAACACAGAGGCAGTAAAAACCTCCTTTGAAATAATGAGAAAGCCGCTGGTCGGTGACTCTCGGGAGAGGATTCAAAGCAAAACTATATATATGTTCCTGTAGAGAATTTTACATTTTAACTTAGAACGATCGATGATTGGTAAGTTAGTCCCAGTGGAGTTTCTGCTTTACAAAGCAGATGCGCTCATCGACACTGCATTGAAGAATTTAAATCGTGCTACCTACAGAATTTCTTCTTGAGTTTCAAGAACAAGTTCTCCAGAAGCGAGATTTTGCAGGGGATATAAAATTTGAAAGATTTTAAAATGTAAGATGATCCGACAGAAAGATAATCACACACCATTTTTTAAAAATATCAGTACTCGGTGTCCACGAAAAATGAGTCCGCTGATTTAAAATGTTAAAAATGTTGTGTATCTATTATACCCTTTCAGTAGGTCAATTCCGATACATTTCTTTAGCTTCTACCACATCAAAATAAAACTCAATAAACATCACCAGATTATTTCTGTAACCTGTTGTACAGTATCATAGATACACAATGCTACAGATAATTAAAATCAGTGGGTAAATTTTTACTGAACGCGCTGTATTATTCTGTATACTCAGCAGTTAGGATTTTCCTCTGGATTCTTTAATAGACGTTTGTAGCGACGAGTTAGACTGAAGCCATTTCTCAACATTATTTGTGGTTAATTTTAGTAAAAACTTTACTAAAAGTAAAAACTTAACTTCAACAAACAAGATCCAATACCTCGCTTCTCATGACACACCTCACCACCTACCAGCTGTGCACATCGAACTTTTGTCATTAAAGCAAAATTTGGAACGTCATTTAACCATTAACTTCACGACGAGCAGCCCAGGCACACCTCCCAGCGTCGCTGGGCCAGGATTTATCAAACAAATATTCGGCGAGGATTTATCATCGGCGGCCAGGCGGCCTGATGTGACGGGCTGTCTAATTACCTGCCACGGGGTCCGGCCCTTCTGCCTGCCACGGGGTCCGGCCCCTCTGCCTGCCACGGGGTCCGGCCCCTCTGCCTGCCACGGGGTCCGGCCCCTCTGCCTGACACGGGGTCCGGCCCCTCTGCCTGACACGGGGTCCGGCCCCTCTGCCTGACACGGGGTCCGGCCCCTCTGCCTGACACGGGGTCCGGCCCCTCTGCCTGACACGGGGTCCGGCCCCTCTGCCTGCCACGGGGTCCGGCCCTTCTGCCTGACACGGGGTCCGGCCCCTCTGCCTGACACGGGGTCCGGCCCCATTACACAGAAGTGACGGAGCGTGTCATGTGTGCATGCAGGTCAAAGTCTCCGCTGGGAGCTAACGGAATGAACGTGAAAGTGTAAGAAGGGAGGGCAGGTTAAGAGAAATTTGTTCAAGGAATATAATGCTACGAAGACTTCAATGCAAGGGATTTAAAAGCAGGCAAATGTAAATAAAAGACACATACAAGTAAATTGATTGAAATACAAGGAACGTTGAGGTAAATAAATCTGATTACAAAGAACATAGAGGTATTTCACTGCAAATACAAAAAATGTGGGAGTATTTATTCGTAAATACAAGGGGTATTGTAGTAAATGCGGCTAGCGATAAAATTATCATTCGTATCAAATTATTTGCGTGGGCTGGTAGTTTAATAATTTCTTAGAAAGGCCAACTATAATGATATCAAGCGCCTTATTCATAAACAAGCACGCAGAAAACAATACTTTCTGAAGGACAGATCATATTTGAGTAATTTAATCAGAAATTCTTCTCAACGATTCGTGATTTTAACTTATGTAATATTACATACGTATTTTCTTGAAAGGGATGACTTAAAGATACAGCAATATTTACTCGAAGGAATATAAGAACATCACGTTTGATTAAAATGAGGTGCCATTGATTATAAGAATGTTTTAGCTCCCCTTACCACAACAAAGATGTTCAAAGAGAGGAAGTATGAAGGTCCCACTTAGTATAGATTTAAGAGAATGCGGAATCTATCCACAATGAGCATAAAAACAGTAAGCAAAGAAAGAAGTTCATGAAACAGGATAAAAGTTGAAGAAGAAAGTATACGTGGTAGATGCTGAAAAACAGGACAGCAGTGAACCGAAAAAAGTTGGTCTGCAACAAAACAAAAAACCTATTCTATTTCAACAAAAAGAAGGCCTACCTAATCTTTAGCTCGGGACCTCACATAATTTCCCCGGGAGGGAATTATGGGAATTATGCTAATTCCCATAGACCCTCAGGTCAATGGAACTCAGAGAGAGATCTCTGAACACGTTGACTACTCTTGCATGGTTGTCACGATTGGTCAAGTTAAGTCGGCAGCAGCAGAATTGAAAAACTGATTTCACCGTTCGAATACATTGCCATCTTTTCTAAAAAGTTAAAAAAATATAGTAACACGATAATGTTCTATTATGTATGATGGAATCCCTTTTGAAAAGTAATTAAATAATTGAAAAACTACGCATTTATGCAGGTACGTAAATGAGGGACATACTACCTGGTGAGACACACGTGTACCACTACGTGGTCAACGTGCAGAATTATAAATTTCCAGCATGTCAGGAGATAGTTACGGCGCTATTTGAAAATGCTACGCTATGCTCAGATCTTTATTCTACGCAAATTTAAAGTCATTTGTAAAAGCATTTCGGAATGAGCAAACATTAACTGGATTATCCCCTAATTCAGCTTTAATTAAGTATACATTAAAATTGAGTTTACGACTACTGGTCGGTCACCAGCATTATGAAAATCCCTTCGTGGCCACCGGTGGCGCACGTTGCGGTCAAAATGTTGAAGTAATTTGAACAGACGTAAGCGAGGAGGAGTACAACACAGCCAAATTGTCGCCAAAACACTACACGCAAGTCGCGCCGTGAAGTTAAAGTGACCACAAAAGTTTTGCTGGAGGGCATCACTGAAAAATTGAAAGCGGCTAGTATCGGTGTGAAAGCTTCCACTGTTTAGCGTTTGTTAAATAAAAATAAACTGAAGGAAAATCGACCTCGACACACGCTTCTTCTTGAGCTATGCAAGATGGGCTGCCGTTTGCTTAAATTTTGTCACAGCCTTTCTCAGCAAAAAAAATTGCGTCTAGATAGAGGAACCATGGAGAGATAGAATAGAAATGATCTTTTTTGGTTCTATTGTGCAAAGAAAATTTGACGAAAGAAACGAGAAGCTTTACTCACAAAAATCACAAAGACATCAGAGAAGCCCAGAGGCAGTTTGCTAACATTGAGGCTATTTCAACTATGGAACCATGGGTTAAATTTTAAATTGATTACAGCACGAGGAAATTCAAATCTGAAGACCAAAATACTGAACGTAAACGTCGCTGAAATTATCGGTCCACGCAATGAAATCAAAATTATTGATAAAAATCTTTGGTTTAATGCCTATGATTAATCTTCCAGTAATAAAGTGCACATCATCACCCAATTATACACATTGATAATGGGTAGTTTGGCAAAGGAAACAAAATTGCTGTCGAAAAACCAAACTGCAGTTGTTGGAAATGCACAACGGGACTGGACGTTTGAATGAATAATCGGGTAGCTAAAACGTGAAGAAAAGTAAACATCTAATTATAGATCATGAATAAAATAATACCCTAAGAAAACTGTGAGGTTTTGATAATTTGAGAAACTACAAAAGTACACATTGTTCAATGTTTTAGAAAGATGAAAAATTATTCAACTGGCCACAAGTTTTGCGATAAAACTTTTTTATATTTTCCGAAGAATTTCGTAAATCTCTCTATTTCAAATTCAATTTAGACGTTTATGATCTATTTGGAGATTCCTATTACCTCTTTTGGATTTATATACATTTCGTTGCACTTCATGCCGCATATAATCGTTATACTTGAATAATGTAAACCAGGGATGCACATTCTATAATTCAAGTGGTGTGCATCAGAGAGACGCATTACACTCAAGTGGTGTGCATCAGAGAGACGCATTACACTCAAGTGGTGTGCATCAGAGAGACGCATTACACTCAAGTGGTGTGCATCAGAGAGACGCATTACACTCAAGTGGTGTGCATCAGAGAGATGCATTACACTCAAGTAGTGTGTATCGGAAATACGCTGCAAGTTTGCTGGTGAAATGATGCACTGCGCGTGATGAAGTGGAACTCAGTAGTCATACAAATTCAATGTTCGGCCAGCTTAACTTCGAAATAGGGAAGCATCTAATATTGTGAATCGATACTGAAAATTGACGGGGAAAGTCCACCTTTAACTATAACGATATTGTATTGTGCACCCTCACGTGTTTTCTAAGCAGAAACTGGCTGCAATTCTGGTCCCACCTGCGTTGGCAAATTAAGAAACGGAATTATTGCAATAAAGTTCAGAACAGAATAATGATGAATTTTTTATTCCCATCTTTTACAGCTAATTTTTTAAACAATTGCTTTGTTTGATTTTACTGACCCAAAAAGCTGTTCCTGGTGCAACAGACTTGATTAATATTCCAAGAAAACCCGTTAGAATTTACTGAAATTTTAAATGGCATCAAACACGAAGCTATCGCTGTAGAAGCCACAACGACCGCAAATTTCCTCAAATTCATGGAATTAATTTTAAGACAAGGGGATCTCGGAAACATGAATACAACGCTCTTTAATCACCCCCCGAAAAACTGAAATAACCTGTACGAATGCACTTTTTTCGCTAAACTGGTGTATTTCAACAGCATCCAAAAAAAGCCTCAGGCAGCAGACAGTACGAGTGAGGTCACAATCGCACGACATTCAACCGTTGCGCGTCGTTCTGAATACATCGTTCATTGGGAACAACGAAGAACAACGTCACGACTCAGAATTTAGAAAAATTAACGCTCATTCTGTCAATTTCGTCATTCCGGTCTACGTATTTTGATAAAACCGTCATAACTGTACCAATCATAATTGACAGAGAGGAAGGATTCCTTTTATTCTATCAAAACTAATTCTGTAAAGCAGTTTGCAAAGTTAAAATCATTTCTTCCGAAAAAGCAAGAATTTCGACTTGTGACGATGTTCTTCCCAAGGAGCCAATTATCTTCTTCTTGCATCGACACGGCCTTATAACGGCGTGACGCGCCTCTGGTGTTGAGGGCTAGCCGGAGCGCACCTGCTCAGCTGATGTGAACACTTTGACTGCCCATTGGGGCATAAGAGCACCACTAGGTAAATTGCTCATTTACATATCGGTGTGAACGACCAGTATTTCAATTATTTCAACATCTTTTTTAGAAGAGATTCAAGCATACGGGGTAAAATATCACCATGCTATAACATTTTCACGCTTCTTAGGAAAGAAACATTTTTTTCCAGAAGTAGTCGTTTGTCAAACTCTGCTACTTCCAACCTTACTTTTCAAGAAAAGCCAGAGGCCGTCATTTGGCGGCCTCGGCAGTGAACGTGTTAACATATATGATGATTACGATGGGACTCAGATTTCTGGTTAAGAAAACGCTTTTCAAGGGATTCTCTATACTTTTTTCTACCGTGCGAATATTTTTGAGTGGCTTAACGCGCTAGTAACAATGTCTAGCTTCTACACTTCACTCGCAAAGATCATTTTCAATAAAGTAAATATACAAGACGTACGATAAATTTATCTGCCGATGGTCAGAGCCACAGCTGTTATTGGAGAAGTGCGGGATTCTTTACCAGTTGAGAATTAATAGACGTCACGAATTGTGAAAATTATGGTGGGCGAACCTCCATAAATACTTGAACCATAGTTTGCTAAGTCAATAACAATGAATGAGTTTTCACTTCAATATCACAAGTACTCATTAATTATTGAGGCGTTCACGGAGAAAGTAATACTTTTTACTTGAACATCAATTCCAGAAAACTCAGTTCAAGTGTAGGCTCGAAAAGCAACGCGTGCACCCAGGACAGCAAAGTTAGAGACATACATACGTGTTAAGAAAGAATATTAGGACCATTCAAGTGCGCAATTCATTTCGCCAAGCGCACTACAAAATGGTCATCAAACTTCATATGTAAGCTTGCGAGGAAATTTTGGGAACTTCCTTAGCGCCAAGTTCTGTCTCTCAGGATGCAAGGGACTTGGCGATTTCCTCCGCTGGAGTTAATTGCTTTCCTCGCGAGAACGCGGCAATACAGAGCGTAATTCCTGCCGAGTGAAATGGATGCGCCTACGTCTTGAGATAACTCTATTGTATCTCAGAGTTTCCAGAGAATGTGGTGGTCTCGGGGTGAGCTGAACAGCGCACGGGCCTCAACGCCAGCTCAAATTAAAGAGCCAATTTGCAGAAAACGAACGCGTAAAGCTAGCTCAACTCCCTGTGAAATTGCCAATAACTTGGTGTGTTGCTATGAAAAGAGCTGTTTACCATTGAAGTTAAAGTATAGAGTGCCAAAAATACACAAAAAATTGTATTCACAAAGTGGCACGGCTTACAAACGCTGCTCTATACAAACATCATCTCCAGTAATGTTTCCTTTGACAAATGTTTCCACCTTAAGATGTCACATCAAAAGTCGCCGAAAAATCCAGAATCAGAAAGACAGTAATTTATGTTTTTTAGCACTTTAGGTAATATTTTTTTAACCCTTCTCATAATCCCTGCATGTTGTGAGTCCAGCTGCACATCTGGGGCCAGATGTTCAACCAATCCACTTCGTTGAACCAGCACAGGCGGAATCGAAAGCTCTTCCGTCGACGTGGCTGCGAGAAGTATTTTTATATTGTACATGAAAACTCTCAAATTTCATATTTTTTACCAGAAAAAAGCTTTCTGCATAGCGTAGCAGTCAGAAGAAGACAAACGAAAGGCTACCATTGCTACGACTACTAAAATTGTTGGAAAGTACGGACCCAGAGCTGTGGTAACCACTTACACAGATAGTCGTGCCCAAGAGTTTAATCTCGTGAAATTGATCACAATAAAAAATTCCACAGATTTCGTTGACCTTTGGAGTCTTCAATTCTGTTATTTTTTTGGAAGACGAGGCGACATAACAATGCATACAGTGTAGAAAATTGTTCAACGAACCTAGATTCATTTACTTCAATAAAACTCACATTCATATTTTATGAGAGATGCATTGAAGCGTTTTACTTTATATAAATGGCCTCCAGAGTTCCAGCCAAAAAGAGTAACGTGAAGTAGAAATTAACACTAACAATACGATTAGGCTCAATCTTTTGCCTCACTGTAAATTTGTATTAGAAAATGATCAACTTATTCAAGTACATACGTATTCAAGCAAGTTGGGGAGTAGTTACGGCGCTGTATGAGAACATACAGCTATCCCAAAATCTACGGTGCCTTCTTTTATTAAAAATGACGCAACAAAAAGTTTGCCAACAGCGGAAGAAACTTGAAAGTTTTGCAAAAACCCTGAGAAAATACAGTAGCATCGTGTGAGATTATGTAGCATGGTTTTCTAGAGGCAAATTTTGCGCCATATTTAAGCAGCGTATCTAAGCAAGAGTAAAAATATGTCGAGTATCACTTTATCGATCACACGGAATGAAAAGAATTAGATTCAATTCGACACGGAATGCGTTGAATCGATGACATATGTCAATTTCGAGAGCCAACATCTTAGGTTAGAGAGGAAAACCAACATAGCTAAAAATGTCGTGTTAAAAGCCAACGATTCAGATCATAAAAAATTCACCTTCAGTGTTCTGGAAAACGAAACTTGGGTGTAAAAAATTTAGAAACTATTTTTTAGTTTCCGAAAATAAACCATTGATGATAATAAAAAGACAATAACATTGCCAAGTACATTTGAAGTTTAAACAAACAGTGAAAAGTTTCCTCGCCGAGTTGCAATCGTTTTTTGACGGACTATTTTCACAATGTGTGTAGACTCTAAAAGGCGGAGATCAGAAGACTTTGGGGTTGAATCCAAACTTAAATTGGACTCCAATAATTAATAATAATAATATTGGACTCCAATAATTATTTGTGAGGTGTGCACAACACAGGGAAGTCTTCGTTCGCACAGGCAATTACCTATCTAAATCATCTAACTAGTCAATTAAAGAACACTATTTTAAGAATGACCAGGTTTTTAAAACATAAATTTTAAAATTCTAAATTCAGTCACCACACCATTTCGAGTGTAAGCACATTTTTAAAAACCATCCACCAATAAAACCGAACGCAACTCGGCAGTGAACCTATCAAATGTTTTTCAACATATTCAATGTATTTAGCTTTGTAACAATACTTATATTGTTTAAGTTTTATTTCTTTTGTTCAGAAATAATTAATTGTAAATTCTTAAGACCTGCATTTAATATTGCAGACCCCCGAAGATATATTTTTCTCAATCCGAATCGTTTGCTTTTATCATTATATTTTTAGCTACGCTGGATTTCATTTTTTTCCCTGAATGGAATCGAAGTCAATTGCGACTGACGGCTCTTTACTTCACTCTATTTATGGCTATGCCTTATAGCTCCTCGTTCGAATTTTGCTTAATATTTATGGGAGAAATAAAGCTTCTATTGGGGACGAGGTTTGATGATCGAATGATGAACGAAATATTTTTTAACATTAGTATACAAACAATATTTGATGCAAGGCAAGTAACAACCGAGGGTCAAGAAGAGAAGAACACGTCAAAAAATTTGTTGGGGGTTGCCTATCTCAGAGAACGCTGAAAAATCTATCTCAATTAGAGAAATAATGAAATAAGAAGACCACATCAGGGAGCTGGATCGGACAGTGAATTTCGGGAGCTAGGCCGTCCATGTGTGCAGGTGCCAGCAGGAGCCAGCCCCAGAAAGACGTCCGCATCAGCAGGTGCAAACCTTCAGAAGAATTTAGTTGCGGCTTTGCCACAGCCATCGATAAGACTTCATTTGAACTTCAGTGAAAATATGCGCCAAAAGTCAAAAGTTCTAAATTAAAATCGTCGCTAGTCCAAAAAAAAATCTGGAGCAATTAGAACGCACATCCACGGCGGAAAGCGACTGTTTACAAGAAACTTGTTCGAATGTTTTCGATAACCAGAGTAAACGATAGCTAAAAGTTGTTAAGTAGTTGAATAGATATGACATTCACAATGAATACTGTTGAAACATTCAATTTTTTCTTAATAGTAAGAGAAACTTTGCGTTCATATCTCTTGCATGATTTCCATCGTATATATTCCACATTTAACCTATTCTGCCAGAAAAGCCACATTTATTCTATTTTGTGCCGTGAATGACTCATGGAGGCTTGGAATCGCAAGAGAATTTAATTTTCAGGAAAGAATACCATGACAAAATACTTGACGGGATAGGAATAATTTCATCGGTGTAAGAATTATTTCATTGAACAATAGCCTGAGCCCGAGCTACAATCCTCTCACTCGTGTATCATCTCTTCCTCAGTTCAATATGGACTCATGTCCAATTACAATAGTGGCGATGTAGACATTCATGTCAGCGCTACCTGCGCTTTATTAAATGTAGTCTGGCTGCTCGGGAATGGTAAACAAGGTGCAAATCATTATTACAGTCTGATTTACGCTTTCCTCTAGGTTCAAAGCGAAGCTCGCAAGCATAATGAGCTCCCAAAACGTGTTTGTGCGATGCAACGAAAGTTACCAGATGCTCTCCTGTTTGCTTTGAAAATATCCTTCAACTGACGAGACGCATGTTTTAAATGAGAACGCAATCGTTTCATTTTAATACGGCAGTGTTGATTTAAATTGCCAGTACAAATGAAAAGCTGTTAACGTATTTTTCGTTATTTTCATGCGACGGCATCACTGGTACACCTTCGCTAGTAACAAAACTAAGGTTCTGACTCCGGAGCAGTGGAGGAAGTTTTCTCAAGGCACAAAATGCCGACGCCTGCATTATTGTTTGGATATAGCTGCATTAACACTCATGGCTAGAAAACTAGCAGCGTTTTTTTCTGAACGGACTATAGATTAAGTGTTTTTTTTTTGCCAGAAAAATGAGGCCTCGCACAAATATTCAAGTTTATTTGCTCATCCCAAATATATCATCATGAGGCGTTCAATCTACAGTATCTTAAGGGAGAAAAACACAATGCTGGTCCATAAATGTGCAAGTAACCATGGGTCTAGTTATGAAGCATTACCGATTCTAGACAATAAGATAACTCTACCCGGGTGTCAGCAAAGGGTATAAATGAGAGACGCGTGTACATTCTATCTGATCAGAGAATATCACCGCTATTTAAATAAAGGTAATTACCGGAACGACTACAAGGCTCAAGTCGATGCGTTTCACCAATCATGAGAGAAGATATCCAATTCTTGAATAAATTGTTTCGTGCTAAGGCGCACTTTCACAAATCCTCCTGATCAGAAAAGAAATCCAGTGAAAACGACACTAATTTCACGCTACGAAAATCGGATGTAAGCAATTAAAGACCAATTGAGGAGCTTTAAAGGTTCGGTGCCATTCTCGGGACACTTGGCTCTGTTAATTGCAAGCCATCCACCTCGTTTAATTATTCAGGGATTAGGAGCGGCCTGCATTGTTTGTGTGCCATTAACGCTAGAAAACTCCATTAGACAGGCGCCACGGACATGTGCGCAACACGACCGGGCCGCTTATCGGCAGCGAGTGAGACAGAGAGCAGGAACGGGTTGAGGCTGAGGCTCAAGATAAGCACATTTAGACTCGTCCGACGACCGCTTGCTTGTCTGGCGAGGAACCGGCTATAGCACTGCTCAAATAAATTTTTTCACTCTCAATTCGCAGACTCTAAATCAAGGTTGTAGCGTCACTCTATTCTTAATTGCTGAACTTCAAGGGTTAGACGCTATCATCCAAGGTCGGCTTATACCGACGCTCATCCGTCCAAGCGCAGTGTTTTGTTCTTTCGAGGCGGTTTTTGTGTAGTGTATAAGGTAATTATTACCCGTGTGCTGTAAATTGCATTTGAGGGCTTAAGATTGCCGTAGTCGTTCAGTGTCAATCGTCGTTTCTGTACTCAAAAATATTCGTTGAAGACCACGTGTCATGTTGTCGAAACACTGTGTAGAACAAAAAAGGTTCCCCTTTTACTCGTAACGAACAGTTGTGCCTCATTTTCAACGTCATTTATGTTCTCTGAAAAACACGCCCCTATAATTTGAGGACGCAAATTCGGTGTCATATTAAACTGTCCTTATAGCTAAAATATTTGGTCACTGCACATCCAATTACCGTTATAACTTTCACTCCTAATTAACTGGAATGCGCAAAAGGAAATTCTTTTTGTTGCTACAATAATTGATACATGTTAATTTCAGTGTAACCTTTCATTTATTCAACGAAGATCTTCAGAACTGCCGACGAGTAATTAAAACGAGAAAATCGCCATTTATGAATCAGTTCCATGGTCGAATTTGCCTTTCAAATGTTGTGGAATAGAAAGCGAGACAACAAGGAAGTGAATCACGAACTGGCCTTCCGCTGGAGAAATCTAATAAATACCAAAATAAAATATATGGTTTCATTTTTGTGTAGGCAAACAAAACAGTGTTACAAAGGCAAATGAGTGGAGAGATACACGGGCAAATTGTCACTTAGTGAAGTAAGGTTATGAAATTTCCAAGCCTAATTCAATTACCGTGCACTTGATCACCATTTGACCATCTCAATATGATGTTCAGTTTCTCGTTGGACTCAGCGTGACACGTTAATGCTCATGATAGTGATGGCATCAAAGAAATTTCACGTCAAGTCGCTGGTGTCTGTAATAGGTTCTCACTCAATTCTTTATTTCTTCAATCAGAACTCACAGAAAGGAACCCGAGGGAGTGATATCTGGGGAACATGATGAACAAGAAATTCGACAACCCCTTCCTATGCGCATGCTAGGAAGTGTTTGACTTACGAAACCAACAAATGAAGTGAGACTTTGTGCTCTATTGTACGTGTTCGCTGTGTAGCTAGAAAGCTACGTCGACGGAATTCGTAGGTAGAATCCCCTTCAAAAGTTCGTATTACTTGCTCATTGTCTTACTTTGACATTGAAATGCCTGTGTACGTATCATCAGCAAAAATCCGCATTGACGAAAAGGACGTTGAGTGTCTTCAATATTCAATCCAGCGCTTTTGTCGAGCATGTTGAATTAATTGGTTACGAGAACCGATAATGTAAAGAGTGCCTTACATGCGGAGGCATTGCTTTGCCCTTGTTTATCACAATGTTTTATACAAGCAGTGCACTCCAAATAGATATATTATTCACTAACGCTTTGGTGAGCACTCAAAATAAAAATTAATTTGATGATAACACAATTGATCAAATTTCATTTTTACAGTAAGTTCGTCATATTGAGAGACACCGTTGATAGTCAATATTTCAACACCAACATTTCAACAGTAGTGCACAAATCATTGTTGATGTAATGGTAGCCTTTAAGATCCACGATGAGACCATGCCCCAAATTGTAACTATCACATTAAGGAAAGCGCTATTTCAACAGCAGGTTCCATCATATAAAGCGTCAACGCTGTACGATATAGAATTTTCAGACGCAAAATATTGGTTTTCCCATTGTGTTAAGTTATTTGTAACTGACAAATAACTTGTCCAGAACGCTTCATCCTCTGCAGATGGTATAGGCCCGATGTCGAACAAAACACCTTTGTTTCTAGCTACAGAAACTAAACTTCCTATGGGCTCGCCAGCTGATTTTGCTATCTGAAACCATGGGGTCATTTCACTATATCAGTTGAACATGTATGAATAATTCTGCAATATTTTCAGCTACAATAGAAATGGCAACGCAATGTAGATACGCAAAATCTAATCGCTCGTACAAGATCCTGTGGATACTCCGGAGAATGACTCGAACCCCGCACACAAGCCCGCCACTCATTTGTAAATTCCTTTCAGCTGTGGGCACGAAATTAAGGCAATTATAAAGATCTTAGAATTCTTTTGTCCCCCAGTGGTGAAATGCGCAACATTTCGGTTAACAACAACATTACTAGTTAACGCGCAATAGATACTTCGAGTTCACGTGAAGACTAACCGATTTTTCCTCGAGACTTTGTTAACACGTTGACCGCCATGGGTTACACTGGAGTTAAATATTCTACTCAAATTTAAAGTAAATTGTAGTCAGCAGTTTTGAAAACTGCAGACATTAATAGGATCGTGCCTTCATTTTGCAAAGATGAAATATTTATGAAAATAGCGTTTTTGAGACTACTGGTGGGTCATCAGCATAAAAAATGGCCTCTGTGTACCACCGGTGGCTCACATGTCGATTAAGGCGATAAAGACGTGTTGCGCCCATCCAAGACCTCGAAATCGAGAGGCTAAAAGACCTCTTTCTTGTGCAACAAATCAAATGCATATTTTTTAAGGCTTCCCATTTGTTGCGAAGATCAAATTTAGATTAAATGTTAATTTAGTCCTACGTAACCACAACAAAGGCGTTCCTAAGAGAGGAAGGAAGAAAGCAACATTTAGCATGGAGTTAAGGGAAAGTGGAATTTATGGACAAGATGCCTAGAAACATTAAGTTGAGAAAGATGTTCATGAAGCAAAATAAAAGATGAAGAAGAAAGTAGTGGATGCTGAAAAACAGGACAACAGGAGCAGATTTTTTTAGTGTAAAAGGACGATTTATTCCCATCAAGCCTGATCATCTTGGATATTGTTTTTTTAAATACCGTTTAACTAACGCCAGTAAGCAATGACGGTTACCCCGATCAAGCCAGTACCCATTTCCAACACCTGGGTATAGAATTTTGATATTCACATTGTAACGCAGGGCATTTCCTAATATACTGTACGAGCACAATATCATACATACACAAATTAATTCAGCTAGAGAAATGTTGCATCGGGTGTCCGCTAAAAAAGTAGCAAATTTCAAAACGCTCAAGTTCGTAAACTATCAGTACTAAAAAGCTCAAATAAGTTTCATTACAAAGAGCAGGGCTTTAAAGTTTTATTTATATACATACGATGTAATGAATATACAGTTAGATCTGCAGAACTTCAATTTTATTCGCAGTTTATTAGCCCAAGATTGGTACAATTAACAGTCAAATAGAGACAATTCATCGTGGAAGAAATGATGATACACGGAGAACTTCAATTTTATTCGCGGTTTTTTAGCCCCAAGAATGACTAATAATTATTAACAGTCAAACAGAGACAATTCGTCGTAGAAGAAATGATTATACACGGATCCGTAATCACTACATTTCGTCGATTTCAAGTAAGAAATGGAACGCGATGACCTAAAAGAAGAGTTAAAATCAATTACGCAAAGGGAAATGTTCATGCTACAGTGCATAATTTAAATAAAGGAAATTCAGGCCATCCAAAATGAGCATAAACGGAAACAATATTAATTAAAGGCAAAAAGATGATAAATTTATTATAAACTATAATTTTACACTTTGCTTTTTTCGATGAAACCGATTTCAGCCTTCTAACACTAAAACTTTACTAACTACAGTCTTTTTAATTCGGTTACTTTTCTAGCGGATACCCTGTAGAAAACAACAGTGATGTGTCAAAACTGCCAAATTAGAAAGAACAAGAGGTCCATTTTTTCAGTTCACTCGTCCCGCAGCCGCTGCCATCACACGGTTTGCATCTGAGCCATTGAGCACGCAGGAAATAAACTGTCCCACACACAGCTCAGGAAGTCGTAAGATACGGTGAGTTAGAGCGAATTTTTGCTCGACTTTATGCGTATCTCTGGAGCGCGCTAGCTCATGCTGTCGAGGAAAATGCGGCTAATACGAGCACGCTTAATTACTGACACACATTGAGAACTGAAGAGTGTCGTTTAGCGCTCAGGTGATGTGAGGAACACAGTGAATCATGCCATCATATTAGTGTAAAAGAGCGTAACTGAGATTCAGCTCTCGACTTTGCAGTTGATATAAAATAATGATTCCGCTACTCCCCAGTGTAAACACATGTTCGTTCATTTAACGTGAAATAAAATATACTGTGATTTGGTAACGCGTGCGAATGCCTATGACTTGCACCATGTCGTACTGATTAGTTTCCAGAGAAAATCAACCGAAAAAAAAACCATAAATTTAAAGGAAAGGATTAATTTAAAAGCGATGTAGCATAAATGTCAATCCTTCAAAACAGGTGATATTAATGTAGCCTTTCTTAATTTTTTTAATTCCTAATATTTGTGCACATATAAGCAGATAATTTCTGCGGTATTTTAATTCTGCGCAGATAATTTCCGCGTGATTTCTGCGATATTTTAAAAATCTCTACGATAGCGCCATACGTAGGTGGCATCAGATCAAGCACATTAGCTGCCTGTTGCGAGAAGATAATTCATCTGAGCAAATTAAGATATAACTCGTTGACTGCGATGGATTAAGCTAAAGTTCAATATTCAACTTAGAATTAGAGACAAAAGTTTTAAGCCATTTCATAAACACCAAACAATAACTGGGTATTTAAAATACCATTAATTTTGAAAGATTGTGGCAAAATTAAAAAAAAACCATCGATGGGTCGTTCCGCAGCATGAAGAACTTAAGCACGACCCATCGATGGGTCGTATCAGCTCCCACATTAGACATCTAGACGGCCCGGTTAGTATTGTCAGGATGAAGCCCCGGTAGCGTCAGGTCAAGCCAGCCCTGAGTTCAATTCATATCCGCCGAGTGAAGAATAATTGGGGCGAACTTCTTGCTTTTCCACACAGGAAGAAACACCGGACCTACACTGCCCACGTAAGGCCAGGCTCCTCACCAGCAGCCGACGATAAGGCGCCAGGCTGTTATCGGTGCGAAGGAGCGCAGGGAGACACACTGTCTCCTAAGTCTAGTTTATGGACAGGATAGAGATAAAGAATTACCGTCCGTGCCGGTGCCATCGCGGCAGGTCACTCGAAACGACCCTCAAGAAAAGATCACTTTATATTTTAGGAGAAATGCTTCCCTTTCCTACGGAATTGGTCGCTTCATCGAGGTCAGTTAAGGCGGTGATTTTATTTGATAAATATTCTGCTTTGAGCTGCATTTATCTAATTCGGGACTCAAGGTGAGGGATAATTAAGCCAATACAGCACGAGTAATGAAAACAATCTGTTAACTATCTTCGTTGCTCAGAAACATGGTGCTTCATTTAGACGTAGCGCAGCACCATAGTGCGCTCAAAAAACATGGATATAGCTTTAATAATTACATCATAGTAATTCCACAGTAACAACTAAAATATATTTTTTATAACGTAGAATTTTTGAAATTGTAACTGCAAAGTTATTTTTGAAGTCAGATTGAGGACACAGATGCTTTCCTACTTATAGTTTATCGACAACTGGGAATCATTTGTCATTTCATTTGTGTACCTTCCTGCACAGGTTTTAGTTTCTACCCAAGTCTGACCGATTCTTCCATAGATGCGTGAAGAAGAGCCTCAGCAGGAAAGGACGAGCTATATAATATTGCATCGACCTTCTTTCTGTACAATGTTCACATGCTCAGTCATTTTTAAATAAAATTGGGTCATAGAAAAACTCAAATGGTCAAATCTATCAAAACGTTACAACTAAAATATAATAACAAAAAAAAACTTTCTGGCACCCTTGAGCAAGAGCTGTATTTATCAGCTGGACTTTCACCAGAGTTTCCCACAATAGTGGTGATATGCCGATACAGAAGCGAAGCAAAAGCCCTATAGTTTAACCGACTTTCCCCAATAAATGACTCGACCAGGTTACGGCCAACACCCAAATGAGGTAAAACTAAACTGCCTCGTGACCAGCTTGGTGAGAGGAACACTTTCGACCGTTTACATACAACATAATGACATTAGAAAACACAGTTCACTCTACACATCAGAAAGGATGCGCTCTGGAGCAAAGTTTGGGTTATCGAGTTGCAGTCTAAACCCACTCTAGGGAGCTTTGCCCGCTCACCGATCGACATATTCAACACAGCGAGAGTACAACCTAAAGAGCCACAGGCGTTATTTTTTTCTGCACCGGAAAGAGCTTTGTATTCTCTAGTCTCGACTTTTGTACTTCTTTATGAAATGGTGATTCGAATCGTGAACCCAGTCCGACCATTTCACCGTGGTATCTATGATTTTCGATGGCCAAGCATAGCTTATGTATGGGGCGTCTAAAATTACAGATGCAACGGCATAAAGCAAAGTAGGTTGCAGTGGCTGTAGGTCATTACCGTATCCCTAATGAGCATGGGGAAATCTTCCCTATCACTTTGCTGCAGTGAAGGTGCTATTATTGCAACTGCCGAGACTGTGGGTAAATGTTACCTGAAATTTCAGGGATAACTTAACGGTTAATGAGTAGAAAATATTCGATGAAATGTTAGCACTATTTGGTGAAAGCACATCAACGTTCAGGTCACCATCTGTTTTGTAAAAACTCACTAAAAAAGTACCTGAGGTAAAACTACGAGCAGAGTACTTCAATTGTGCGGAGAATAAATAAGTAATCCACGCTAATATAAAAATTTCCATCAATAATTTGCTAATAAAACAGCCTTGCTAACAGTTTTCTACCTTATTTGTGAGAAGAATGTACCTCAAGATTACCTCTCCAAAATGACAAAGTTTTTTAAAAACGGTGAAAGCGAGACAATGATCGCATGCTTATTTAAAAAAAGCAAGAAATGTATTTTGTCAGGAAATACGCATACAGCAGAGCCAAGTCGATTGCAAATAACTCTACTGCCAGCTCTACCAGTCGCAATGAGCAGAAGTGAATTGTTTGAAAGTCCGACTCAGCAGGTCAAGGGAACGGCCGCGAGCTTTTGCCGTGATAGCTACGCCATTCTGGCGTGACCCGAATGCCATACTCATTTCCCTAGTTGAAAATCTCAGGACGGGAATTGAAATCCGAAATTATAATCTTTACTGCACTATGATACGGTTACTGATAAGGCTTGACAGAAAATTGTAACATAAATGAGGAAGATAACAAAAAGGAGCAGGTTCTGTTCATGGTAGAGGTGAGTAATTATTTAAATTACAAATTATTTATTTAAAAAAACAGGGTTAGAACTTACTGAAGTTGGAACTTCCAGCACAGCAAGTGGTTCCCGAATGTTCATCTCTCACCTTCATGGCCACTGAAAAAAAAAACAGAAAGCAAAATGATTAGAATAAGCTATCGAATATCATCAAATGTCGACTAGAAACCGATAATGAGATATCAAAGATTCTTCGTGAATGCAGTGCATCTAAACGTAACAAAGTTAGCGTAACTGGAAAAGTGTCATCGTTGAAGTTCCATGTTCACAGTCACACGATACTGAAGAAATATTTAAAATTATTATTGAAATCCATGGGTCACCTTTAGAATGACATGAATTTCATGATGGGGATGTACAGCTATGACAAGTTTCTCGAAAAACTTCAATGAGATCAAAATAGTTTTGAATATCTTTGAAGTCGGCATCAATATTAAACATTTAAACATTAATGAAGTAAGGAGTGTAACTATAGTACCCTTGCTCTCATTGCCAACAGAGATCATCTATTCAGACTTTTTCGATAGCGCATGGTACCATCTTTCTTTCACTTTTCAAAATTTATTTAAGGAAGAGAACATTAGCTGACGGTACATAGTTCTCAACAATATCGTACGGAGCATCCGAAAGAATCCCTCAGACTCGCTTCCACAATTCTATGTATGGCTTGACCTACATAACAATTGACAAACTAAATAATAGATCTACTTCCTCCCCGCTAATTACCTCACAACCCCCAGAGAACGGCGTTATATTTATTGAGTCTATTCAGTGTTCGGGTTAATGAAAAATGAAAACCAACCAAAATAAACATGAAAAACTTATCTAAGTTCAACAATTTTTTTTTGTTCGCGTCATGTTTCTAAATGGCAATTTGAATTTCTAAAGTAAAATAATCCCATCAAGCAAATTAAGAAATGCAAAACAATTTTCCATTCAAAAATTTTTTTCAGGCAAAATCATTTCAATATTTGGTTGGAAATGCGTAACCTAACTATTTATAAAGTGACGCGTAGTCTTAATCAACCTACTAATGCAGCGGTAATACGAGTGAAAATAATTATTATGAAACGTTGACTAGCATCATGTGCCCATGAATTACTGTCAAGCTTTATCAACCCAAAGTTCGTTTGCTCGCTACCAAACACTGAACTAAATGTTGGTTATATCAGAGCAGGTTCTCGCTGGGCATGCACAAAGTTGCGCAATCAATGCTCAGAAACTTTTTGCAATAGTTTCTGTAGCAGATTTTCAGTTCTTTTAATTAGCATTCGCGGTTTTTAAGGGGTTATGGAGGCTGACAGCGAATCATTGGACTTCTGAATGAACATAAAGCATTCATTTGCAACTCACTAATTGAAGCACTGAATAAGATTAAAAACATTTCTTAAACTACGCCAGCCGCGAAAGTTAGGTGCCATATTTTCAGTTGTTTTCCTAGTTCATATATTTTTCTTCCATTTAGGACACGAGTAGATAAGACTGACGTTTCTGAGCATAAAATAATTTCTAATTCTTATGGATTCTTTGAAACTACATTTTCTGTTAAAATGTAAATTTATTCCCCTGTGTTGCCGAGATCAGTCATGCAATCATTACATTGAAATAGTTTGAGAATGAATATTAAACATCAAAAACATTCCTCAAACCTAAAAAAGCACAACAAAACCCAAGTATTATTTAGCGATTTTCACAAGCCCTGCTCAGAGACCACGCGAAGCACGGTCACCTAAAATACACCTCTATTTAACGATCGCTTTCCCAAACATGTCGTCTGGAAATCGAGTACAATCTTATCATAGCTCGAATAACTGAAAGGAAGACACCCGTCAAAGCCTATGTTTTCGCAGACCAGTGAGAATATTTGTTTTTAGAAAACCGAGTCCAAAAGACTTATAAATAGAATACAACATGGCAGTTGATACGAGCCGAGTATTTCTTCTTCAACCCATACACGTATTTGTTATTGACACAACCAGCCTCGCACTTCACTTTTGAGCAACCATTATATTGTTTACGGCTTCCTTTCGCAGGCACAGCTCGTGAGGCTCTTCTTCTCTCGCGTTTGGTTTTATCGTCGAGCACCGCCTTCAAGAAAATCTACTGACCTCCAACAAGTGTCAGTGTCCTCTATCGATTGCTTTAGACGCTGAGGGACGGGAACACGCGAAACAGAATACGGAGCGCGCTGCCAGTGCAGAATATCACCGAAAAATGTCGGGTCCGCAGCGATACCTCGAGTTCTTAGCTGAATGGCTGAACGTCAACAGTCCTCTAAATTGTTATCAAGAAATTTCAGTAGGATAAATTTCACCAATAAGTGTAAGAGTTTTAATTAACAATAGCTATATTATTATTAGTATAGTCCTCATCATTTTATTAGTTTAAAACTCAAGGGTGAATAAGAGATGATCCCGGGAGAGTGAAGACAAAGGACTATTTTGAATGAAGTGTAAAAACGGGAATCTATGCATAATGTGTGTTCCCACACATTATACTCTGCGCACAGAAACAACATATTATAAAGGAAAAAGAAGACGAGACTAAAAAGAAATACTTAAGACAACACACAAAGTGAAAGAAACAGTGAGCACGAAAGAAGTTCCGAAGACCAATCTATGGTTAAGGTAAAATACCAGTATTCCCCCTGGGAGCGCCAGTCCTCGCAGCATGCAATACACGAACATAAATTACCTAAGTCTATCCCTTTTGAGGAGAATTGACATTAAATTCACTGCCCAAGAAGCAGTTCAACGACTGATGGAACAGTTTCGCTCCTCTTCTCACTTTCAAATTATAGAAATTTTCACCGTCATCCATCGTGCCCCAAAGCTTTGTAAGTTACGATAATGTGGATGAAGGCAATCACTTTCTGTTGAATGTGACACAAAGGATTTAATTCTAAGCCCGTTTGAAATACTGTGCTGGTAATTTAAACTCACGAACTCAATAAGACTTACTGTAAACGCGATAGCTTACAAATAACTCATTTGTAATCATACAGAGGAAATTGACAATCATACAGAATAAACTCTAACAGAAATTCTGCAGGCTAATGACATAAGGTGAGCGATCTAAATGCTAAAGACTAAAGAATGGAATTTTGATTCCTGATTCACGGCCAAACCCCGCAATACTAGGTGCTATTACATGCTCAGATTCCCAGAAACAATTGAACGTAAAGCGCAGTTTTGAACATTTCTTTTAAAATTTCAATCGAGCCAGTTTATAACGTTTCGGGGCCACAAAGACGAAGCGCCATTAGGGGTCAGGTTAATTTCTGAGAGCTCCTTACATGATGAAATCAGCTTTTAATTCCCACTGCAGTGGGCTATTGTGACTCATCACTGAGACTCGACAGATTGCGTCCTGCTAAAGAACCGGGAAACATTCATCACGCGGAACCCATAATTTAACAGAAGCAGCTTTAGGGAGACAACGCTCAGAAGAAATTGTGCTCGCAATGGTGTACGCACACTCTAATAGCACCGCCATCCAGCTTCAAAAGCACCAGATCTATTGGCCTTTGTGGAGACTAGCGCTCTGACTCCCAACTTGTTTGCCAGGCCAATCATTTGGTGTAGTGGGTCTTGACCTCAAGATTGAGCTCGGCGAAGGATCCCCCAAATGAATAGGAAGACTTGAGGCTCTGCAGAAGTTCGGAGAAGTTGTTGTATGGAAGCACAAGCTCGTTGTGGTATGAGATGATTGCAGCGTGAGCTTTTGTGCTTGCTGGCTCGCTCCAGCCTATGACGGAACGCTCTATTCCACGCCTTTACGCATCGCACAATGACACTTGCTTGTTTACTTATGTCATGAAAGATCCCGAAGGAAGGACGAAAGTCGAAATCCCGGATTTTGGTGAGAAATTAGCTACCGGATGTGGTGTGCGACGCTATTTAATAAAAAAGTGAATTAACTTTAGTATATCAAATTAATTAACTGCTGTATATCAAACTGGTCCAAATTGGGAACCCTTCTAGAATGTTGAATTTTATTGCAAATTTTTAATCCTATGATTAATGGATTGATTATTTATGTTATTTTTGGCTTCCCTTACCACACCAAAGATCCTCAAAAAAAGGATGAATAAAGACACCATTTAGTTTGGAGTTAAGGGAACGCGGAACTTGTGCACAAGGTGTGTTCAAGCACAGGTTCCCCTGCGCCTATAAACAGTAAGTTGAGAAGGAGGCTTAGGAAACAACATAATAGTTGAAGAAGAAATTCAGGGGTGCTGAGAAACAGGACACCAGTGAAGGGAAAAAGATGGTCCTGAACAAAACAAAAAGAATATTTTATTTCAATTAAAGAAGGCCTACCTAACTCCCAGCTCGGAACCTCACATAATCCCCCTGGGGGCGCTAATTCTCATAGATGCAAGAGTTGTCTCTCCCTGAGGAGGCTCTCATCCTTATTTATATTATGATCAGGGTGAAAAAGTGCGAGGCTTCCGGATGTAATAATTGTTGCTTCCGCCCTGATGATGGCCTGAATGGTGTTGGAAGCTTGGTATTGTCCGAAGATGAGTTTTCAATTCAAAAATTCAATATGGAACGTCTACTATTCAAGATAAACATTAAACAACATTTTTCTATGTGCAAGAGTGCCTTGAAAGCATATTCGTTGGCAAGGTAACCAAGGAATGTATTTTGCTAAAAGCAGACATTAGGAGTTGCGTAGCTTGACTTTAACAATATTGTACTAGTTGAACAAGTTGTGGAGTATTCTACACACCCTCTTACTATTTTGCTTTGGTAAAACCGTGCAGGCACATTTGATGATTCTGCATGGAAAATTTGAGAAAAAATCAAACTGAATTAATGAATTTGTAACTTACATTTGCAGTTCGTACGATGTTAGTGAGAGGACTTTGAACGATCAGTTTACTACACTGATATTTTCAGTGATCTGATATTTCAGAACATTCTTCAGTGAACATTGAAATTCAAGGTAAGACAAATTCATATCTAAATATGAGGAAAATATTAAGCCGAGGAAGTTAATTAACGATATTAAACTCATTTAGAACATTGATTTATCATCCATTTTTCAAACATAATTTAGAAAAGATCAATCATTGAACCGTTATATATTTCTTAAACCAAATATGTTTTTAAATACATTAACAATATCTACAAGACTCAGAAAAATGTTTAAAAAACGGTACTAAACATTTAAAATTTACATTCTGATGTAAATCGCACAGACGTAAACGGGAGTTGGAGTTTCCACTCTCAATCGCAATAAATAATGTTCAGGATAACGTTTATTCTCTTTACCAATCAGCCTCCAATACTTCTTCAATATTGCACTTTAATTTGAGCGTGTAATTCCATTAAGAGACCTTTATATGTACGAGTTAACTTGCGTAGGAGGTAAGTTCGTTTTGTCGCATCAGCTTTCTAACTCGACTGCAAAAATCACCGCAGGCAAAACACAACACAATTTTTAAAACTGACAAATTGTGTTATGATTTTACCAGAGTTAAGTTTTTCATTCGAGTTAGTCAGCTTATGCGAGAAAATGAACTTACGTCCTACGCAAGGTTATTCGTTCATGCTTTTTCTAATAATCTCCTAATGGAACTACACGTTCAACAGGCAGAGAATTTCAAGATTGTAAGCATCACTATTGAGAACAAAACAACACAAAAAAAATCATTGTAACGCATGCTTCGACAAGTAAAACGTTCTAAAAACAAGCAATAATTTGAGAAAGCAGAGAAGAAATAGGACGGTAATTCATAGAACAGCTCAGCCCACGTATCTGAATCTGTTGAAACGCTAAATTCTAGACTAAGCATTAAAATAATCTGTTAAAACACCAATTACGTCAAACAAAACACATTAGTGAACATGCTTCTTTACAACTTGATGAAATATTTTTAATCATGCGAGTATTGCATCATCTTGAAACCTACCGAGTCTTCAGAAATTGAAACGTAAAACTATTGTTGTTCATTTTCCCCGTTTATTAATTTCGAACAAGAACGATGGCCTTGTTGCGTTGCTTCCTGACACATGTCTATGAGAAACATATCGTGGTAGCACCTAGTGAACAACGAAGCTGATTATAAATATGACTCGCTAACAAATGTGGTGAGATCATAAAGCCATGTAGAGAAAAAGAAAGGAAGAAATGTGAGAAAACCAGCTTTTCCAACGAAAAATGATTTATAATAAGTAATTCAACAAATTAGCTTTTAAAATCTCTTTCCACACAGATCTTTAGTTAGAGAACACATCACAATTAGTATCATTGCATTCATGGCAAATGTTGAACAAATATTAGCAGAAAACACATTAATATGCATTTTTTCAGCAAATTTACTCTATATATATATTTCCATCAGCACTTATTCAGGGTACATAATAACAACAGAAATAATTAATTTAAACGAACCAATGAACTATGAATATCTGTTCAGTATTAAAAAATGGGGTTTCAAGGTTATTACTGTATCGGTTAGTTGGAAACTCTCTAGCCACAACAAAGGCGATCGCGAGAGACCGAAGAGAAGGGACTATTTAGTGCTCGTATGGACTGGAGACTGTTCAGGTTACCGATATTCGACTTGGGTGAACCGGTGGTGAAAGAAAAATAACGTTTTACATTTTACTTGAAGTTCACAATTTAGATGAGATGTAGTACAGAGCATATGACAAATTCACCAAAATAAGAAATGAATGAAAGAGACGATCAGATAATAAATACAGACACCTTTAGTTAGCGAATATAAACGATCTGCCACTCGAGCAAAATTCCAACGAGAAATTCCACGAAATAAAGAACGCCTAAACTAAGCCGCTTGCGAGCCGACGGCTTAGAGCAGACTTGATCCTCGATTCCGGTGTAGAAGTGAAACCCGAGGTGGTGGGTTGAATAAATACCGGGGAGGACGTGAGGTGGCAAGTATAGAAGCCAGGATATTCTGACTTCCCGAAAACCGTCACCCGCAGCCGCCTCGAGCGCACTTCTTCTTTCAACTCTAAATTACGTTGGGAAAAAAAGCGAGTTCTTCTCAACGTTCGGGAACCGGTTAGGTTGTGGCTGGGCTTGCCCTGAGTATCGCAGTCTGGGGGTCGACTGAAGACCTCGCTGCTGAACATACCAAAACGAAAGTGATACACACTAAAACACGAAATAATGAGAATAGTAAATATCGGCACGGCTATCACGTCGCAACTAACTGATAAATAAAGCCCTTTAAATTTGTAATCCACAACGCACCTCCGCCTTGAGCGGTGACTGCTGAAGCTGTGGACCAACACACGAATTCCTCTGATTTTATTATGGAAGGTGTTGCGTTCAGCAGGCGTTTTCTTTAAACGCAAGACTACAGTACTGAAGAAGACTGATCTTACAACAGCAAGCTGACCCACAATAGCGGGCGACATAAATTTAGGAAAAAGCTCCACCCGAAAACCTCTTTATTCCTATGTCTTTCCATTTCCTTGACAGAGACAACGGGGAACCCATGCGCAAGATACGTTTCAACTCAGGATACCCTTCACATAAAACAGCAAGTTAGGAAGGAAGAGGCAAAAATGACAAAAATAAGAGAGAGCGCAGAAACTTTGACGACTGAAAGAAGCAAACGGGGAGATGAAAATACACTTCCCGAAGGCCTATCTTTAGCTGAGGTAACCAAAATGATCTTCCTCTGGAAATACGGTACCAGTCCTCATAGCACAGGATAGACAAACCGAACTGCTCTAAACCTAGGGCCTATATTGTACCCCCTCAGAGGGTTACTAAAAAATTTAATTTTACAGGGAAGAGCAAAATAGTAAGGTAAAGAAAGCTTTCAAGTTGAAATCCTTTCATAATTTGTTCAGTACAGTTTTTTTCAAAGCAGATAGTTCATATTTTACTGTCTCTAAAGCATGACTTTTCAGCTTCAACAAGCTCTAAACATTTGAAGAAGTCCTACTTCCATTTTTTGCATCCCAAAAAATAGTGCTCATTTTCTACGTTAAAATTATGCACTATTTCCTATGTCAAAATCTTGTATTTCTCTCGTTGAAAAAAGATTCCGTGTTCGAAACTTATGATAAATCTTTTTTTATTACGTTCAAGGGTGCAAATGCCCAGAGTCGCTCACTCATTTGCATGCGTTTGCCCACATTCCTTGGAGAGTGATAAAAACACAGACGTGATTTTGTTTTGATGCGGCGAACAACATCCTGGAACGTGAACGGTGCAGTTACACGTCACGTGAACATCAAGAAATGGAACACTCTCCAACATCAAAAGAATTTTCTGCCAAGGCGAAAGGTCAGGAAAAAGTAGAGGTATGACATCGAGCCAAAATCATTCTCAATTATTTTTGAAGAAGGTCCAAGCCACTGAGGCTTTAATGATTGAGAAATTTTTAATGGGATGCAGCAGAAGACCAAAGAACTTCCTCATTACAAGACTAATTAACAGTCGCTGGCTGAAGTGATTACACCGGAGAGTTAATAAGGAAGCCGGCGGTGCGACATCGGTCTTCCGAGACTTTTTCTGCCGTACAAAAGATGACTCACGGAAACTCCAAGAAAATTGAGTTAATCTTAACTTTGCCCCAAGGAAATTACGAAGGCAGTGCCGAATGCGACGAAAAGTCACCGAGAAAATGAAACCCTAACGAAGTAACAGATCGATGCTTCGAAGCATGGACCGATGCTCTAACATGTGCGCAAGTTTACGCCATACAGCGCCGCTAAAGTCGTGTTGAAATAGTAGTAAATAGTTGCTAATTCATGTCATGCAATTCAAGTTATACAATCTCGGAACTTTTCATCGAAAATGACCTTGCAAGACCGAGCAAAAAATTTATCGTGTTTGGCGTTTTCCTCACGAAGAAATAAGCTCTCGTAGTAAAAGTATCTTAGGAGTGAATGCAAAAACAGCTGATGTAACTGTTTTAATGTTCTCCAAGACATATTTCAAGCGGAAACTTGAACTTCATCATATTGTGAGTGCGTGAGGGTTAACTAATTTAGTACTTGCTCAAAGACAATCCAAGAAAGCAGAAAATTTCTGAAATTATTTCAATGAACTCATCAAAGAAAATATGACTATGTCGCCAGATTAGATTGTCCAAGTTCAAGAGTCTCTGACAACAACAACAAGGCTGTATTCTGGAGGGAATGGAGAAAGCGACGTTTAATATGCGATTGAGGGAACAGGGGTTCTACGCACAATGCATGTGTCCCCGCACCCTGTACACAGAAATAGCAAAATTAAAAAAGTTTATGAAGCATGATAAAAGTTGAAAAATAAATTGATGAGAGTAGAAAAAGCAGAGAACTGGAAAAAAGTGACACGTAGCAAAACCCAAAACCTATTCTATTTCTACGGAAGGAAGGCCTACCTATCCTTTAGGTTGAAACCTCGCATTTTCCATTTAGGAGCTCCATTTCAGGTAAATATAATGCATGGTTGTGCCGCTTTGATAAGCAACATGTTTCTACCGTGAACATACGTCAATACTGCTCATGATCCTGGGCAACAATGCCCAGATATTAATTTGAAACATGACACAAGCACTCGCTCTTTAATCGTCATTTTAAAGTTGTAGATATGATTGTAGCTACAGCACTTCACTGTTGGTTCCTGTGGTATTGCTTTTAAAAAAGTCATTTTGCTAACATCAGGAAGCGTTGCAGTTCAGTTCAAGGAACTTTTTCATTTTGATTTCAGTGAACTAATCATGATTAAGGCATAGCTTTTGAATGAGCTGTACTGATGACACAAGGAAGCATTGCAGTACAGTTTTCGGGACTCAATTCGGGCTCAAATGGAGCAATTTCAAATCCAGTGTGGATTTCTTGGAAACATGAAAAACCAGGATATTTTAAATGAAGCTCAGCTACATCAATATGACAGTGAAATTTCTCAAGGAAAATTAAAATTTTCATGCGTACTCGTGTACGGAAATTCTTTTGTCACGGTCTACTTTATGATCTATTTTGTTTACACCCGTGTAATGACATCATTCTAATAAGTACATTAGAGTTGCAATCAGCATACGAAAACCTCAAAAAAGTTAAGCTATTTTAATGGAACTCTTTCCAATCTGCATCCTCAAGTGTATGTATGTCCTCATGCTCTTCCGAAAGCTTGGAAAATTTTTAGTATCCAGTCACTGGATGAGTCTTAACTTTTATCTTTTGATGTTCCAGTTCAGAGAATAGTTCAGATCTACTAAGACACACCACAACGCATACTATGAGCACGTATGCATTTCAGCGAACTTGAGTTGACGGAGAAGAATATACAAATATTCCTCTCAACTTTCCTTCGAACATGACGTATTTGTGAGCTGCTGCTGAACCTCCCAGTCCATCAAGAAACTCTTGTGAAGAAACTTTACTTGCAGCAAGGCAGATTTGAGAGCGAACTCAGCCTATAAATTTGAGAGCATTGGCAACTGAAAGCGGGGTACGCTGAGCGGAGCCCCTTGAGTCTCTCCATTATATACACTATAACCACGACCGGCGATATAAGTCTCACACTGAAATACGCCAATGCAAATTAGAGCCATTGTTTCCTCAGCACACAACCATCAGACCTGGTCGTATTCGGCTCCAGCATCGCCAGCTGTCAATTAAAACAAATGCACAGCTGTGATGTGGAATAACCTTTCGTGATTTTGTATATTCATGAAACATGAAGCTGCTTTACTTAATTGGGAATGATGCGATATTCGCGATCGAGTGTTTCAAACAGAATGAAATAATTATACTCTATGGCGGTTTCGTGACAAAAATAGAGTTCGAACACGCTGAACGTCGATCCAAAGCGGTCTTCAAAAGTAATATTCGCTCCGGAACGGACACCCGATTGCCAAGGTTCTGAGCCGCTTTGACGTGCGTGCTGCAGCTATAACCGGAAACCGAAGAGATATCGGTGCCATCAAATGATTGAAATACTCCGCTAAAGGAGTTACAAAATGATTCGTTCAGGGAGAAATGTAAATTGTTGTATTAGAAGACAGTTAACAATGTATGTAAAAAACGACTACTTTTATATTTGAATATACGTTATATAAATAAATCACGAATAATTAAAGTAAAGTGGTGTATTTAATTCAAAAATACTACGCTGAAATGAGTTCCAAAATGATTCATGGAGAAATGTGATAAGTTATCTTAAAAGACAGTTAAGAATAGATTTAAAACAATGAACAACTAATAATAAAGTTAGTTGGTGCATTTGATTTCAAATAAGTCTTTCAGACGCTCCATTCGTGTAAGTTTGTTGCAAAAACGTTTTTAGCAAGCGTAACCACACTAACATTTCATTGTTTCATCAGTTTGAGTGACCATGAAGAGGTATGTGCAATAACAAAGCGTTGATGTTGGGAGCACTAATGAAATAATTTTACGAGGTTGTTAGTTGATGGACCGGTGAAAAACAAATATTAAATCGGAAATGTTATTTCAATTTCGTTTCTATTACAGTCAACTTGCTAATGCTTTTAGTTTCCCCTAATACCAGAAGTAACAAAACTCGATACCGTTGAGATTATAATAAGGAAAACAAGCCTCTAGAGCTCATAGAAATACTGCACTAATTTTCACTCGTAGTGTACAAGGGTCTCGTGTGTTCATGCTAGCATTTAGTCAGCCCGTTTCACCCTCACTTCACCTTAAGCGATATCGATAGAGCAGTTTTATCTCCCTGGAATCTCCAATGCTCTTGACTTGCCTTAGGTAAGTTATTGTGCGAGGCGCCTATACGCCCAGTGCCAGCCTGAATTTACAACCGCTTACTGAACTACCATGTCCAGACACAGCGTTTAGTACACGTTTTGGCATGAAATGCGACGCTAATAAGCGTGAGAAGGGAGTAACATTCTTGGTATTGAACCCTGTTATTTAAATTTAACGATATAAGCATTAGATGCAAAGTACAAAATGGCTCAACACCGGTGCGATAATTAATCACGACAAACAGAGATGTTTAATTCCCCACATAAATGAAATATCTCCGCACAATGGGAGCGAACAGGAGTCTAGCTCTGTATACGCCAGGAGTAGGAACGTGTTCCTTCATTTCAAATGACTCATTGAGCCGAATAAATTGATCCCATGTTTAGACTGCGCTCGATACTTTGCAATCGGAACCTTTCTATGCCCATTACCTGCGATCATAGAACTTGAGGCCACCTTATCATAGAGACCCCGTTTTGGTAATAGCCTCGGGTTTAAATTGTCCATAATCACATCTCTTTCGGCGCTTCGGGCGTGGAAGTTCGAAGCAAAAACTCTCGTTAAAGCTAAAGAAGAAATTAAAGATCGATACCGATCTGTAGAGCTTGGCTAACCAATGGTCAAATCTCATTGCCTAAAGAGACCTTTAACAGATGACTTGTAATTACAGTAGACTGCCTTACCTGCGCCTAACGCGCGGCTCGTGGGAACATACAGGGAGCTACCTGGCCCCAATTTAGGGTTGGGTAAAATATGCTTTATCACACAGTCGTTTAGCTGATTGTTATGGCAAATAATACTTAGTTGGGGAAATAAATGGCCAGTGGTGAATGTTTAATATTTTCTGGACGTAGTCAAAATTTTTGGCTCATCATTGGATTTTTTTTAGCTCCGTCAATTATTGATTTTCACAGATCGTGCTAGGGGCTCTATCATCAGTTTCGCTTGAATCAAGTTTTAGAACGGCTGCTTAAGAAAAGTGTTTTCTAATATTTTAAAAAACAAGGAAGTGCCATGCAGGAAAAGACTTCAAACTTCACCACACTTGATTTTTTTAGGCAGCAGAAGTGCTAACATTGCACAAGATTAAAAAAGTTTCTACTATCAGAGAAGTGATTACTATTAATGATGACATAGCTACATTTTGGTGTTACTTGGGAAGGGCCCACAGAATTGGACGTATCAAGTCAAATAAATTAAACAGCATACCTGAAATACGTTTTCTCATCATGAGGCGAAATTTTTGCTCAAATTTTCAGTTCATCGTTGAAAGACAACGGACGTTTGCTTCTTTTAAATTTGCAATATGTCAGAACAGCAAAAGAATCCAAGGGGATAGTAATGCTGACAGGTGAGAGAGGTTATTATCAAATTATCATAACAGTAATCACCACATCTTGTAGAGATATTCAACTCTACTTCGCAAACTTTCAGGTGTTTTTAACGAATTCTACTCGAACACTATACCACTACCTTATGCTGCAGTATTACGCATATTCATAAATAATATAGATCATTGGGACCGCTTCCACTCCATCATCTGATAATACATAGATTAAAAATGATAAGCTAGTTTATGCCTCGAAAACCACACAATGGGTTCCCATGAGAGGAGGGAAGAGAGCACCATTCAACATGGAACAAAAGAACGTGGAATCTGCGCACCAAATGAGTCCTCACACCGTACGCATAAAACAGCTAGGTTGAAAAAATACCAGGAAACGAAATTATAGTTAACTTATAAATTCATAGATGCTAAAAAAAGACAGCGGTATATGGATAAAGGACGGCTCCAGGACAGTGAATACCAATAATACTATTTCAACAAAAGAACCTCTCACGCGTAACATTAAGGCTCGGACATTGAATCTCCTCCTGTAAGTACAAATTCTCTTAAATTGGATGGTTGGATCCCTCAAGGGGCCAAAGCCGCTAAATTGTGAACTCCATTGCGCAGCGAGATGCCTGCAAATGTCAGGACGCTGACTTCACACGCGCATGTTTGAGGAGTTTCTCATTGTTCACGGTGAATAATTTTCTACTGACCATTCAATGCTGCCTAGCCAGAGCTTCGCAATACATCTGCTGTGATAAATAATGGATTATCCGATGAAACGCGGTTCAATCTGTCCAATTAATAAACTTTACACTTTGCAATATACCAAATTAACAACAATTTCCTTTAGTCGAGAATCCACACAAAGAAAAAACTAGTTTGAGCAAAATTTACCAATGTATTAATGTGACAATTAGGGTCGTTCTGTAAAGGACTCTGAATTAAAATCGAAATTCTACAATAGATAGATCAGATACCCAATTTTCAAAATATTTCATTATTCTGCTTATTGAACATCAGTTATTGCTAGTTCAGAAAATGGTAAATAGGTGCTACTTATATGTGTATTTTTGAGCCCTTAAAATCAATCAAATAGATCACCCTCGTTCACACCATTGCCGGTAACCCCGACATGTGGGCGAGCAGTACAAGGTCGGCTGCACAACCTGACCTCTGATATTGAATCAACTTCAATGCTTCTGTGAGACACTACTTCCTGTAAAAAAGATACAGGAAAATAATTCAACTTTTTACTGAGCTACTGCTTTTAGATACCAGGGTCCTGACTTTTGTGGACCTCCTTGTTCACAGTTCGTCCTTAAAAATGTGTTCTACCTTTGACTGATAATTTCGTATTCTTCGTGTACATATCTTCAGGTACAACTAATTTTTCGTGAATGACATTAAATTTTCTCTTAATTTATGTTCATTTCTTTGACTCAATTCATTAGACTTGGATTTACGTCCATAAACACCAACATCAAAACAAAACACTTGAGAACTAAGCACTATTTGAGAACTAGTCCATTTTTGAGACCCCCCCTGCACTCATGGTAGCCTCCAGAACCATATACATTAACAAATCATGGTGCCATGTCGGTCCCGCATATATTGTTCCGCTTCATGCCAAGTGCTCTGATTTTACGCGAAAAAAATCAGACTTAGAGAACTCGGGCATGAAAGCGTAGTAGCCAATTCATATAGGAGAAACTTAGCTGCCAGCTGCAGCACTACGACAATGTAAACTGAAAATCCAGCTCCACGTCCATCAATCAGGACACAGGAGCGACAACTCACGCAGTCGGACGTTTTTAGGATCGTTGCAGCCCAATTGTGAACGCGGCGCTTGATTGCTCACGCACACCAAATTAAACCGTCACAGCTTAAAAATTCCAAGTGAAATGATCGCGTCGCATAGTATGATTCTCACTATGCAGCCTTGTGTCTTCAAAATGGGAGGATTTGTTTTCTTCAGAGCGAGTGATCACCGTATTATGCTAAACTTTAATTCTTTTGTGGCCGACGGCGTTGGTCACCACATACTTCTAGCAAGGAGAATATCCCTTTCCTGCAATCATAGCTGGAAATTCACAAGGTTACGTAGTTTTATTTCTAGTAATTCATACGTACCTTATAGATTAATTTAAGCAGAATTTTGTGATAGTTTAAACGATCTAAAAGTTTTCTTTTACACTATTGAAATGGATATTTTCAGCCCAGGTGGTTGTCTCTTTGGCGTACCCTCGCGCTGTCGCACAGCATATATAGTAGGTTCACCGGAGATCTTTGTCACGGTTGGGCGCGTTAATACCAGGCGTCTGGGCCTTGCAAATGGAAGACTACCTCTTATTCCCATAGGTAATATTTGTCGCTGAATTATTCAAACCCAGATTTCTTCGTAAAAATCGAAAGAGCACAAACATTTGGAAAGACTACCTAGTGAAAAACAAAGTTTTTACCAGCTCTCATCATTAACTCATTTCAATCCGAGCTCAATGTGGGAATTGTCCAGCTTTGAGTCAATCTCCCATACGTTCTCCTGTATCTGCCGAGGCATCTTCTGCCATTTTCTCCAAGTAAAACGTTGAGCTCTCATGCGTTATTCAGTGTACTGATGTGCCCTGAGTTGTTCTTCTCTCCGGTTTTAGCGTAAATTTAGAATAATCTTGTAGAGCTTTCACTCACAGCACTGAGAGTGATATAATAATTTAAAGTAGTAAGCTTTCGTTTTACTTTTATTTTTTGCTGTTCGCTTTGAGAAAAACAGGAGATATATTCAAGTGCAACATCAATTGCGAAGTTACCAAAAGGCTTGTTGTACAATACCACGTAACCGAAATTTATCGTCGTTTTGTACGTCATTTGCAGTCAGAATAAATTAATTTTCTATTCAAAAACGTCCACGTATGGTGCGGTAGCAGCAATTCATTGATTTATTTCAGGGCAATTAAGACGTGAATGTTGAGAAAAACGGTGACAGTGAGGATGCAGATCAAGAAAAAATTTAATTAATTGGGACATAGAAACAACGTATATTTTATTCTGCCGCCGGGAAGCAACACGATTTTAAAAACAGACATGCACGCAACACCAGCTTCCAAAAAAACGTGGAAATTGAGCGCTGTGTTAATGATTGTGGAAATGACTGTGGTTTTGAAAAAAAAATATGAATATGCGGTTTGTAATGCTAAACTGAAATTTCAATAATTAAAATTATTATTTTATAGTTGCATTAGGAGCATATTTACGCAGTGATTTCCAAAACGATAACATTTCCATCCAATTCCAATGAGTGTGCACTTATTTACATTAGGTCATTCCGTTCCTGTAAACCACATTTTTGTAAACACAAACAGTCATTAATGAACGTCGAAAATTGATGACGCCAGACTTAGTCACGATCTAGACAGGTTGCCAGTGACGCACTTCATTGAACTTAATTCAGACAGTCTAAGATTCCGATACTATCTTAGAACGACACACTGATATATATAAGACTTATGACATGTGATTAATGATGACTCATATGGTCAAAAATTACGCTGAATGTGCAAAACACTACTCTCTATAACTCATCAATTTCAGACTAATTAGCTTGAGCTTCTGAAAATATCTTAAAATTTTATCATTAAATATTGCTCAAGTCATGGTGACAGCTATAGGGCTACCACAAAAATATAACGTTAATGTTCTACTAGAATCAATGTAATGGCAAACCGCCACGCTGATTGAGAATGAAATATTTCCTACTTGACACAAGACTGAGTGAAGCTATTCAATAGAATAAGATTGTGTTAGTTTCAGCCTCCCTAACTGCAACAAAGGTGTTCTCCAGAGAAGGAGGAGGAAGGCACCATTCAGTCAGGAATGAAAAAAAAGTGGAATTATGCACAAGGTGGGTACCACACCCTGCGCATAGCTACAGCAAGAGTGAAAGAAGTTCACGAAAAAAGATAAAAGCTGAAGATGGAAATAGTGAGTGCAGTAAAAAACGGCAGCAGTGAACTTGAAATATTGAAGGTCTGTAAGTAAACAAAAACCTCTTCTATTTCAACAAAGCAAAGGCTTACCTACCTTTTAGCTCGGGACCTCACTTCTTCACCTTAGGAGTGTTATTCTCTTGATAATAGTTGTATTTCCAAAAAGAGAAGCGGTTCAATCTCTGGATATTTAAATAATTTGCAGCCTTGGTCATATTTTAAGTAATCCAAGGCTTGTGTTTATTTTATGATATACATGAAATTGATGACCTGGTGGCATAGAACACATTCAGTCAATATTATGCTCATTTACGTTATTTGAAGAGATTCTAATCACTTAATAATTACAAGCAACAGAATATAACATTTACAGTTATGGAACATTTCGAACAATACAGCTTCATCATTGAAGTCCTTGCAAAATAAAGGAGAAACAAATGCTGAAATAATGAGTACGATCTCGACAGAGAAATTCCAATCAATTGCAGTCATCTATTCAATGCATCGTAATTTAATCTACACGCTGGATGTTAAAGCTTCTTAGAAATGTTGCTATTGATGGTCGAAGCATAATTAATGCCTGCCATTTGAGTACGTTTCCTGAAGAAAAAAGCACAATAAAATAGCAGGTTTGAAAGAAGTTAATGAAACGAGATTAAATTCGGAGAAGAAAGAAATATATCTTCAATATAAAAACTGGCGGCAGTGAACCGAACAAAAGATGATCCGCAACAAAACAAAAAACTGTTCCGTTTCAACAAAATGTAGGCCAACTAAAGCATCAACTCAGGACCACACATCTTGCTCTGGGAGCCCATTCCCCCACCTAAAAATAAAGCAAATTTTAAAAAGGAGCTGCAACTGCGAAGATACGCTCAGAGGCATTCCATGCCTCCGTCAAAATGAGGCACCGGCATTTCCACAAGCCTGTCTCAGGCGCGTATCTCTCGCTCAGGAAAGGAATTCTACACCTGATGGAAGGCCCTCTCTCGGTATCGCGCTGCCTGTAACTCCTTGTTGTCAGAGATGCCTGCCTGGTACGGTGCAACATCGAGCTTATGACCAAACTCCAACAACTACATGGGCATACAGGTTAATGGTTTGCTTATTCGCTATTTTCTCAAGTTTTGAGTTATATTTCAGATTATGGCGTGTTTCGTTTTGGATTTGGTGGCTTGTAAACGTATTTAACGAAACCCTTTTGCTGCTAAATGTCTTGTGTGATATTCATCTATTTTGAACGCTACCACGTTGCTCTTTATTACATGAACGCCATTTAACTATGTCACGTGACACCTGTAAATTGTTGCAGGAAACATTTAGTGTAACATTAAAGTGTATCTCAACCTCGCTAGTGCATTTAAAATTTACTTGATTTGGTACTTCACACTTTTTTCACAAATACTTCCATTTGGGATTTCAACACTGATCGCTAAGCTTGTTTCACAAGGCAAAAAACACTGAAAACATGTTCCATTAAGTTATTAACTCGAATCATTCGTTCCCATTTTTCTTCGCTGCGGTATTCATAGCGGTATCGAGTTCCCTTATGAATAAGTGAATGTCATTATAAATAACATAACTCTAAACGATTTATTAGCTGTCAGAGGTCGTTCATGCTGAAGAAGCTATGACCCGAGGCATTGTAGTATGGCATTGAATATCTATGCTCTCAATAGCTCCAACTCGAAACACTTCGTTATCATTCTGTTGAATCCATGTCACACGGCGGCATCGCAGTTATCCAGTTTATTCCACCTTCTTTTGTCGCTCGATCATTATATTACATAATAGGAAGCAAAAAATATGTCGCACAGAACAACCAATTTCCTTAATTAAAACCTTCAAGGCGAACACCCGAGCATTCAAGACTTTCAAACATGATCTAAGCAATATTTAAATACACGTTTTAGGGCTTGACGCGTCTTCTGCTATGAGATTTGTAAAATATACCCAGAGTTATTAATGTAACGCGATTTGATAATTTACACACCAAGAAATATAAGTTTTAACAAGGAAAAATTATACGGCAGTTTTTAAAAGGAGACTACCGCACCCGAAAGACTAAGCCCCCAAAAATTGAGCATAAGCTCAGTGAATATTAAAATGTTTTGACAGACCTACCAGAAGTGATAGATGCGCTCTTTGCATGGCATTATAAGGCTTGGTTTGATCTTATGAAATTTGATTTCAGCTAACCTAAAATACGATTTTGAAATTCTTATCATTCATACTATGATCTGGCCCATAAATTAAAAAGTGGAGTCGACATTTTTTTGCAACTCTCTGGAACTCAACACGAGACGAGCGGGAAGAGTGTGGACGGCGATAAAGCCGAGTTCGGCTCTAGAACTAATTCCGACGTGATCAGCCTGCCTGGCACGTAACGTACGGGTTGTGGAGCTTACATTCGACGATGCACAGTGTGCACAACTATATTTGTAGCCGAGTCAAGAACGGAGGGAATTTTGTCGTTATGTAAAAAAAAACAAATGGTGACGGTGTTGCCTATTACCACTTGACTCGATGCATGGGAGAGAAACGACGATGCCTATACACCAATTCATGCATTTCTCTGATGAGATTAGACGTCAGTTGCATGTCAACCGCAACAAAAGAGTACAAAATAGAAGAAGGAGGAAGGAACCATTTGTCACTCATCGTGAACAAGGTTGTCGTGACTTTATTTTCACAAAGTACTGTGTGACGTTGCTATACATCACTCGATGTGCCCACGCATGCGTTTGATGACGATAATGATACATGTTACCAGACTTCGGTGCTGCTATAGCGTGAGGTCTACCACAACAAAGCATGAGATCTACCTCTAGCTAGTATTATAGCTCGAGGTTAGGTTACTAATGGATATTACCAATATCGGTACGTTTAATTGAATTTAATGAACACTTAATTAGTATATCCCAAACTGCACCTGGGTAGACGATAAATGGTGGTAGACCTCTCGCTATGTAGCACCCAGACTTCTTTAGGCGCTGGAACTTCATTGCTCTAAGCGTATTGGATGTCAATATTTTTGAACTACAGTAAGTCTATTTACTCAGCCAGGAACGCCCTACTTATTGTGAAGTTTGTGAAGAAATGATTTCTACTCCTCCCAGTGCTCCGTACTTTTTAGTTGTTTGAATATAATGCGTGCCAGAGTTACGCGAGTATTTTATGTTATGCAAAAGTTATGCACTTCACCCTACAACGTTCAAAACTTTTCGGCCTTCTCCTCGTTGTCAAACTCATTATTTGGATATATTTCATTTCAAAATTATTCTTTTAAATCTTTTTTACAAGAACTTATTCTCTATTATTCATAATTACAAAATTATAGTCTTTTTTGTTACTTATTTCACGAAAATGTGATTTTGTGTCAACTAGATGAGTAAATTCAATTTTTCACATCGAACTTTCTTTCAAAAGCTCGTATATTTACGACCAGTTCAATTCTTGTCAATATTGGCCTTCCTTTACTTAAGAATGTTTTGTTTAATCTATTGTCCCAAGGCATTCATTGGCCAGCATAACATTGCTAAGAATAAGGGCACAATAAAATTTGTGTGGGTTTTACAAGCTTTAGCATAAACCTCCTCAGCACAACGCTAAAAATACGAGCAATGCTCGGCACTCTCAAGGTTTACAAACAACATCTGCTCAAACACAGATAGTTTAGCTGACTGTTTCGGGTTAGGAATGTTATAATCCCCTGAAAATCTGCTTATAAAAAAACTTCCTAAAATGTCAATAAAATTTAACTTTTCTGATCAATAATTCATCTTCCATTTTCATTTTTGGTTGAAAGCAATCGAGATTAGATTTTGGGAAATGGGACACGTTTTGTCTTTAGATTTTACGATGGTATCGCGTATCAAAATAAAATCAGAACTCTTAATCTGCATTGGAGATGTTGATGCTTCGTTCCTACAATCTCACTCGAAGAAAAGTACAACTCTGAGAGGGTTCATTCCCATAATCTAAGGCAGTCGTTCATCCAGTTGCTCTAATGCTTCTGTTTTAAATGCAAACGAGGTAAAAATGAAATTCCTAGCCCAAAGAACTCGAGTGTCTGAGAAGTTAATTCACTTACACAGGCACTTCAAACACGTACTACGACTCTGAGAAAGGGAGTGCAACTTCAGATATCATGAAGATCCTGAATCGTAAGTTAATGAAGTGAACAACGATCTACGTTCATAAGAAATTTACAATTTTATAATTCTGAAAATTTTTTCAAGATTCTCAAATTTGAAGACCGTTTCCAGTATTGATTGTCAAGATTGGAAGAGGAAAAATGATACACATAAAATAATTCATTAACAGTGAATTTACCAATTCACGCACAAAAATACGCTAGTATATTCGAGCTTTTCTCGTGCTATTTTTGATAACCTGGTCGACTGAGATTGAAGCCACAGTGCAGGGTTTACATGCGACTGGAAACGACTCGATTTTGCGCCATAAAGCTGATCGTCAGCTTCACCATCGCTCACAAGTTGCTGGAGTATAATATTGTCTCACGGGTAAAATGACCAAGTCGCTCCAACCAAGTCTTTGATCACTTCAATTGAGGGGAAGTTATTTAATTCGCCTCGAGGGAGATCGTACTCAACAGTGAAGCGAATTGAACAGCGAAATTATGATCATTGAGCTTATTTTGCATCTAAAAGTTCTTTTGCATCTAAGCTTTCGTTAGGAAGTTTGTGTAAAGCCTCGTTCGCCGAGAGAAGTTTATGTTGACATTTAATTAACAAAAATACACATCCAGCATAGCAAGTGAATTTTAGTGCTTCGAAATGATGAAAGTTATTATTATTTGAAAGAATTACCCTAGGAGCAGGCAGACAAAAGAACCTCCAACAAGAATTTTAATTTCACGATTGGAAAAAAGTATTGACGCTTTTAGTACAAAATTCTACTCTTACGATCAGTTCAAAAAGAGCATCTGAGTCCCTCAGAAAAGTTTCACTTCTTGATTAGAAACAAGCAAGCATCAACATCTCCACAACAAAAATTACTTTCACGATCACACGAAAAGCACTTTATTTCGAGAAAATATGCATTCCAACGGTTGAAAATTAACAAGCATGCTTAAGTGCAGCAACTAAGGAAAATTGTCCTACTCGAGTAGCGAGCGATGAGCCCCGATGCCGCAATAAAGAATCACTTTTGCGATCAGAAACAAAGGAGCTTAGCGGCCTCCCGAAAGCTAGAGATGACATGAGCCGCAACAGGAGGTCTATACCCCGTTTTGGAAAGCCATGTCCCTTATGGTTGAGCCTCTCACAAAGATGAAAGGCTTTGCGCCAGGCACGAGTCTGCACCGTAACTGTGCATATAGGCAACCAGGCAACGTGCATTCACACACCCTGACGGCTCATCATAAGCGGCCGCTGATCAAAGGCGCCTTGGAATTATCAGAGAACTAAGCCAAACGGAATATGCTGGAATGCCTTGCAGTTACACATCGGAAAAGCAATCATGTCTCCGTTTCCGGGTCTTACGAATATCAAGACGTTAAAATTAATCCTTGTGACCTACATTGCAAACATGGGTCAAAGTAATGTTTGAGCGTTTTACTTATTGAAGTCGAGAATGCAGTTGTGGAGTTCTCTGAAAATTGACATGAACACATAACCAGTTTCCGATTTAGAACATTGGAAAGCATGCCTTGCAAATGAAAGCTTGCACGCATTGCAGATGAAGGCTTTGCTTTGCGTGTATGAATGCACTGAATTAAGGGATCAATCCTCAAATGATTAAAAGAAGTACGAGCTTTACTTTTACCTGTGCCCTGAATATTGTAAATGTTCATTTAATGAGGTATTTTGAAGGCTAAATTAGAATGTTCATGCTCATCAACGTTATAGCATTGGGATAAACAATACTGACTGTTACTTCTCTTGTGGTGAATTACCCTGAACACTAATACAACACCATCCATCCCAAATCTGTTTATTTCTACAAGCGACACTACAGAATATTTTTCCTCGATTTTAAGATATAGGGCTAGAGTGAAATCAGAAAATCCTGTCAGCCTATAACGTAATATCATAGCTCTCAGAACATCCTGTGTTTGTCGTTTAATTCGATGAATTTTACGCCCTCATTAGTGAAAGAGAAGGAAGTTCTTCTATTAGTTTCGGTTTGGCTTCTACCACAAAAAGGACGGTATTTCCGACAAGTAATTGATCTGCTTTTGAACCTCGCGTGTTGTGCCTCGCTAATTATTTTGTATTGTGGTTGTTCAATTTTGAATAGCTTTCATAAGTCACGAGTGAAATGAATTCGCTCTCTTTGTCATGTCCATGTGGCATGTTGAAGGGAAAATTCACGGAAAATAAATGCTTTGTAAAAATTTCACATAAAAAGAAGTCACAAAAATGAAAGTTTTGGAAATGAAAGTCTTTGGAAATAGGACTCAATAATAAATTCAGAAAAAGATGTCTCAAAAGGAAAATCATAAGAAAAGTCATCTGTAATGAGTGTCAGGGAAGTGAAGCCTACAAACAGAAAACTTAATATTACTTGTTTCCAGAATTCAATCTTAAATTAGAAAACAAACTTGTTTTTATGCCTAGGTTCTCAGTGACTTTTTCCGGGACATTTCTCTAATGACTGTTTCTGAGCATTCATTCGTGATTTTTTTTTTTAGAATTTTTTAAACAAAAAATTTCTACTACGACATTTCAACTTATGTTTAGATTTTCAGCCACGCAGTTAATGACTCTGAATCCGATTTCTTTTCCGTGCAATGCCTCTCATCGCTCTTAGATCAACTAAATGAGCTTGAATTTCCCTAACCACAACAAAAGTGTTATAAAGAGAAGAAGGATGGAGGCATGATTTAGTATGGCATAAAGAGAACTCGAAATCTAAGCTAAAGGTGTGTTCCCACTCAAGATCCGCTGTGCAAAAACACAGAAAGGTAGAAAGTTTATGAAACAAAATAAAGGGCAAAAGATAAAAAAGTTTAGGTGCGGTAAAACAGGACTCCTGTGAACCAGATGAAGATGGTGCGTCACAAAGCAAAAATAAAAGAAAACAAAGTTACACTTCAACATAAGGAAGACCTACCTGTTTTATTGTATATATAGCGACGCTATCTTTGACCAAATGGGAACGCTAATTCACACAGATACTATGTTAGAGCCAACCGCTCTGCATTTCAACCACGAGAACCTTTTCATTTTTACACATCTCTTGCGAAAGACAATTTCATAGTCAAGGTAAGGTAAAAAGATATTTTCCCCATATCATCAAGTGTACCAACTTCAATTAATATTGGAGGAACTTTTAGCTGCATTCAACTTCAATGTAGTCATTTTTAGCGGCATTCTATTTTAGCGACATTCTACTGATGCGCACAAGAAAATCTTTCGCCAGCCATAACCAGTTTTCATAAGGAGGCTGAGCTCTCCTCTCGATGCCTAGTCTGATTTCCTCGGAAAATATTCTCCGAAGAATTCTGAAGTGTCCGACAGAATTACCGCATCGCTTACATCGTGAATAAAGGATCTAGTTAATGTTATTGACCTGCTTTGTACGCTTTGAAGCAGGTATAGATAAACAGCCGTGCATTTCAACTGGATAAACCAGCCTGAATTAGTTTAGACTTACGATCGCCAAAAAATCGGGGAATTTTTGGTGACGAGACTGGAGTAGTTACTCTTTACTTTTCCCAAGTACTGTTTTAATCTCTTTTCCAAGTGTCCAAGAGCCATCCATCCTCCATACAGCGTACACGAGGAGTTGTTGCTCTTGATCTATTCCAGGACGCATGTTCTACCTCTACTTCGGTAGTACTCTTGAAGTCATGCAGTCTCTCTTGGTGCATGATTTTCCTTATTCGGGTTTTGCTATGAAAATTCCTTATGAAATTTCCTTAGTCATCACGGATACTAGTATGAAATGCAGAAAATCCCGCACAAGTAATGAAATTGAAATGAAAACCATGTAAAGAAATTTTCCCTTACATCGCTTCATTGAGAGAGAGGCACGTGAAACAAGTATTTGCACGGTCTTCAGCTCCGAATAGTAGTTTAAAACTAAGCAGATGTACAAATTTCAAAGATTAAGTACGATTTTGTTCAACACCACCGCTCATTTATGTGAAAAAACAAACTATCATATTACTTTAGTTAGATTAGATGTTAGTTTACGCCTCCCTGGCCGCTAGAAAAAGCATTTCGAAGAGAGGAAGGAGGAAGGCATCATTTAGTATGGAGATAAGGGAATGCGGAATCTACGCAGAAGATAAAAGTTTGAGAAGATAAAAAAAGAAAGTAGTAGGTGCTGAAAAACAGGACAGCAGTGAACCGAAAAAAAGGAGTCCTTAACATAATAAAAAACATTCCCATTTCATAAAAAGGCCTACCTAACTCCCAGCTCGGGCCTTGCACATTTTCTCCCTTGGAGTTCTCCCTTGGAGCCGAAGAGGCCAACTGAAAATCACTGGAGAGGTAAATCTTACTATCATATTTTCACTATCTATTTGGTATCAAATTTTTAAACAGATTAAGCCGTCGTGGTGGCACAGCAGGCTGCGCAACTTCTTCTGAGACACAGGCTGTGCTACGAGTCCCAAATCTCGCAGCCAAATCGGCCGGAAAGATCATACGCTGCCAGCTATATCGCTACGTTGGCGTGAATTGTTTAGAAATGCGGCAGCTGGTCTCAGCCTTGATCATAATTATAGACTCGCTTCAACAACGTTGTCTGTGCGAGCACACCAAGAGTTTCCACTGTCAGCTCAGGTTCATGAACAAGCCTCAAACACAGTAAATGAGAGCCGAACTGATTTTATACTCACGTAAAGGCTGTCTTTGAAATAATGACCAAACAACTGCTCAGCTGTATTAAAAGTGAGGGTTGATTTAAATTCCCTATATTTGGGCAGTGTTTCAGATAGATTCAACATTATTCACTATCTAGCCAAATGAAAGTACAATTTGTCTAAGGTAAAGCTTCCCTACAGCAGCTGCTCTATGTCATAAACTTGCACCGGGCATCTCATGGTAACGATAAAAAATTATGACTGAAGAAACCACAACTTGCAATAAGTATGAAACAATTGAACGGTGAACCGATGATAAGAATTAAATGAGTAACATCTACGTCGTGCGATGACTTGGGGAGGATAGATACATTAGAATATGAGTTAGTTTTAGCCTCTCTAACCACAACAAAGGTGTTCCTAAGAGAGGAAGAGGGTTAACACCAATAACATAGAGCTTAGGAAACGAGCAATCGATACATAAGGTGTGTCCCACACCCTGCCAATAGACAGTAGGTTGAAAGTTTCTGAAACAAAATAAAAAGTTGGAGAAACAAGTAATGTGCCGAATAAAACGACAGCAGAACCGAAAAAAGATGCCCGTAAAAATAATCTATTTCTATTAAACACAAAGCATGCCAAACCTTCATCTGGGGTCCTTACACCTTCCTCCTGGGAAGGGGAAAGAAGAATATTTCAACTGTACCATGCTTTGTCAGTGTCTAGTTTCGAAACGCGCTTTCGAGGGTCGGAATAAATCGTCAGAGTTTTACATTCCCCTTTTCTTCAATGAACGATGCATTAACACAAAGCAAGCACTCCAGTTCCAATGGGCGCCAGAGAGCTTCATTGTGCCGCGCGCGAGACAAAAGTGCCCAAACACGAACATTAATGACACGATTAAGCCCTGGGTGTGCCAAAAAATGCCCGGTGTTTTACCCTCTTAGCGAACAATGCGTTGCCTAATAGCATGCTTTTTGGACCGCTCTGTGAAGTATAAATGTCCTCAAAGGCGCTCCGCACTGCGCCACTGATTGAAATGTGCCAGCTGCTGGCTCTCTGCACAGCACCTACCTGTAAAACAAATATCCGAGCTACACGTGTTTGAGGTCCTAAATTGCTTGTTGTATAATGTACACAGCGTCCAAAAGTTAAAAATCGACCTGCTTACAAATAGCCACACGTACATAAATGGGAATCGCGTATGAAACGCGAAGAAACGATCTAGCGAGTCATTTTCACTTCGTAAAGCTACTCAAATGTTCTATAAGCGGGAATGCGGACCTTTAAAACGAATCAATGCGTGAAAAAGGTTTTCGTTGTCACGATTTCCACGCTCCTAGGTCAAGAGAGTTGCCTGCACTTGAAGTGTGGTCATGGTTTGAGATTCTGAGGTGTCTTTGTTGCTACGGCGGGAGTTATTGTGTGGTAGGAAAGCGAGTTAGATTTGAGTGAAGAGTGTCACTACTGCAAAAAAAATGATGTTGCAGTTCGTACTTAGAGGCATCATAATTTCAAAGTACTGGGGCTTGGAGGGGGTAGGGAAAATGTAAAATTATAAATTTATTAGGAAAACCTGTTTACGAATTTGTTAAAACAACGAAGCTATTTATAAATTAAAGTAGAACAATATCAGAATATTACGTAGGAGAAAGTAAGCGGTGAATTTGTAAATTTAGGACAGAATGAATTTTCGCAACAACAGATGTGATCATTTCAATAAAACGCGCGATGAAGGTACTGGGAAACGCTCAATTTAGGCGAGCTGTTCACGGTGTGAGTAAGCGTGCGCTTTTTGAGGATATTCTGAGCTGGCTGTGCTTTCTGGCGCTCGAGAGGCAAAAACGTCAAGTAGCTCAGCTTTACCCTGTTTTGGCGACCGTTTTATCATGCAGATGTGATCTAGACTTGATTATAGGTTAGATTACGCTTCCCCAACCTCAACAAAGAATACTCTAATTAAAAGAAAAAAGACGCCTTTTTATATAGAAGAGGGGCAGCTGGGAATCTGTGCACAAGGTATGTTCCACACCCAGAGCATAGAAATTGCAAGATTAAAAGAAGTTTATGAAATGAGATAAATTTGAAGGAAAAATTCATTAGGGGCTGATAAAAAGGACTGCAATGGACCGTAGAAATTTAGTCCGTAATGAAGCAAAAACCTTGTTATTTTCAACAAAACGAAACCCTACCTAACTTTCAGCTCTGAGTTTCACTTCTCCCCCTTGAGGCGCTTATTCCCACAGATACGATAATTCCCAATCTATTCATCTCAGGCACGAATGAAAACTAAGAATGAATATTCATTTAACGTCAATCTCCTTCCTTCTTGCAAGAAAAAAGCTGGTTTTCAATATGCTTATTAATTTCATTAATATATTTTTAAATTCTTAACCCTATCAATAGAGTCTCATTGTCTGTAAATATCACAATAGTGTCTACAAATAGCGCAAAGCAAATGAGTAAAATACACAATGACTGAAATTTTTATAAATTTTTTCAATGTCATCCTGTCTCATGCGCATTTTCAGTGGTTAATTTTAAAAGCATTATTCTTGAAAACTTTGACGATAAATTGTTACACAGTCAAGTTTGCCGTGGTGTGTGGCACACTTCTACTCATGTTTAATGTACTCTACAAGTTGATCAGATTTATTCAATGTGATTTCAACAATATAGCAGAAACTCCCGAATTATTTCAGAGTGGCACAGCCAAAAAGATATCGTCAGCGAAGAAAGTATTTTCCTACCAATTTCCATTTTTGTTTTAGGCAAATCTCAACATTCAAAAGTTTGAACAATCGTAGAGAGAGCCTATTTGAGATCCTTTGACGTTCTGAGTTGACAAAATAAGCATAATTTAAACATCGCTCAAAAAACAATGCGTGTCATTCACGACTTATTACCTTCACTTTGAAAATGAAAAAATTTTAGTATCTGTGTGATTTCTTTGACAAGAGTCCAAAAATTAGGCAACATTCACTTGAAGGAGCATTTGAGTTTCACTCTGTCTGAGCGATGGTCACAATTTCGCTTCTCATTAATTTCAAGCCCGATTATATTACCCGGGATTCATGAGGCCAATTTATATCCGTACTCGTAACTAGCCCTGAGAGATTGAAGATTCAGACCTGCACAGCGAGGAAGAAGTCTTTGAAGCCAACAAGAAATTCATGAGGAAGTTCACCTTTGGTTCGCTTAAACTTATAAAGTTCTTATCAAGCCTGCGGAGGTTCCTTGCCAACTTTCCTCCTTTAGATGCGGAGCAGGGTACACTGTGGCAGCGAGGTCGTCGAGGAAGGATGGACTTTGCGAAACTGCGCACACTTCTGAATTAAAAGTCTCTTCAGAAGCAAAATTCGCCCTTAATTATTTCAGCGTCCCAAATTAACCTTCTTTCAGTTCATGTGCTGCTAATGAATTTCCCTTGGCATTACGTCGAACTTGCAAGTAACAAATTGTGTGAAGACATAGAGTACCCGAATTTCTTAGTAGTTTTCAGTGACAAAACGTGATGCCTGGGAAAAAGTGCATTCATGTATTTTTTATTTCCGTTAATTAGCTTGGAAAATATGCGCAATGAAGTCTGTTGCTGTGAATTTTTTTCCGAACATTATGGAACCACATGAATAATAATCGACGCACAGTGAAACATATCGTTAAGCTAAGCCAGAGGAAAGTGTAGCCTGAAAAATTAATATAAAGCCGGAATGAAAAAGGATCCAAATTGTGAAAATAAAAAACAAGCGCATTGAAAAGGCTACGAATTTTAAATGAAAATGACAGCAATAAGGCGCCAAAATTATAGAAATACATCGCCTAAATTGTGATGTACGGTGCGGAAAGAATGAAACAGGTTATTAGCGAGGCATTTTTAATGAAGCCTTGACTGTGAAGTTAATAATCTCTAGTGGACCCCCATATTGGTCGGAGGTTTGCAGTCAAGTGGTACGCAGTGTTCATGACGAGAAGCGCCAACAAAATGAGTTCAAATGAAACTCTGAACTTTCCCCATGGAAAAACTAACGTTGCGCTGTATAGGGTAGATAGAAAAATATTCAGTATTGCCTTGCTCTGAATATAATGGAAAATTTTGAAGCAGTTGAATTTAATACGCCACACGAAAAGAGTAACATTTGGGATCAGAACTACATAATAACTTGATTATTGGTTTTTGCAGGTTTTTTTACACTCGTGGTCCAGAAAAGATCTTTTGCTAATAAAATATTTAAATTATTACCATTTTCAGCAATATAATAGACAAGGTTTGTGGAAAATAAAGACTTTTCAAGAAACGAATACCTACTATGATCCCAGTTAAAATATCAAAGATACAAGAAAAGACGATTGGAAGGCATCTTGAATTTCGTGAAAATTTCACTCCTGGAGAAAATTCAGTAAAAAATCAGTCCGAAGCCTGCATGTATTCCGTGGAAGAAATTAGAACCAAGTTTTCTATACTGCCCCTGATGTGTGTGCTACATGGTATTGAGGAGCGTGTGTTCCCACAGAGATGTTGGATAGGAGGAAAAGAACAACGTGCGCTTCTTGAGGTAAAGTACAAAAGACTCAGCCAGGGAGAACACGGAAGGATGTCGAAGGCTACGGGGGATTCACCTTCTATGCTGACTTGTTTTGCGCGTTCTTTTTAAGGAGGTAAATTGTTAAGTTTATTTTCCTTTCCCAGAGTCATAAAGTTGCTGATACTAATTTATTCCAGTTCTAATTTTTGATTTTGTTTTAAATTTCAACAAAAATTCTAAATTTCATTTATCATCAACTAGCCGTATTAAAGAGTGGAACACATAAAAATCCGATGAAGTGATCATTTATCTGTCTAAATAAATAAAATATTCTCTCATCAGAATTCCATCCCATTATCGAATGTGTGACCTCCACAAGGTAATGCATTTGAAATTTTAGCCATAAAACATTGAAACCATTAAGATATTTATTGTTATTAACATTATTTCAACTGTATGCTTCTTCAAACATCCGATTTACCAAATTTTCCTGTGCAAGGCCCTTCCAATTTCGGTGAATAGGAGCTCCTCGCAGCGGTCATCCTGTAACCCAACGCCAAAATTTAAATATGTATGGAGGCGCTCTGCATATGAGCCAAATAACGAAATTTATATCTTTTCATCATCTGTTCAACGCTAAAATATAAACGCTAGGTAACTATTAAGTCAGCTTAGGTTAGAATAGGAAGGGTTAGGTTGGTTAAGATCCTTGGTTAAGATGGGTTTTGCTAACACATTGACTGCGGTACGACCCACCGGTGGGTCGTGCTTACGTTTTTCCTGCTGTGAAACGACCCATCGATGGATTGTTTGAAAATTTTTTAACAATCTTTTAAAATTAATGGTATTTAATGGACCCAGTTAATGTTTGGAATTTTTAAAATTTGCAACAACCGATCGCAGTCAGTGTGTTAATAAAATCAAGCATACAGGGAGAAATCTGAGATCAGGGACAAATCTTGAACAGATAATGATAACCATTATCATCATTGCTCTTATTATCAGGTTTCCCACAGAACCCGAGATTCAGACGATATCACAGAACTACAAAGTAGTAGGTAGCTGCAAGGTGTCAGTAAAAAATGAGACACGTCTATGAAATTATGATCCACCGGGGCTGCTGGATAGAGTCATGTAAGATCTAGAGAAGAGGAGATGTGGGGTCCCTGACCGCTGTGAAAACGCTGATCGAGGACCTCAAAACAGGCATAAAAAAGTCACATACGAGAGGACAGGTCAGTCTAACTTAGCTCTATGTCTACTTAGGGCAACTTCAGCACCGAGATGGCTTGGGCTTTCAGTTCAGCGTGCCAGCAAAATTTTAAGTAATTTAACTAATAGGGAACTATTTTGAAATAGAAAACAAAATTAAGGCCATTAATCGCATTTATGGAACTATTCTTTTAGAGATTGCAGAAGCCTTGCATGTGCAATTTTCCATTGATATCCACTCAGTTCAAGACACATGGTCGGTGCGACACGTTAAATACCTTTTTTGTTTAATTTGAAAATTATTTTCAAACACATTTTTGTTTCTCGATTATTTTGAGCAAAAGATGTAATTGTTTTTTTTCTAATTTGAGAACTTCACTTTGGTGTGGAAAATCTTCTCAGCTAAGCATATATTTTAAAAAAGGATGATATTTTACTGGAGAAAAAAATACGATCCTCTTATTTAAGCGGGAAAGACCCACAATAGGACAATTTCACCAACATTTAAGGACATTGACGACAGTTATTCCTGAAAATTTTTTCCTTAACTTTTTAAATTTTGATACACAAAGAGCTACAGTAGGTGAAACAGGCAGCTAATTCAGGCCTCCATGAAGGTGAATGTAGTGTAAAATACAAAAGAAGGGGAGAGCGTGTATCTAAGAAAGCGGGGCTGGCCAGCAGTTTAACGTAGTACTCTAAAATTATTGAACAATTGGGAAATTTAGGGAAAACTTGGGCAAACACTTTAGAAGAACTTCGTCTATTTGGGTACACGAATCAATTTCAATACAAAGTTGAGCCCTTACATTCAAGATACTCTATTCCTGAGCTGCACAAAATGATGTTTTAATAAAACCAACGGAAGAATAGTTGAATTTTTCACTCACCGAATCTATCACAAGTAAAAGTTTCTAACCTCTTTTAGGGAGAAACGAGTACACTCACAACCGGCAGTATAATTTCCATCTTCGTAAGACCTTATTAACAAACCCGCATTAAACAGTAATCCGCGGCCAATCATTTTGCGCTAGCAAGTCACCGAAAATCAGTTGCATGAACTTTGAATTTCCATTTAAACGCCCGAACGTCAATGCTGATTTGACGATTCGTCGTTGATTAAATAACACCGCTGAGCTCGCGCACCAGTTCTGAAGCGCTAGCTTCTGCAGAAATATCACCACACATACTCAAAGTTTTTCTACCACTACAGTAGCGTTTCATATGCGTGTGTAGGGAGTATCACTTCCTTTTTCTGTAGAATCTTACACTCAGTCCTAATATTATAGACGTTTACCAGTATTGTGTGATCAACACGTTTACCATGTTTGTGCGGTTGCTACGGTCTGCTCAGTTAGGTTACAAGCAGCAGAGTTGAAAAAACACTTTGCAGCTCGAATACATTGCATTCTCTTTTGAGAAGTGGAATAAGGCCTAATAAGACCTAATTTTATTGGTAAAAATATTAGTAAGATTGAGACCTAATATTATTATGAAAATGTGGCAAGACATCTTTAGCTCGAGGCCTAACCTTCCTCCCGGGGAGAGCGTATTTCCAGAGACACAAAAGTTGTGGCCCTCTGAAAGGACGTGAGTATAGACCAAGTAGTGTGGGAGAAAATCCCATCGGGCACCGAACGTTGCGGCATGCAGAATCAAAAGAGTCGTACTCAGAAATGTATCGATACTAAAATCCTCAAGTTTGTACATTTGATCTATCATATGGGACATTTAGTTCAACACGTTGACTGTTTATTGGGGCATAAGAGTACCACCAGGTTTTCTTGTGAAAATGGCAGAAGAGTACCGCTAGCTAGCTAGAGCACGTTAACCACCACGTGCACCACTGGTGGTACACGGAGGGAATTTTCATAATACTGAAGAAAGACCTGTAGTCACGAACTAAATTTTTATAAATACTGAATCAAAGCTAAGCGAAGGCCCTATCCACACAATGTTTGCTAATTTCAAAATTGCTTACTGCAATTGACTTGAAATTTTAGTTGAACATCGAACTCTAGTTTAACTCATGGCGGTTAACGTGCTTCTAGATCCTTTAATGCCATTTTCACAATTATTCTTAGAGAATAGAAAAATAAATTTCGAGCAGTGAAGTCGTTTTTAAAATCTGCTACTTACAACCTTAATTAACATGGGCGTCCAGCAGCAGCGAACTGTTAACTAAAAAGTGCAATTAAATATCAAATTGGACTGCAACTTCATCTGTTCTAAAACCTAACTTTGTGAGCTGGTGAAGAAATTTTTGTTGGAATTTGAAGCGTGTTTATACGTTTTTTTCAAGCTCCTTGTATTGATTCTCCCACTCTGAAATACCCTCAACAACTGAATTGGAATGAAATAGAACAGCAAATAGATTTGCGATCTCGAATGCCGGTGCTAGATGATCTAATAAGGATTTGGAGAGGCACGGACGTCGACTCAATCATCACAATAGAACATGAATACAATCAGCTCCCATTCCTCGAACGCAATTTTATTACGTTAAGGAAAAGTGACAACAACGAAAACCAAATAACATCAACGAACTACCATTACACAACAAAATCTTTGGAATTTAAAATCATCTACAAATAAGATATCTATTTCGACAGGATTATTGGTAAACGAGATCATCATGTATTGAGGAACAAGAGCCGTTTAAGGTCTTCCTCTACATGCTGTGGACATGCGATATTGTCGGTTTTTGAAATTCAGACCAAAACACGCTCGAAAACTGACGCAACAACAAACCATGGGGATTGTGCTCAGCTGCGATGTACCGAATCCTGTACGAGCCTTGCTATAGAGCTCGCTTTGCTCAAGTGTTCACTTGTTTCTCTGGCAATAAAAGAAATAATCGACCAAAGTTTGAGGCAGTCTACATTTTGGAGCACAGGATTGAAAACATGAAGAATTTTTTTTGATACGCAATTTATAAACTTTCTAGTATCATCTGGAAAACGTTACTGTGATCTGCGAGCATCAACTGAAATTCCTTTAAACGACGCATCGTTGACTTTAATTTATCGACTTATTTTGCCTCCATGTAGAAAAATTCTGGTTGTATAGGATCACATCAAATTTTACACACTCCAGATAGTACAATAAAATAACAAACTCCTGAGACCGACTCGCTGCGGAGTTGCATGAATAAAACATAAACCATGTTAGCAAAAACGCATTTTTCAGCTGCAAAAAGTTTCCTTGCGACTTCATCTGACACAAACAACATGACGGGCAGATTTGAGAGGAAATCGATGCGACGTTGCCAGAGAAACCTTTAGTAACTTGTCATGTTTGAACGTTATTGGGTAGGGCGAATTATCGAACTGTTCCGTCACTATTATTAAAATCAAAACTGAACGTGTATTCAACTGAAACGGGGTCCGAATGCAAAAATCTACAACGGTTAGCAGTAACATAATTTAATGCTTTACTGGACCGGCCAATATTTTGACAAACCACAGCTCTTAAAACACACTGACTAAATTACATTGCACTCTCAGTGGAGGAAGAGAAATAAGAATAATTTTCACAATTTTAAGCTGAACAGGTCTATGATTTTTCAATTCAAAATTAAAATCTGTTACCATGAAAACTAAGTCCACGACTGCCAGATTTTTTCGTGACAGGCACCCAAAGTTATAACTTGCATTGACTATTTTATGACCCTCGACAGTGAAAAAGTACGACAAAATGTGACATATCCATAAGGAGCGCAGATTTTCAAAAGTGCGCCCGAATGTGCGGGGTGTGCGCTTTGCAACATTTATCACATTCTGATACCAAATGTGAAGTCAGAATGCACATCACATTACTCAAACAAAATTTATGATCAAAAGAAGATAGGGCTTGTAATGAACATGTTGATCTCAAACTGACTTTTTTCAAGTAGTTTTCACCGAGGACGTGCATCTCCTGAAGTAAAAAACTTTTGCAAAATCTGAAATTGAAGCTGAAATTCGTTTTGTGAATAAAATGTGTTGGTAGAAGGATATCACTGTACAGCCCCAACAGCTACATCTTTGGAATCTTGCATTTTTGGCCAGATGTGCCACACTTTTTTGTTATTGACGGTCTTAACTTAAAATAATTCTACTGTTAAAAGACATTTGGAATGTTTGACCAAATTGCAAAAAATGAGCGCAAATACAGTGTCCCACATAAATTGTCTTACTATTTTATTTGACTGCCCAGTGCTCACGTATTTTTTTTTTTGATTCAGGTGTTAATTGACACAGATACAAATCTATCAAGTTAATTAAACGGAAAGATAACTAAATTTAGAAAATTGAACGGCACAATAGTAAACTTAGTTTTACCAGAGACAAAATAAAAAAATGTATAACAAATGATAAGTCATAAGACGAATTTATTTTTTCGAGGACATTTTGAAGTCATTTCAACAAGTCAACTGACTCGGGTTGTATTGAAGTTCAATATTCAACTCAAATTGTAGCCAGGGATTCAGCTGTTAATTTAAAAATGATAAAGATCAAATGGATTACGCCTTCAATTAGTTTTGATTAGGCATTCAAGAGAATTGAGTTTGTGACCACGAATGGGTCACTCGCATCGGTAAAATCCCCTTTGGACCCAAAGGCGCTAGACGCAGCAGTTAACAGCTCAAATTTGCCCACTTCAACTGTCAGTTTTAACTCTAAACGCTACGACTGGCATTGCATCGCTGCATTCGAGGGGAAGAGTTTTACGAAATTTACATTTTGTAAAATGGCGACCTCATTTGAAGCACCAGGGTGCGCGTGTGTCGTGAATGTTTAAAATTGTAAATTCCCAGCGACCATTCGGAAGATTTCCCAGAGGCGGTAGAGGCAGCCGGCCGTCCAATTCTCTTTGAATTCTGCCTAATGCTGAACCCCAAAAAAAGTCTCTTAACTTTAGCTTGTCATCACCAGAGCGGCTCTGGAACTAAAAACTAGCGCTCAAAAGTTCTGTGAACCAACAGTGGTGGATTTTTTCCTTTCACGAGCTTGATAAAGTCGAGTGACCAGCTCTGAAGAGTGTCCTATGACACGACTAGAAAAACTTTCTGCTGCCTCCAAAATTTTAAATTAAACTCGCCGTAAGTCTAGGACTTCAACTTGCACGAAGAAAGCATGTTTAAAACGTTGTCCTCTGTTGTCTATCACAGTTTAAATACCGTACCGTAGAGTCGACTTTGGTTTAAATATCGACCATTACAATATTCATTATTTAATACGTTCACCATTTTCTGCTGTTGTAAACGGTTGGTTTGGTTAGGTTGTGAGTGGCAGAATAGAGAAATCGACTTTAATGCTCGGATGCTTTTTTGTCCTTCCTAAAAAAATAAAAATATAACTGCACGAGACACTTCACCTGGTAAGATAACAGTTATTTCTTAAAAAGGTCTCAAAACATGAAATGTCATTCATGCATACCGGCACGTGAATGAGCAATTTACCAACTGGTAATCATTTGGCCTTTTACGCGGGGATCGTGTTAAAAAATCGCTGAGAGGATTACTTTGCTGCTCACTTTTGAAAATTACCTTATATTTTTCAGCTCTTTCATCGAGTGAAGAATTACGCCTAATTTAAACCTGACACATGAGTAATATCCTGTTCGGTTATTTTCGTCCATGGTGAAATTGAAGAACCAAATATTTCATTAAGTTTAGTCAAGAACTATCCGGTTATTTTCATAAAATTATAGATTAAAGGAACGACATCTTTCCACTAAGTTCAGATTTATTGAAAAGGTTCACCTAACATATTGGAACAACAACACACTCAATACACATTAAACTCCAACCAAATTCCCAGAACTCATTGATCCATCACAGATAATTCACACGTCCTCGAGACACTAGCGCGGAATTGGCACATGTCTGATTAGTGATTCATTAGCGCAAGCCATCCCTCATCATTAAGAAAGCCTCTTGATGGGTATCAAGCCTCGTGTGCAGCCCTAACCTGCTCTTGAATGTCATGAATCATGCCAACAGATGACGACGCCGAGGTTCCTCTCTCATTAAGCTTAGAGCTGTGTGCTCTGCTATAGCAGAAGGCTCAACCTGCTTAGCATCGTGGCGAGCTATCTTCCGGCATTATATCTTGTATTTGAGAACATTGAGCCGCTCACTAAACTCACTCTGGTTCACTTCACTCTTATGTTACACTCTCGAAAGATCAGTACATTCTTAGGTTCTGTGTGAAAGCATTTTTTTCTGAATTTAATGCGTATTCTGGCGCTTAGAATGCATGAAGTTTCTGACCAGAGAACGTAATTCTGCTGAAGTAATGTGTGAACTTTCCAATAATTGAACGTTTTTTGGTCCTATGAATTCATGAACTTTTTGAAAATCAAATGTATTTCAACGTATTCTGGCCGCGAATGTAATGTATTACCTTTTAAAATAAAGCATTCCCACGAGAAAAAAATCCATTAACCGGCCGCAACAGAACATTTCCTTGCAGAAAGTGTACAAATTCGAAAGTTGTTCGAAACTTTTAAGTTCACGACGGTAAAGATTGTGAAGCAAAGAGACCCTGCCCATCCAGCAAGATTTTTTTTTAAGACGCGCGCCCGAAAAATTTGCCAGGGTTAAAAACTTAGTCGGTGTTTTTAACCACATTTTAACGAAATAAGAATTTATGATTTCAGGTTCAACATTCTCGAGGTATTTTCGATAAAGAGTTCATAACTTACCAACAGCATCAATAAATAGAAAGCAGATACGGCGACACTGCTTTTAAACACCCATTGCATTTGCCTTTGATGAACCAATGAGTTTCACCTACAAGCAATCCAAAATCCGGATTTTCAGAACGTTTCACGTCATCGTAGCCATACTGTCAGCACAGAACAAGTATATTTTATGTAACTTGGCAACTCTACGTACACTTTACGCCGTGTGTGCTACAACACGTATTGTCGCTACGCCGTCTGAAAAGCCCTCACAGAGCGAGCTACAGCGTTGCGACCACGTGAAATACACGGAAAATTAATGCGGCCCCTCGGCGAATTACTGCCTGACGTCGAGATGGTCCATCATCACGTTGTGTGCAATGAGGCTCGACCTGGTCATCATTGGCCGCCCCTGCCTCCGCTCATTCCTGCGCTGCAAAACTCCGCCTTGACAACAAGAAGTAGGATGGTATTGAGAATCGATGCGCCCGATGCCAGGTCTGTCAAGACACGACGCTTCACCAATAACGCCACTGTAATAATTATCGTTTGAAGGTAAAACGAAGGTGATGAGCCCCGTGAAGCTCTTGCAAGACGGCGCTTCACACCCGTAAGGATCAGGTGATTTATATGCGCGTTAATCCTTAGTAATGAGTAAACGATAATGTTCTGCTCTGTTAAAATGATTGTAATGTTTATAAGTTCGAGGTATTATTTATTTGTGAAAACTAGTTTTAGATACAGTGAAGAAACCGTCTCAGATCACATATCCTAGCGTGCAGTAAGCACTAAGAATTATGTAGCCATACTACGAACTTAATAGTAAGGTATTTTGAAATAAAATGGACGGACACACGCGGCTTTCATTATAACATGCAGTAGAATAATAATGGTACTGAGGGGTGCTGACAAAATCAACATTGAAGCATGGAAGCAAGTCCTTTACTGCGAATTTTAAAACAGATAAGGTTCCTTATCTTCTGTGCATCGAACGTTCCAAACCATTCTGTTTTAATTTTATTGAATGCCAAATGTATTGCATGGACTTTTAATTCGTGACACTCAGGAAAAGCGTTCTATTCTTACCACATTTTCCTCTTACACTTCAATATCTATAACTAGTTTGATGATTGTTCAATGAATGAGTTTGCCTCATGGTATCAGTCATCAATGCCATTTTTCATCAATACCATTTTTCACAGTATAAAACCAAGGAATATGTTGCAGTTAAGTTCAACTCACGCCAACTTCACATTCATGTCTGAAAAAACTTAAATATTTTAGATATAGTACGAGACTGGAATACACGGTTCGACGAGAACACTAAATAAACTGATTTCTGACTTATTGTTTTTCAATAAATGAATGGCTCTAGTTTTTCCAGTAGAGCGCGATATGGCTGTCTGACTCACCTACTTCGACACTAGAACAATGTGCAGAGATGTTTAGTGATAACTCAGCAGAAGCTGGAGACAACACTAGCTTGCTGCGTATGTAGGTCCCACGCAAGCCTGCGTTAGGAGATAACTTATAAATATTGTGATTTATGCGCAGATCACATGAACATCTTCACTCATCATTTTCAAAATGCAATGTCTCAAATAGACCGTAATTATGGAGATACAGGTTTTACATCACGTTTTACGAAATCCAGGTTACTAAACTTGTTCTCTTTCGACAAGTGAAGCTATTCAAACATTGATAAAAACACGATCTGTCATCTAAACTTATAATTTTCGAATGTATTTAGGCAAGAAAAATAAAAAAAATCAATGATTTACCTACTAAGGCAAACTCCAAAATTTGGAAGTACTAAAAACCCCACCCTAGCATTGAGCTACGCGTTTCTCGTACGCTGTAGGAATTTTCGGTGGTGAAATCCCTACTCCATAAAAATGATGGTCGTCATGCTTTTTTAAATTTATTTTTTGCGTATAATCATCGGACCTTTCATCTGGAGCAACTGCAGGGAGCTCGATGAAGTGATTCACGCCTCTCTACGTCACGGATGTAATAATGCAATATCTAAATATAGCGTAGTCAGGTTTTTGTATCGGAAGGATTTTATGTCTGTCAAGTAGGGGAGGTAGCGAAATGTGTTTTAAACATTAACAACCTAATTAAATGATTTCCGTCTGTCATCGAACGTTATTAAATCTCGTCAGTTTTAACAGGACTCGTACGCTATGATACGTATAATAATAGCATTGCAATCGAAACCACGACTCTGCACGCCGCAAGGTGCTTCTCTCGCGATCCTATCTGTGCGCCATCAAACGCAACCTTGAGAAGATTTGAATTATCAGAGCACAAATGACCTATTGTAATTGGATTATTCCATAACGTCTTCGAGGGTAATACAACCCCGGCAACTAAAGTGGCTTCATTAGATTGCCTGCCAAGCCTGCGCAATTAGAGCTTGCTCCGGGCAGCGCTCTGTTCCCACATCAGTGATGGCTGGAGACGAGTGTATTGGTACATTATAGCTTCAAAAACTCGTTAAAATTTTTAATTTTTCCTGGCCAGACTTTCTGCTTACTAAAATCGAGTCTTCTTTACCGCCAATGTTAAGAAAATTGGGTTAACTGACATGTTATTATGTACACATGCTACGAAAGTGTGTTATTACTCACACTGGAGCACAGCATCCGCTCCATACCGGATTTTTACAGTGATTATTTGTACGAGAGAATAATTAATTTCTGTCTATTTTATTAATCAAACAATTAATAAAAACTCGCTTTGTAACATTCCTACGCCTCACACGAGTTGAGACCATGATGGAAATAATTAGATTTTGCTCTTCAATCATTCTACTGTTCGATTTGAATTTAGGCGCATTTTTTTCGAAATGACCTTACTTGAGCACTTCAGACAGATTAACTGATCTATTGGCTATTAAGAATAGATTGAAATGTTTCACTTAAAGAAAAGTTTGAGAGAACAACGCAAAAGAAGTGCATGCATAATGAGCATAAAGTTTACGTAAATCAAAAAGGTTTGAAACAAAATCTGGTGATGATAGAGGAACAGGTAGTTTTAATTAGGCACGTATTGTCATGTCTCAAATTTTGCACTACGAAGCACCTGCTTCATTTTTTGAAACAAAATCTTTGAACTTCTAGTGATTCAAATTTTATGGATTGCGTTCAAACGAAAAATCCCTTCTTAGTTGCCATAGGCTTTAAGTTATGTTTTCTTTGCGTCCTGAGAACCTTGAATATTTTTCTGCAACGCTTTACAGGAAAATTTAATCGGACATTTACCACAACAAATTCCACGTTCGGCAGCTGCTCTCATTCGATTATGTTGATATGACGAATTTTTGTTTTTTTGAGCGCTGGGCTGCAGTTTAAGGTAATAAAGGGCAAAAATAAAACGTAGCAATGTGAAATACTACGAAGCCGTCAGTTCTTACTGTAAAATTACAGATCACTATAGCACTGACATCTAAATCATAAACAACGTACGAAATCAATACTGTCACCAAATCAAGGAGAATGAGCAACAATTTATCTTCATCTCTATGAAAGAATGATGACCATATTATTTCGAGGTATTACTTCTAAATTCGAAGCTAAGAGACCCTCCTGAGCCGAACATTTGCTTCATAACCCAGGGGGACGCGGCAGCATTCAAGCAAGGGAATACACACTTCACAAAAGGACAGAGTCAAGTAAAAGAGGAAGGAAGCGACTTAATACCTGGGAATCAGAGTTCTGCCCACTGATTTATGACAGCAATAGCTTCAATGCAAGTAATGCCTTCCTGGATTTATTATGATCATCCATCGTGAATAATTGCAGGCTCCATTGGAGATTCGTGAATGTGTCGACTGTGTGGAACATAGCGCGTATAAGGCAGCGCTACGACAGAGAAACGGAGTGAATAGAAATTAGGTGCACATAAATTCTATTTAGTACATGACCGTAATTTATGCTTAGTTGGGGAATGCACTGGGATAATTTCAGGCGTGCTCACCCAGATAAAACTATTGAATAACGTGAGCTGGTTATTAACTGTCAACTTTGAGAGTTTAAGAGCGCTCTTCGAGAAAGATAAGTCTCCAGTGATGATACAAGTCTGCGGGTATAAGTATATAACGGTATATCATCGACAAATGTGCCACCTGATTGACTTCTATGCTTTACGACGACAAATGGTTGCGTTCGTCAAAACGAAATTCCGCCTGCGACACTCTGTGTAATAATATATGAATTAGGGCAATTGAAAACCTACGAGTTTTCTCTTGACGGTGTATATGGAGTTCATCAAAATTACTCGGAAAAAACACTAAATTTTAGCGTCACACTGTCGTGCGTCATCAGTGAGAACTTTCATGCAGCCAAAGAGCATTTCAGATAGTAACTGTTACTCAAGTTGACTCACATGAACCAATACCACTTCCAAATTTGAAACGGAGTTTACGATACTATTACATATTGAAATGAAATTGCCAATCTATTCTCGAGATGACTTATGAAGCACAAATTCTCGCAGAGCATAAATGAGCACTCGGTCATTAATTGATAAACGATTTACACTTGAGAAATCTTTCCCCGAGCTGTTCCCAGGCTCGTGGCATCGACCGCCACGTACGGCAGACACGACGAGCACGAAGAATGAGGCCTTAAGTCAAATTGCAGCTCAACTAGCGCTTAATGAAGATCAATGAGAACTTCACTGTTCTGTCAGCGAGTTCACACAGAAATAGTAAGCGAAAATATAGCACTACTCCCGTATTTTCTTTAGTGAATTGTCAGACCTTTTGTATATTGAATTGAAGACGAAGGTGACAGGTTTCCTATTTTATTCAACGAGTTTTTGTGACTAATATTTTTTTCTTAATTTCCGAACGTTCAACATAACAGAGGGCTCACAGAATGTTACGAATTTATGGGAATAAATGAGCCAGTACCAGGGAAGACCATCAAATGGTGAGAGTTAAATTCTATGTACTGGAACGGCAAGTGATAAATTTTAGACTCAACCACAACTAAAAAATACGATCGAAAAACAGCAAGAGGAACGTCTAATAACACCTTCTGTGGATATCAATCACTCAATCGAAGAAGTTCTTGAACTCAGCAAACAGAGTTGCCCATTCTTCTGGAGTGAAAACTTTAGCCTCAGAATACCTGACTTCATATGGCGCACCAGTGATCCCATGTACAGTAGGCTTATTCTCTTGAATTCTATCCCTACTCAAATTGAGACGTTGTGTCGAAGGATGCTTTTACCAATAACAAGTAATACAAGTGACATAATGCTTGGTGAGCGTTTTCCACGTCAATCGAAGCAGCTTGCGAGCGTCTATGTCATCCGTACGAAACCCGATAGGGAAAAATTCTGAAGTTCATCGAAAGAGATGTCTAACAATATTTAGTTTTGCATGAGATGTAACTCTACACTTTTTTTGGGAGGAAACGCGACAACCTCGCCTCATGAAGCTCTGAAACTATGCCATCCTGACAAATCTTCATCATTCTCGTGTTGAAATCACGATCTTTGGATGGTAAATTGCCTTTCTGTAAGTGATAGAGAGTAACGCCTATTCGATATGATCACCATACTGCTCTGACTTTCTTCAATGAACAGTTGTTCCGTGAGACCAGGTTTGAAAACATCTATTTATTACCTGCACTTGTCGATGGAAAACTCTGATCACGCTACGCCACGATGTCGGAATTACACATATACATATTTTGACGGAACGCTTCGTGTGAGAGATGCTAGCTTTTACAAACATTAGCTCTCGAAGAAGACGTTTAAACCGTCACAGAAATCAGACGTCAAAACTGCTTGAAAAACAGGTCTACGTCTCTCTCCACACTTTGAATGAGAGGAGCTTGTTAAGAAACTGTGAAGACGAGGTGAAACATTTGCCAAAAAAATTATCCTAATTCGTCTGTTAGAGGGCGAAGACTAAGACACGAGTAATGATAGACTGACGCTGAATAAAAAATAAAAGATTAACTAAGCAAGAATGGTTCGTCAGGAACTCCGCGGACCATGAGAGAGACGGTCAGTTGGGCGAACAAATCGCACACTATATAGTAAAAATGTTACCGCGCATATTGAAGAGGGAAGGCAATAGCAGTGTGTAATAAACTGCGTGCATGATGGCCTGAATTTTGCGAGTAACGTGTTGAATAGAAAGTTTTGGAAAAAAAATCATAATGAATATCTGTTATACACAAGAATTAGTCCTGAATAAATGACATGATATGTGAAAATTTTAAATACTAATCAGTACCTCAACATGAATTATAATAAATTCAAATATTGGGTAACCCACTTTGCTCACAAAATACGCTCGTCAAAAATTCCCTAACGACGAGATGAAATTTTATGGAGGAAATTTTACGACTTGAAATGAACAGGGCGATTTAAACAAGATGAAAAAGTATTATTATACAACGAATTTCTCTGACACCTGATTACACTAGAGATATTTGGAGACAGTTAAAAAAACATTGAAACTCGCAACAATGGGAACCTACGCATAAAACTTAGGATTATTAACACGTTGACTACCTTTGCGCGGTTGTTATGGTTGGTTAGGTTGTTAGTAGCAGAACTAAAAAACTGGCTATCCTCCTGGAAAAAATTTCTGTGCTCTCTTACAATAGTCGAAAATATGATAACACGATGATATTTTGCCTTGTACGTAAGAATCTATTTTGAAATTGATAATGAAATCATAACCAAACTACTCACTACTCAATGAGCAATTTTCCTAGTACCACGACGTATTGAACGTGTTAGGCAGCCTATAATTCTAAGAAAGAAGCAATTAATCCATTTCAGAACAATTAATTAACACAGCGATAACAAAATGCACAACAATCCTGTACAGTCCTCAACGAGTCCTGGGCAATATCATGCCCGGCCCAAAGTGAGTCCTGTCTTCGAGAGTTAACCACAATTCGGCGCACTGGAACCAAGTGATCAATCGAGCACAATGTAAACTGATACTGGAGACTGCAATGAGTGTCTAGGATTGCGTAGCCATGAATAGCTAGAGTTAATGCTGGGAATTCTCTACCCCCCAGCGAGTGAAGTATTGGCGCCCGCTCAGTAAGCGGTCAGGCAGTAGTTTGTAGCAGTTCCGCTTGTGAGTGCTGTCATTTAACAGTGCTTCACAGATATGGTAGAGGGATTTTCAAGTGCCTTAGGTGCGAGTGATTGTTTTTTGATGCCCAAGTTCATGGTCTTTTAGTTTAGCGTTTCATTAACTCGCGTTCTTGATTGGAAATCGGTAGGCAGTAGGCCAGCCAATCTATTGGGTGCTCAGCCATGCGACTAAATAATACGCTGAGATAAAATTTTGTTTGAGCGATATTGTGATTCTATATTGTGCATTTGTACAAAATTTGTCAAAGTATACTTTGAAATTTCTGCGAGCGTCTTTTGAGTCTCATAAATTTGTTTTATAAAGTAACTGCTACAATCATAAAAAATTCCAAGATAAAAAGAAAATGTCGGATTTTACGTCTTAGAGCTGAAATTTAGTTAGTACCCCAGAATCATTTTTTTTACTCATCGTTGTTGCACACGCACGTGTGAGCACCAGTATTAATGATATGCAATCTATCTTGGTCGTAACCCGTAATCAAATTCATTTACAGGTTGTCGTAGTAAGCTCATGCATGAGTCCCCCAAATCAGTGCTTTATAATGCATCAAGATCATAACCCGTTATCAATTTTACTTCCAGGGTAATCGTAGTATGTGCACGCTTCAGTGCCGAAATTAATGCTCTGTATTCTACTTTAATTTTATTCATATTCCATCGCAGAGTGGGCCACACCCTCGTACAGGGTTCGCAGTAACTCAAGTTGGCGATTGGAACGAGACACACATTTAAATAAAACGTATTTTGAATCCTGCCGGACGGGAACAAACATCACGATCAACCTCCCTGAATAAGTATTATGGATGCCTACATAGTCCTCGAGGGGCATTTATCGTCAACGGCAGACACTGTGGAAGAAACCAGATAGGGTCAAACCAGTATTTTTTCGTCGACCGTAAGGAAATGGTGACGTTACGGAGACGAACCAATAGAAGCTCTCATATTGCATCTCACAACACTTCTAGCCCCAAATCTGGCACCGCTATTGGCCTAACGACATGTCGCAATGGTGGCGTCATTAAGTCTGTTTGAAATAAAGTCGTTCTATTGGCTAGCCGAAAAAGAGGAGGTGTATTTTCACCCATAAAAATGACCTTACCTTGTTTCCTCTACTGTGGTGGCAGTCACCAACATTATCATCCCTCTGCAAGAACTCTATATTTCCACGTATTCCTAAAGCGAAATTAATTCAACATTCAGAGTAAAAGGCGGTCCCTCCTCACTGTCATGAGGCCATCATAGCGCACGCGATGTTACCGTCAAACGCTCGAACTGTTTCCTGGGGCCAGCAACACTGAACGTTAGTGGGTTCCACAATAAAATTACAACGGCAGTTTTCATTGAGATCAATAATTTCAATATCACCTGTTAGTTTGAGGAGCAATCGGTATCGAACTGGAACGACGAATTTTGTTTAAAAAACTTTCAGGAGGCTACAGAGCTAGAATTTGTAGTTTCTTATAATTTGATCGAATTTAGCTTCACCTAATCAGATAAAGAATCATACAGAGTGACATTTGAGACACAGAATCAGCAAAAAGTTCTATTGTGAATCCCGTACCAAAACGCCAAGAGGCGCTTTTCCACTGGACTACAATACGCCTCTCGAGGGTATTTGAGAGAAAAACTCGCTTTTGTCATCCACTCAGAACTCGCTCTGAAGCTTAGTTTGTATTTTAATTTCATACGTTCTCGAGTTTATGGTCGGTGTTCAATTTAAGGACCAGTAATCGGCGGCAGCATCGCATGAATTTCTCCGCATTACTAGAGCGCTGGAACCCGAGTAGCAATGCCGCGACACAATTCCGAATTATCAACAAAACAATCTCCCATGCGAGGGCTGTAATCGCAAACGAAATGACAAATGGATTGACTGATGTCCAAAATACGAGGGTCTGTAGTAATACAAACGAGGAAATTAACGCACAAAAAATTGCAATGTAATGAGTTCAATTGATTGCACGATATTCGTTTATTTTTCACAAAGTTTTAGTACACATTTTCTAAGCGACCTCACCAGTGAACGAGTTGTGTTATCCTGCACATTTGAAATACAACTCATCGTCTCAGCCTAATTTTTTTATCTAGGTATAAAGCGTAATATGATCCAATTGAAGTGTTGAATCAAAACGTAACTGGAATAAAAGTAATACTTTGACCAATCAAGATTTCTCAACTCTTACATAGAAAAGCGCTCTAACTGAAATTACGAGCAGAGAAACAGAAAAACCATCGAGTACGACTGCTTCGCCTAAATGACACTTCAACAACTATTCTACAAACGGAAAGAGAAAAGTCAAGAAGTTGAAATAGAAATGCTTTTAAATGACATAACATTCATTATAATTGATCATGAGCTTTAATAAATGACAAAAATGCTTGTAAACAGAGAAGTCCACTGCCCAGCAGTTGAAATACCCCTCCGAGGAGGCATTCAATGAAAGGAAGGCTTTTCTTTAACAACTTTGTGTGTCTATTTCCGGCCTTTTAACTTGCTCCTAATGAAATTTCAAGCTCTATTGGAGCAGTGCTGTTGGGATGCAGCCATATACTGGTACCAACCATGCCTTCAAGAGTCCAAAGACCCACTTACCTATGCAGGGTAAGATTATTACTCTTAAGACCCAAGATTATTAATTTTAAGGCGTCTAGTCCACGTGAAAGAAAAGTTTGCCCAAATCGTTCAAAATTAGATTTGATCTGACGACAAAAATTTGACTGAAAATATTTGCGTATTAAGCATTTTTTTTAACAAAGTAGGCAACTTCAATTGAACAGGCAACAACTTTACGAAATGAAGCATGAGGCATGTTTCCAGTCTTCAACTGAACTGCATGCCTAGTAATAATAATGAAGCAGTTTCTGGACGTACCAGCATCGGTATTTTAAAAGCAGTTATGGCAATGTAAATGTAGCTTTTTTGATTGACAAACAATTGAATGACATTAAGAATTCCTGAGGAATCAAAGAATTAATTAATTAATAATCAAATGTCATTGTCCGAAATATTCCTTGTCTTCCTTTTCACAAAATTTACTTGAATTATTTTGACTGAGTCGAGAAACTTTTAAGCAGTAATTAAAAAATTTTGAAATCTTATTTTGTCTTTGGCATAAAGTTTTGAAGCGAGGGACAGAAGTACTCGCACTAATTATAATTATCTATTTTAAGGCCAGAGGTGATGCTATCTAGGTTAGTGATGAATATAATTGTACATATCAATCATCATACAAAAATATAAAATAGGCAAACAGTGTCGAATATAATCTCATCCACGATATTTAGAACACGAATGTTTTGCAGCATGCTATCCAAGATTTAGGGTAAAAATAGCAAATTAGAAGCTGCCACGTTGGAAACATTTGATATATTTGTGAGTGCATTGATATTCCAGCTGAATATAACTCCAAAATAAACTGAAGTGACCCAAACGTGTTCTTGAAGTTCCTCATTCCTCTACTTTTTTGTGCCATGCATAACCTACAATATGTTATTTATATCCAAAGTATTACGATCAGATGGGCTGAGAAGCATCCTTAACGATTAATTCATTTTACAAGCGCACATGACTTTAACTACAACTATCAAATTTAGTTTCATTTCTAAAAAAGAGGGAACGAACCACAAGCTCACTTAATAAAGGGGCTTTTCAGATAGCCTTTTCTACCCATTTTCTTATTTTTTCCACATCACCCGACACAGTTCAGAAAAAATTTTCCCGGAGCGAGCTATAAATGAACTACAGTAACCAGTGTCCATCATACAAGCTTAATGAACCTTATTTTTCTTTTTTTTGAGCCAGATCAAATAAAATCCGTCCCAGATTCAGCCAGTTTAAAAATGGTTCAGTATTTATTGAGTAAGATCAATGAATCGCATCTTACATACACACTTTCCATGAATTTTCAACACTGGGTTGCCACTACTCAACCTGATGAAATTTAAAATTTTTTGTTGATTAACCATGTTCAACTGTGGTACTTCAAATGTAGACCACCCATAAAAAAACAGATGTGATAAAACTTGTCCTCCTTTTCCACTTAATATTTTTCCAATTTTACAATCAAAAGTGAAGAAAAATCTCGTACATTCTTCGAACGAAATTTCAAGCGTGAGAGAGATTTTTCCCTATCTTCTACTGCTCCCTTTTAGAAGATGAAAAAATTCATACCCCAAGTTCCGGTAAAATGAAAGAAGATTTCTTGTTACATTTTTTACCTGTTTTCTTGTGATGGGATATTCTATTAGTAGCTGTTGTTGATCAACTTTCTCAACTCCAACAAACAGATTAGAATAAATTAAATGTCAGTTTAAGCCTCCCTAACCGCTAAGAAACGAGCGTTCCGAAGAGAGGAAAGAGAAAGGCCCCATTCGGTATATGTGGGAACGCAGAATCTATGTATAGAAGGGGCGTAGAAACAGTAAGTTGAGAAACAAGTTTATGAAAGAAGACAAAAAAAAAGAAGAAAGTAGTAGGTGCTGAAAAACAGGATAGTAGTGAAGCGAAAAAAGGTGGTAATTAACATTATAAAAAATATTACATTTCAATAAAAAGAAGGCCTACGTAACTCTCAGCTCGGGCCCTCACACATTTTTCCCTGGCAGTGCTAATTCCCATAGGTACAACAGTTGTATCCCCCTGAGGGGAGTGGGACTCCAACAAGCAAAATTCAAATTAAAGACAGCTGTTTTTGCCACAGGCCCTCATATCACCTCAACAACCTTCATAGCAGGATTGCGAATTGTTCAAAGCATTGCACCGTACTATGCGCTCATCAAAGAAAAGTCCTCATTTCGCCTCTCTGAAATGCTGCAACGTCCTGTTTTTTCCAATTTGCCTTTTGCAGCTTTACAATTATTTAGTTTCTATTCAAACGGAGTGTTCCATATCTATCATTGTAGTGAGTGTCTAATGAAAATGCAAGTTAACCACGGGCTGGTGTGAAAGTTATCTGCAGTGACATAACATCACCTTGAAGAAACTTCATCAGAAACAAATCATCGGGAAATTGCATGGGATATTCATAACAATCAAACTCGACATATTTACCTTTATCAATGAAATACTAACTGCAACGTAAACAACTTTTCTTTTAAATAAGAACCAATTACCTCCTAATTTTTTTTTAAGAGATAAATGCTGACCTTATAAGCAACATAAGGCTTTTGTCTACAGCTACACAATGGCTAGAGGTATAAAGCTTCATTAAGTTCTCATAGAACATAATGAACTTTGTACAACTTTTGATCGGGGTGTTTTTGCGCACTAAAAGTTATACATAACAGAGATCCTTTCCATTTTTATCTGGTGTATCAAACTAATTAGCTTGCAGAAAATAGGTCTGCCAAGTGGCTCATGTTTCGACCGATTCATATATTGAATTTGCATTTTCACAATTTTTCCACTCACTATTAGATGAAAAAATTACGAAGTTCCGCCTCTTCAATGGAGCGCAACGTAAAATCTGCCTCCAGTTTGTTCCGAAGGGATCAATAGCATCAACAACTCGAACGAAATTCTTTTGTCATAGATAAGACCGGAAAAATCACAAAAGGATATTTCTGCTAGATTTTGATCAATGAACACTGCCAAAAGTCCAACACATCACGTCGACCTCAATTTCACCCATAACCTTCCTCTTCTTCCTCCTCACTCAAGAGAGAATAGTCATCGTCAAATGAGCTTGTACTTTCTTCTGATGTATCTAATCTTCTAAGTGAGACTCTGTATTCATTGACATTTTGCGAGCTCGATGTGTGGGAGGAATTCTTAAAAAAAAACGACCGAGTGTAAACCATGTACTTAATCGAGGTTACTCTATTTCCATTGATTGATACGCGATCACCAAAAATGAATCCCGATGTAGAAAACACAAAGCTTTTAGACGTAAGAGAATATATGTATTTGTGAATGGCTCTGAATAGACGTAAAAACTTGTCGGTGGCTATTTTTGACACACAAAGCTCCGAAAGAATTTACTCGTCTCACTCTGAAAAAGACAAGTTGGATGAAGACACATTAACTCATCCTTGTATTTCCCGTAACAAAATAAAAAGTAAGTACCTTAAACTAACGTTCATTGCCATCGAAACAAATTTCTTAACCTACTCTTTCTCATTTGACTGATTTTGAAATTCTAATTCTTGCCATTCAGTTAGAAGAGCAAGTTTTACCAGTGTTCACATTCAGAAAAACATCCTTTATAAACGTCCTCGAATACAATGAACATGATCCATTTCAACCATTCACCTAGCTGAATTTCAGGATAAGTGCCATGTTTTATTCGTTCTAGAGATGTGTTGAAATTCAACTGACCCTTACTAAACAAGCAATTAGGCTTGTTTACACTGAGAGCAGGGAGAAAATTTTCACCCATCCACCATACCTTCGTCCATCCTTATTTCAACTGTCAGTCTTTGGTGAGATATTTTTTTATTTAAAATTGGTGCAACTGGAAATAAGATGAGGAAGAAAAACAGGTCTTAATCTAATTAGCAACAACAAGGTAGATCTAAAAATATGACAGTAATATAAATGTCGCAGACTTATGGTACTAAAGTAGGCAACGTAATATTTATAATAACATTAGCTGCAGTGACAGTTATAGAACTATTTATTTGAAAAATTTATCATTGTAATTTGAATGTAATTGAAATGAATATTTTTCACGACTTTCGTATTTCGTCCAAGGCAAATGCGGAGCTCGTGCTTTTGTTAGAGAGGTCATGAACACCGGCGAGAAATTGTTAGTTGTCCACCGCGTCAGCGTTTGATCGCCACAATGACTCCCACGCAACGAGCGAGACATTTAATTTCTTGTTGCATACTAGCATACGAACATCGTGCAAAGTAAGAAAACATTTGTAGGCTAAGAATCTGAACGTGTAGCTAAGGAAGTACTTACAATAAAGAAGAAGTTATCGGTAAGTTCTGCGTGCAACGCAACTTTAATAAGAACGAAAGGGCAAAAATAAGGCGACATATCATTTTTAAAAAAACTGTATGTCAGAACTAGAACGTTTCGGGCCTAGACCCATCTTCAGCTAAACAATCTGAAATGACAATAGTGAAACATTAATAACCTAGATCCATCATTGGCTAAAACAATCTGAAATGACAATAGTGAAACATTAAAACCTATGCTAGAGAAACTGTTGGTATCTCGACAGTGGCACAAATAAGAATGGAAGAAAGTGACAGGGGGGTGAGTAAAGGTTCTAACCAACTATGTGAAGAGGGTGAGCGCTCTGCATGTCATTAAGCTGAGGCTTTAATTTGTGGATGTAGAGGGACGCCAAAATTCTAAGTTTAACTGAATTACTCGAATAACCTAATCTGGGAAAAGTCTGATTCAGAAATAGATGCATTGCATTGAAACTCTGTGTGAGATCTAATTGAGGAATGGGGAGGATGGCAAAGGCGTGCGCTTGTTCTATGATTTATTCCTGCATGTTCCGACCGCCTAACACGCAATGTGCGGCTCGTTGAGCCCACATATGCAGATGCACATTGTGCACAACATTTGCACGTCTTTGCCATCCTCCCCATTCCTCAATTAGGTTTCACACAGAGTTTCAATGCAATGCATCAATTTCTGAATCAGATTTTTCCCAGATTAGGTTATTCGAGTAATTCAGTTAAACTTAGAATTTTGGCGTCCCTCTACATCCACAAATTAAAGCCTCAGCTTAATGACATGCAGAGCGCTCACCCTCTTCACATAGTTGGTTAGAACCTTTACTCACCCCCCTGTCACTTTCTTCCATTCTTATGTGTGCCACTGTCGAGATACCAACAGTTTCTCTAGCATAGGTTTTAATGTTTCACTATTGTCATTTCAGATTGTTTTAGCCAATGATGGATCTAGGTTATTAATGTTTCACTATTGTCATTTCAGATTGTTTAGCTGAAGATGGGTCTAGGCCCGAAACGCTCTAGTTTTGACATACAGAATTTTTAAAAATGAAATGTCGCCTGGTTTTTGCCCTTTCGTTCTTATTAAAGAAGAAGTGTCGTATCGACCTAGGCTCAACGAGCGTAAGGCTGTGATAAATACGTGTAAATACGGGAAACCAATTACAAGGCTTATTTTCGTGGCAGTTCGGCCAAGACTTTAGAAGAATACATCTAATGGTCATGTCACTCGACTCATTTTCGATTTGAAGCAAAGGCGAAAGGCTGAAATAAAGGCTGTGAGGCTCGAGCGCTCGTTATGCTGCGATTCAAGCGAGGAGATTAATTAATGCTGCTCTGCAGCAAGCGAGCGCCAGCACACAAACTTGCGAGTGTCTCACTGGATGCAATTCATTCAGCCACAGGATTGCAAAAATTAAAACTGGAATTGATACTGAAGATAAAGTGGTCGCTTCTAATGAAATTCATGCCCTAGTATTCAAGCTCTAATGAGGGGATACTGAAAAATGACTTGAAGTGAGTTTGAACAGCGCTATCTTTGCTGCATGAGCACAAGCTGGTTATGCATTAATATTGCCTCAACCAATGTATCCCAGCAGTTAAGACAGTAAATACAAATATATTATAAATATCTATATGATTGTAAAAGCGCCGTACAAATTAAATCTTCGCTTTGAACTAATAAAAAAATGAGAACATTTCAGATGAGAACATTTATCTGAATTCAGAATGATTAAAAATAATGAGAAATTTAAATATGAGAACTTAGTTTTCCCTTGACACGCCCAAATTGATTCGTCAAATAACGTGGCACCAAAAACGGCTGATAAATTGAGCGTAACCACCAACTTCTCACGCCACAAGTTTCCCTGGCGCAAATGAAGCTCTTATTTGCTGAAATTTTTTTACCGAACGGAAAAAAACTGTAAAAAACAGATTTCATACAGAAATCAATTATTAATTTTCTGTGAGTGGTTGACCTTACCCATGCTTGGGGATCTCACCCTTGCTTTTCGATTACTTACTCTTATCATACGTAAAATTTCACGAAATTTCGAGAAATCGCTAGGTGACAAAATTCTTTCAAGTATCAAGAAATACTATTTTCACATCACGTTCTGTGCGCAAAGTTTGAACCTCGACTTAACAGAAATGATTGAAATAACAGTAAAAAGCTTTCTTCAATGGCGTTCAATCGATCGACGGCCAGAACGGATCTTACCATGCATCGGGTGCAGGAAATGCCTTGGAAGTGGAAGACGAGGGAACGGCCGCCGTTGGAGCGCAATGCAAACATCGCTTACATATTCATCGGCGCATCAATTCAGGAAATCTGCTTGGGCGGCGGCGAGTTTTCCTCCAGAGCTCGGCGAGAGTAGTTCCATTGTTTCTCGTCTCATTAAGATGCAAATGCTAGGCATTCATTACCTGCAGCTGCTGCTGCTAGTTCCCTTCTTAAAAAAATCTCCTGCGTCTAGCGATTTCCGTAATGAGATAGAGCTCCTCCATTGGCTAACAGTTTCGTAATCAAGAATTAGTACGGTAGAGTACTCCCTTTGACTTTCTCGTAATTTCACTCTCCTTGGTGCTTAACTTTTAGACCGTCATAGTCCAAACACTGCGTGCGGACTCAGAGCAATAACGCTTGGTATTCAAGTGATGTCAAAGTTTTATTTAATTAAAATTGTCCCATGCTTGGCATTACTCATAATTTATGTGTGTTATCATGCCTTAGAATAAAATCGTAATGATAAACATAGAACCAAAGGAATAATTAAAATATGATCACATAATCATCTCACTTGAGCCAAGAAAAAATTCAGAAAATATCAATTGGTAAAAACAAGCACGAGCAAGAAAATACGATCGTTTAACCATTACACATGAGCAGACAAAAACACCACGAGTAAAACACACATGATCGTGAAATAACACATGAGTAGAGACAACAAAAAAATACTAAGCAATGAAGACGAGGACACAAAAATACAGTCACAACCTGAGCGCCTCGCGTCAGTGCCGAGAGTAGCTTTGCTGAGGATTGAGATTATTGAATTCGAGAATGAGAGTTGAGTGGATTGGAAGTTTGGTCATTACCGGGCATCTGGCGACGCACAGCCCCCGATGTTTCTTTTAAAGTCTGGAGCGTTGTGCTTAGCACTGGATGCGTGCGAGTAGCCGCAGCTTACAGCTGTTGTGTTCTGACCTCTTTGCAGACCGCACATTTAACAGCCCCTTCGTCTAGTTTGCTTCACTACTCTCATCCTCCCACGTGTAATTTCATTATTCAAACGTTGCCTTATGCCTCAGATCTAATGTGGATTTTCAAGTGTCTCATCGGAGAAGTTACATTTTTAATGTATGATACTATAATGATACCTGATCATGCATCATTCAGAACTGAAAATGGTAATGAATATTGGTACAAAATGAGCGATTTGAAGACGCGTACCAGATGACACCTTACCAAGACTGGAGATGAAAATGTCGCTCCAGAATAAGTACACGGCGAGATGCAGCTCATGCTAAAAAGCCAGTTTAAGGCTCCCTAAACACAACAAAGGTGTTCCATAGAGAGGACGGAGGACTGTGTTTTTAGTATGAAGTTTAGGGAGCGGGGAATTTATGCACAATGGGTATTCCCGCATAGGATGTCCTATACACAGAAGCAGCAAATTAAAGTTGAGCTGACCTAAGTTAAATGAATGAAAAGATATAGGAAAGAAAGCAGACAAGGTATGAAACGGAAAGAAGGAAATTGGGCAGGAAAGATAGAAGTCCCAAAGGCCTACCTATAGCCGAGGTAACCTAACAGTCTCTCGCTTGGTTGACTTTACTCTCCTAAAAATTTGATGCAGCCACCGAACTATAGAAAGAAGCTTCTGATGCAAAAACAAATGGTAAGATAAACGAGATATAATGTTTATCAATCAAGAAATGGAGAAATAAAAACAGCACCAAGGACATAAAAGCTTTTTTTAATAAAGATAACATGTTCGTAGTTGGAAAATTTCCCAAATAAGTATTTAAAATTTTAATTTATGCATTTACGAAATAGTTTACACTAGTATCATTTATCAACACGTAGAAAAATTATACTACAACTCGTCCCCCAGGAATACTTTTTAATTGTCAGGAAATAACACTATTTTGACGGGTGTCTTGCTCTGTACACAGTCAGTGACTCCAGCCAAATGCAGGAAGACCGTCTTGCCGAGAAATGATGTCCGTGTGCGAAGGAAAAACGACCTCAGCTTCTAACGCGTACTATCCTAGAATTGTACGCTTCTCAGCAATGAATTTTAATGGTCGTAAACACTTTTGACCCTCAGGAAGCTCGTAACCATCTCGGAAAGAGTCGAGTCAGACTTGAATTCTTGACCTCATCAGCGCGGGAGAGCAAGAAATGCACTATAGCCGGTAAATTTGTGATCTTCATGAATATAGGCTGCCATGTCGCCTGCTGCTATGAGAGATGCTAATTTAAGCCAGCAAAATACAGCTTATTCATTTGTCAAATAGAAAATTTAATTTAGCTATGGCGCTTTATACGCTCTTATTAGCTATTCCCGCAACTAATTCGTGAAGAGGATTTTCGGAATTGCTTTATTGAAATCGGCTTTCAATGAGGCATTTTCGAACGCCGACAGCAAGTTCTTGTCTTTTGTCTTCGGACAAAAGAACGAAAGAACGGTGCTCTAACGACCCCATTTTTAACTCGTACATCGGAGAAGTACTTTTCTGATTCCCTTTTTGAATTGCTGGAATGATCGTTGAAGAAGATTAAAATCATGTTCATGAACCGTCATGATTGGGAAAAACAAAACAAAAATCTGCACACTCGGGCTGCATAATACCGAACTGCTCAGAGAACGCAGTTCACAATTCATCTTTCACGGCTATAATAGTCAGCCATCGACGGTTTCAATATGTTATTCGTAATTAATAAATCATTCACTAAAAAGGCCAAGTAAAAATGTTTCATAGTATTTTTATCTTGTAGGAGTAACTCGCTGGCAAGTTGCGCTTTATTATTAATTGCCGCAGAGAACATACTGCTAGTTTACGATATCAGAGCTTATTATAACGGGCTAGGTGAGCTTTAGCACCAGTTGCTACAAAGAGCGTTATTGCTCATTCACGATGTTGGAACTTATTACCGAGTTGTTCACACTAAAAGTCAGCTGAATGTTTAATAGCGAAGAAAATTTTATTGAAGTTAGGCAACAGAGATGTTTTGAGTGCCAGCTCTATCATCATTTCTTTGGAATACAAAGTATAATAAATGCTAATAATGATAATAAATGAACAAAAGTTAAGTCAGTTACGTAAGTTATGTTTCGTTTCTGTGAAAAATGATAATCAATACCATAGAAACAACAGAACAAAAAGGAAATAAAATCATAAATGAATTCTGTGAGGCAAGCCATTATGAATTAAAATACAAGGGCACAGGGGAAAACTAATGGTAATAACTGGAGCGAGTTTTTTCAACAGAGAAAGTCAAAGCCACCATGAGGATTTCATTACGGCCACAATCAATACGTTGGTTCTTCTTCAAACATTTCTTCCAAACTAAATAAGGGAATAAATGTTACTACAAGCAATAGAAAAACAGATACGGACTCACCCTTAAATTACAACAATATACTGGTTCACAGTGTTTTTATACCATTTTTATATTATTGTTCTGACAATATAATTACATCATAATCATTAGATTAGATGTTAGTTCAAGCCTCCCTATAATCGCAACAAAGGCGTTCCAAAAGGAGGATGAAGGAAAGCCCCATTTAGTACGAAGTTAAGGGAACGCAGAATCTATGCACAAGAGGCATAGAAAGAGATAGTTGAGCAAGAAGCAAGATGAAAGTTGAGGACGAAAGTAGTAAGTGCTTAGAAACAAGGCAACAACGAATCGAAAAAGAGGTGGTCCGTAACAAAATAGAAACGTATTCTATTTCAATAAAAGGGAGGCCTACCTAACCTTTTGCTCAGAACTTCACACATTACCCCTCGGAGAACTAATTCCTATAGATACAATAGTTGTATCCTCCTAAAGAGAGTACCTAGAAGTAGAATTCAAAAGTTGCAGTAAAACAGAACGCTTATTTAGGGAATCATAATTTGTTTTCTGGAACTGAAATCATTATATCATAAGCATTAAAATTCTATCACATGTCGTCCTCGAACTCAGCTTGGACCCAAGCGGGACTCGGTGGCTTTATATTAAATTTTCTTTAGTTATTCAGTTTTGCCCTCCCGTCGCTTCGCCACAGGACGTCATAAGCCGGAAGTCGTCTCGCTTTGTTCTCAACCGGTGAATTAAATCTATACATCCCCTACCCGATACAAAGGTAACCGTAAGGCACAAAAACTAACAGCTCTTTACAAAATGTTGCTGAGTTACAGAAAAATTATACAAAAATAAACTCGGCAGAGTCCAGTTCTTACAATTACACGCGGTATACATTTGAATTTCGCACTTTCGTCGTTCTCCCCAAAACCGAGTGCTGGTCTTTCAATCGTGCATTTAAAAGATCAATATTTTCGGAAAATGAAAACTTGTCAGGAGAGTAGAGATGCCTACAGTACCTGCCGATACGCCATGAAAGTTACATCTCCATGATCAACACTATAATTCCAACTCGTTGGAGAGAAAGTAAGTTCGAACTTCTGCCGCGCATCATTTCCTAAAATGGAATGCTATTGATTATCTTATGTTTGCGCTTCAAAGATTATTGAAGGTAAAAAATTCGCGTTGAATTTACAGAAACAAGTATCAAGATTCTTCAAAATTACCAACGAACCTGGAAATACGACCGGCCAGCGCATCATCCCATAATTGAGTTCTAAAAAATCCGGGGTGAAAATTTAAGAAAATTTAACTAAAACCTTCAGTGAGGATCTCAAAGCATCTGTGTATCTGTGTTCTCGAACGTATACACGTTCTTTCTGTATCGCAGAACGATCATGAGGCTACGACGCCACACAACTGATATCTCTTCTGAAGATGCCACTAATCTGGACTTACAAATTACTTTTCCTGTTCATACCTCGTTAGAAGTACCGTTTACATGTAAAGGTTATTCGGAGAATTTTTTTCGACATTTTCAATAGACTTTGAAAAGTTTTTCCGTTATATATTTCACATGCCGTTTTCACAATCAGCTGGCATCATTTAAACACTTAACTCAGAGAAGGCGTAGGCTCGCTTCCCTTACATAAGACAGGCAGTTGAGAAGACGATTTCAGAAGGTAAGTGCGTTCTATCTGAACTTCTCCGGCGCCAGCTACTAAGATCATCGTGTCCTTGATAAGGCATGAGTCTCGGATTTCACTAACGGCAAGTTAACCAACCCTCACAGTGTCATAAATCATTTATCAATCACGCTGGACGCCCCCTCTTATTACTTGTGACATCGATTGATTTGAGAAACTTCATATTCATCACGCACACAGAACGAGCTCGCGATTACTGGGCGCAGTGGCTTCGCCTAGTTAGAGTCATCCGCTGACCGGATACTTCAACATCAAAGTGGAGCATTCCTGACCATTCATTCATGTCTAATAACCCCTCATTCTGTTCCTCCCCGTATGTAAACTGATCTCAACCGACGAAATTCTTTCACAGTGTAGGGTACAGTAATTGTGTTTCATTACCCATAGTCTGCAAAGGTGAAAACACTAAAAATGAAGAGATGATGAGAATGAGAAGAAGGGAGGTAAGGAAATGATTGCATGAGCAGATGGAGCTATCAATGCTATTTCGGTACGTGTAAAATTATTGATTATATTGGAGAAGTTACCTTTTTTGTGTCATGTTAAATGACCACACTTACCTTAACCAAGTTCCAAGTTTCACGTTACTTACTCTTTTAGCTCATTATGTTAATTTTTATTCAAAATAATTACAATTCCTTTGACAGATGTTAGCTGCTACCGTTTCAGCTAACTTTTCTCCGGAAAAGAAATTTGATTTCAGCACGACGAGAATATTTGACGCCGTAAAATCAAATTAAGCAATTACGCGTTCCATCTGCTTTTCGATTGATATAATTTGACATAGAAGAACAAGCTTGAACAACGTTGTGAATGGAAAAATTGACTTGAAGAGAAAGAGAGATCTGAGGTCACATCATCGATGGTTGCTGACGATTGAAAAGAAGGAATACTGAAGCCTATAGCGATCACGACGTACTAGTTATATATTTATTTCTCGGTTGTTTGATTCTATTCTCGTGAATATAAAAGCATGTAATTGCAACCACATTCAGCCTGTCGGTAATGCATTCCTCGCAATGGCAAATCGAATAAAAATCTCAAAAATGTATCGAAAAGCGGCAGCCCGCTTTCCATTCTCAGACAAATAGATATTTTCTACGGATATTTAGCAACACTAAGCCTCCTTTCAGGCACACAATGGCCAAAATGACATCTGCACGCGACCGCACAGCTTGTGCCCCACCGAGGCAGGACGAGGGAGCAAAAAGGCGGCCCAGATGCCGAGGGACGTGAAGGCAAGCGAAGAAATTCCCTCGGCCTTGGTTTCTGAAGAGTGAGCGCCACAAACGTGGACCATGTGATGCACTTGACGGACGGGATGGTCTAAAAAATGCGAGGGTTGAGGCGCAGAGTTTCCTCATGCGGGTAATTTCAACACACCCGAGTGGTACTTTCTCGAGCGTGTGTAAGTGCCTGAACAGAAAAATGTTTCTTCACACACGCTATTAAAAAAATAAACTTTGATCGTTAACTTGTCTGCCTTTATGTCTTCTGTTGACCTAATGCACCTGTGAAGATACACCTCTGCTACAGAATGACATTTATCTCCAAAAAAGGCAATTTCTTGGCCTTTTAAAAGACAAAATAGGACGTCTTCGGTACACTCTAAATTTCTTATAAAATGTTGTTCCTTGACTTGCAGGTCAAATCAGTTTCATTAATCCACATTCAGTTCTAAAAATCCCACGAACTTCGTGGTTACTCTGAGGTAATTAAAAACTATTAATGTTAAATAGTGATTAAGTCTCTCGTTGCCATATTTCTCAGGCTCACAACGGAAACGTGAACCATAAGATGCTCACTGTAATGCACGAGTAAAATATTTGCGCCACGCTAATCAGACTAAACTTTGGAAATTTCGGTTTAAAATTAACCTCTCAGGATAACTCAACAAAAATGCATCACACACGGTGGCAGGAGTATGAGGCTGCTACTCTGAATATAATAAAACGGCTGCGCTCGTTGAGGTCAAAACACCCAATTCTCATCATTCATTACGATGGGGAAAAAAGCAGGCATTTCAACGCTCACTGAATAACTTCAAAAAATAACTGAAGAACTGAATGTCAATTTCCCCGGAAAAAACGCGATTGCCAAGCTTTCCTTTCCTATAAAATAACTGCTGACTTTTTTTGTCGCTCAAAGCATGCAGTTAAGATAACCAACCATTTTTATTGCAAGAAATTTCTGTTTCGAAACCTTTTCTTCACCGCGGTAAGAATGACTTTATTTCTCTCATCTAACAGAGAAAGTAGAGTTGCGTCTTTTCTAGAGTTTCATGCAAATGAAGAATGCGGATTTTGTTCCTATTTTATCTACGAGGCGGTTCAAATCGAGCTCCCTATATACGTATCAAAGTCTATCAAATCAATACATCAAATAACTCTAATCAGAATTTTTAAGAGATCTTATGCAATCAGCATCTTCCAAACCTGACCGTCACGATTATTCAACTAGAAGCGGAAGTTAATCCATATTTCTTTACTATCACAAAACTCGATCTCAAGACATTTTCACTTTTTGGCATTCAGGCTTTGAAAGCAATACATTTTAGCAACGCTAAAAAAACTATAGTGCATTATTTAATTCAAAAACATTTAAATTATACTAAGCGGTAAGTTAGTTTAAACCCCCCCCAACCCCCCTCAGGGGGATACAACTATTGTATCTATGGGAATTAGCGCTCCCAGGGGGACTATGTGAGGGCCCGAGCTAAGGGTTAGGTAGGCTTCCTTTTTGTTGAAATAACATAGGTTTTTGCTCTGTTACGNNNCTTACTGTTTCTATGCCCTTTCTGCATAGATTCCACGTTCCCTAAACTCCATACTAAATGGTGCCTTCCTCCTTCCTCTCTTTGGATCGCCTTTGTAGCGGATAGGGAGGCTTAAACTAACTAATAATAATCTAAACCCCCCCAACATCTAGAAAGGCTTCCCTAAAAGAAAAAAAGAAAGCTTAATTAAGATGGAATTGAGGGAACGGGGAATCTTTGCGCAAGATGCATCCCCATAACCTGCGCAAAGAAGTAATAAGTTTAGATTAGATTACATGTTAGTTTAAGCATCCCTGACCGCTACAAAAAAAAGAGCGTATCGAAGAGAGGAAGGAGGAAGGCACCATTAAGTATGGAAATAAGTGAATGCAGAATCTATGCAGGAGGGGCACAGAAACAGAAAGTTGAGAAAGAAGTTCATGAAACAAGATAAAAGTTGAAGTAGAAAGTAGTAGGTGCTGAAAAACAGGACAGCAGTGAACCGAAAAAGGTGGTCCTTAACATAAAAAAAAATATTTGATTTCAACAAAGCGAAGGCCAACCTAACTTTCAGCTTGGGCTGACACACATTTTCCCCCTGGGAGTGCTAGTTCCCATAGTTACAATAGTTGTATCGCCCTGAGGGGCCAATAAGTTTAGACGGAAGGTAATAAAACAAAGTAATTGTTTAATAAGAGAGGAAAAAGTACCGCAGAAAAGAACAGCAGTGAACCGGAAAAATATAGTGCTTTATAAATCAAAAATCTACTTTATTTCTACACAAGTCCTACCTGACCTTCAGTTCGGGATATCACATCTTCCTCCTGGGAGTACGAATTCCCGTGAATACAACAGTTGTGTTCCCTTGAGGTGATTTAAAAAGAGTCATGGATAACATTTATTATCTAGGTATTAAAAAATCTTGCTACTGAGAAATACTGCCTCATGTCTATTCGAAAGTTCAAAATAGCAGGCTTACATTGCTTTAAAATAAAAATAATACCAAGTAAATTTATGGCTATGCGGTTTTCGCTCGCATTAATGCATGAATTATTTGCCATTCCCTCACGCGAAACAATTATTAAAGATCAGAGAACGTGCAAGTTAATTAATGTGAATGAAAATGTAAACGTTTGCGGTAGTTAGAATAAAGTTTTCATAGGATACACTAAACATAACTGAAAGTAATCGAGCCCATAAGAAAAAATATCACAACCTATTTATTGTGGTAGTTCTAAGTGATCATTCATCTGATGTATTACTGGTGAAAATGTATTGTTTAAAGACAAATATTTGAATTATTTCATTTTCATAGTTTCCATTGTTGATTACTTAACATAAATAGTGTTTGCTAAATGAGCCAACTCACAGACGTCCAGAAATATTTCCATTCCAACGACTTTTGAGAAACTTTCGGAGGCAAAAACTTAAAAATTTCCATAGAAATACTAACGTTCAGTCTTCATTAGCCATAATTCTACGACTACTTTCAATAACTGCCCAATTTTGTCCTAAGGAAAAAGGCTCCCATTCAAGCAACGCATGGCTGCAGCACGTACATCCTTCTGAACCAAGGACTCAAGCTTGTTTCAACTTTACTCTTGAATATAGGATAGGATATATAAAGTACCATCCCCTTTCGATGATGGTTTTGAGAGCATTGCTTTATACATGGTGCAGAGGAGCAAGTCTCAGTGCGAGCGGAGGAGCTCGCGTGCATGCCTGGACGTCAGGTGCTGGCGAGAAGATGAGGCGAGTTTGTGTGGCTATTTTCTCGAGCCTAAGGTAATGATGCACTCAGAGGCCCCTAGTGAGACTTCCTAACAAAGATCAAACAGCTGATAAAATCTGTGCAATGCAAATCGGTGCGTGTTCCAGCCTTCCCTAGCTGGTCTCGGGCGGCAGTAATGCGAGATTCGCTTGTCTGAGCTGGAGCATTAGACGCGAGGTAGGTTTTCAGCATTAGCAAGAGCATTTGGGGGCAACAGATTTTGATTTACGTTAAATTAAGCGGAAGTATGACTCGAAATGAAACTTCTCAAATTACTGATGTATTTTTTCCAAAAATACTTCTTTTTTGTTTAATTAAAAATAACAAGCATTTTTCTGGTTAAAATTTAACCGCAAAACTATTTTCTTAACTCCAGGACATCATAAAAGAACAGCGCCAGCAATTTGTATATTCAGGAGAGACAGTCTCCTGACTCCGAGGGGCGACTAGACCTGCCTCTGAACTAATTATATACCTCAGCAATCGCGATGAATTTCTCGTATGAAAACTTACACAAACCTCCAAACATTGACATAAGCTCGCGCTCCGCAAATACTGAGAAATTCAGCTTCTACTCCGGCCTTGGTCCAGACTCCTGACTTCGCAACTCGACCTAATTCTGTTTCCACAACCTCAACAAATGTCGCAACTTCGATGTAACTGTCCACTAACTTGCGATGCAATCATAGCGGTTCAAGGACCTAGTTCATAACCACGATAAAGTTTCTGAGACGCTTCACAATTCCGAAAACTGACATTGGAGCAAGATTAAAAAAATTGATCACTCAAAACATGGATGAAAGTTGGTTCAAATAATAACTTGTGTTTTACTCAACCGAAGTTATTCTTGAATTGTTTACTTAGAGAACAGTACGAGGTCGACAAATGTGCGAGACGGCTTTAGAGGGATTGACTGCATGCAAAAAACGCAAACACTGTGTACAGTAATGCCTAGCCTAATTCACTTAACGCACCTAGTTACTCCTTAGACCGATCAATGAATTAATTGACTCGATATTCGATGCTACATTTTTTAAAATAGTTTATATAGGGCCAGATGCTAACAGTTTATTCTTGAAACGATTTAAGAACAGACTATAGGTCAACGACGTTGAAAAATACATTATCAGGACCAGTCATGTGGGAGAAAAGATTCAACTTGGTTATCTTACATGACTAATATTCTGATAGGAAATGACATTCAAGATTTATTTTGAATACTTAGTAAGAATTACTTTCACGGATCTCCGCAGGGATTGAGTTTCAAGTTTTAGTTCCAACGAAGAAGATACTGTTCTGTGACCGAGCTTTTGAAAAATAAGGAAGCACGAAGTTACACCTATTACGGGTTAAATGGTCGCGGTGACCAGTTTGTGCAGTTAATAATAATTGTTTGAGGTTATTGTCGCCATCATTGGTCAATGTTTTACACATGAAATTACATATGGAGAGTTTGTAGAGATCCGTAAGTTTAAGTATTTGTAAATTTTTGAATGAATCATTTGTGTGAGCATTATATTCTAGTTTCTTTACTCTGGCTCTTGGCTTTTTTGTTCTTCGCTCTTTTTGGCTCTTTTTTAGCTTTTTTTAGAATAAAAGGTTTACTGGTTTGATTTTTTATCAGTTCCATGCCATGCTTCTATTCCGTATCGTAAGTATGGTGAAATGAGCGTTCGTTAAAGTATTTGCAAAGCTTCTTCAGATAGGAAATTTTTCACTTTATGGAGGATTCCGACGGATTTTGATCACTTAGTACTAATATGAGCGATGTGCTCTTTGAAAGTCAGATGTTTATCTATTATGATACCCAGGAACTTCCATGAGTTGGTTTCTGCGATTTCACCATCGCTAATTTTAATGCGTGGAAGAGATATATTTTTCTTGCATGAGAATGTAATATATTTGGTTTTATCGATATTAAGGCTTATTTAATTAGTTTTAAGCCACAATGAAACCTTATGGAGCTCGTTATTTATATTCTCCGCAGTCAGAACGAAATTTAGGATTGGAAGAACCGTAGAAAGCGTGCTGTCATCGGCGAAAGTGTGAATTTGTAAATTGATGTAGATATAACAATTTCATTGACAAAAATTAGAAATAGGAGAGGCCCAAGGACAGATCCTTGGGGAACTTCAGAGCTAATTGTCTGTAGATCCTATTTTGCAACGTCGATGGCAACGTATTGCTTCCGATTTGTCAGGTATGATCTGAACCAATCATGAGCAACTCCTCGAATGTTTTAACAGTGGAGTTTCGAGAGTAAAATGTTACTGTCCACACAATCGAATGTTTTTCGAAAGTCAAGAAATAGAGAGAAAAGAAGCTTTCCTTCATCTATATTAGAATAAAGGTAATGTAAATAATTTAAAATCGGCTTTGTTGTTGTTTTTAAGAGCGAAAATCAAATTGCTTATCATAGAGAAATAATTTTTGTTCGACATAAGACTTAACTTTTTATACACAATTTTCTCGAATACTTTGCTAATAATTGGTACCATGGCTCAAAGAAATATATGCAAGGGAGGCTACTTCTAGGGAGGCAGCCCAACCTGAGCCATAAGACATGTAAAAGCAGTGAGCTCCATCAAAGGAGCTCAGGAATCTTATGATGGCATAAATACCTTCGCTCCTCGAAACCTTCAAAAACAAAATCTCGGATGAATTTCGTTATTTTAGGGACACGTAGAGCCTAGAGGCTCTAATCCTAATTCAGTCTCTTTTTTGTAGTAGAGGGGAGGATTTATTATTTATTAATTTTCTAAATTTTCAAAAGATACTATTGATTAAAGTTGGGTAAATCAAGAATATGCCGAATTTCAAATCAGCAAACTTCTGTTGATCGGAGAAAGACCCATATACCTTCAGGAACCAACTATTCCCGTTAGTAAAGCAATTTGGCAAAATGAATCTTTTTCGTTTCACTCTTGAAAAATAGTAACTTCTGTTTCCGGGCTATTGGTTTGTTTAGTATCCAAATTTATAACTTCATTATAACTAAAATTTTGGCTATTCTTAGTCACTTAACCCAGAAAAGAATGGATTATTACCATATCTAGAAACATAGATATAATTTCAGAAAGCTGCACAATAATTTCATGGCAGCAAAGCGTAGTAAGCGATACTGCCTTGAAAATATAAAAAATACCAAACATCCAATTCGGCCTCCTTTCATCACTTCAGCTCCCTGTGTAAATTCAAACAGCATGAAAAAAAATTACAGTTATATTCATAATATTGAGCACTTATAGATACTAACTATTACCTATTACCATCCATATGGTGCTGCACCGACTCAATTCAGTGCAGATCAATAAACTGAAATCAACATATTCAAATAAAGGGGCATTAGGTTGCTTATTTCCAGCGTCTAGATTGACACAGCTTACGGAAAGATGAAGAGCCATACTCTTAGTATAGTGTTAAGAATTGAGGAATTATAAAACTATTGAAAGCGATCCTGCAAAAACTCTGGGATAAAATTTTCAAACAATTTTCGTATTCGTTGCGGTGCAGCTGGCAACGTGAATTCTCTAAGTCTACTTGGCTTCGCTCCATGCATGACCACGCGGAGCTTCAGCCCATAATGAGCCCAAGTCATGGTAGAAGAACTTACTCTGTCGTCCAATCGTTGATCTTGACCAAAGAAACAATAAATCATATTTATTGAGCTATAATAACACAATTAAATAGATCATCTGTGCGCTAGGAACGTAGGGCATGAGAAACGTTGAATTTGGACTCGATTGAAAAACGTGAAAGCATAGCTTGTTATTCGAAATAAATTAAAAATTGACACACACTCTGAATTACAAAAACTGCTAAGAAAGTAAATTGAATCCACACTTCTCGAGTCAGCGATACTTTCAAGAGCCACGTGTAGCACAGAGTAAAGAACTTCCGAAGCACCACCATTGATACACACTCTTGAGTCGTGACAATTTCTAACAAATAAGTTAAATCAGCATTTCCAAAGCCAGCAAAACTTTCAGGAGCCACGATGATGAAAATTTAAATAAATAAGTTAAATCAGCATATCCCGATCCAGTGAAACCTTCAAGAGCCACACGTATCACAGAGCACAGAACTTCTCAAGGCACCAAATGTAAAATAAGCCGAGGACAATGAATGCTGTGCAGGGCATTGCAGTGCGCGCAAGTCCGAAGCTGATAACTGGAGGTCCGTGATGCGTGTAAAGCAAATGACTGCAATGAGCGCAGTCTAACGATCAGCTTAGGCGATTGAAAGTTCAACTGCCCTTGAATGAGAACTATTTGCGATGGAACGCTCGCATTGCGAAAATTGCGAACGAGTATTTGCGAGGTCAGAAAGAGACTAGATAGACTTCTGAACGGAGTACGATTGTGTCTTGGCTGAAGTGGTGCCTGCTGGCAAAGTACTTTTTAGAGCTTGGTATTGATATTTCATTATGATAGGAACTCATTTTAGCACGTGGTTTTGGCTGTGATAGTTAAATCTATGGCGCAAATTATTTTAGAAAGTTAGTTTCACACGAAAAACTTCGAATCAAAGACTAAGTTGAGTAAAATTTCTGAATGAAACATTTAACTAGATATTACTGTACCAACATATGACTGACAGCCCACCAAACAAGTCAATCAAATAGAAAAGGTTGAAAAATTAGAGTTGTAAGTGGAAAATTAAATAAATTTTGGTGAGATATGAAAAAGAAAAACTACATCAAACACTATCATCCAAAACGTCACATCCGGTCACTGAGAATTATATGTAATGCTCGACACTGTCGGCTTCCAGCTCAATAAGTTTGCTTACCCAGTTATAAAGAAGTCTAATTAAAATTTTATGCTTCAAAGCATGTCGACGATTACCTAAATGGGAGTGCTTTAATAATTCCTCCATCTATTTCTTTCACAGCTTGAGCATAATTATCTGTTAACAATCAAATTGTTCGTTTTATTTTCTTAAATTATTGCCTAATTTCTTTTCCAACCTTTGAACCCTACGAAATTGCTTAAGTTCTTCGCCTGTTTCAATACGAAGAAAATTGCTCATCCTTTTTATTTTTTCGATTTTTCTGCCCATTTTTCAAACTCTAAACCTCTGTTAGTTTATGAGAAGAGATGTTTCGATGTAACTAGCACCATCCTCAGGCAGAAAATATACAGAAAATTTAACAGTAACATTTTTTTTAAATTCTCATTTCTTACTTCATGATTCCTATTTTGAAGACCTCTGTCTTTTTTCGCTTTTTGAGCTTTTCAAAAGAATCATTGACTGTTGAGGAATGCCTAAATTTTTTCTAACGCAAGCATTTTTGACACGTTAACAGCGGGGGGTTAAACTGAAGTTCAATATTCAACTCAAATTAGAAATAATTTAAGAGATCGATTTTGAAAAAGCAAACATTATAGATAGATCGTGCCATCATTTAGTTTCATAAAGAATTAATGGAAATTGAGTTTGTAGTTGCTGATCGGTCGGCAGTTTTATGAAAATGCTCTCAGTGACCACATGTGGGTCACATAGTGTTAGCGAAGCACATGCGCGAGCGGTAGGCACATTAAATCTGAGGTTTATCTTATTCTAGGCACGTTAAGATCTGTGTGGGCTCTGGGCGCTTCACTTGCTGTCTATACACGGAAGAGTATGTACGAAAGGGGCTGATAATTCTGTAAGGTTTTAACATTTTCTGTTATTCTGTCATAAACTATTTCATACCGTGCAATAATCCCCAAATAGATTTCGTGTATATGATAGGTTTTAACATTTATGTCCATGTGTGTATTTCGTTTATTAAAAGGCATAATAGGTGAAAATGGTGAAATTGAAGTGAAATCAACTTGATTTTTAGAGCTAGATCCCAAGTGTTTGTATTATATTGTTACAGAAGCCGTTTGTATAAACCTGCGCGTTTTCGAATACCCTATACGCACCCAAAGAACCACAAAGTTCTTTACACGTTGCAGTCTAAGTGTCAACAAGCAGGGCATTCAGAACGTGGTTCGGTCGAGCGAAAGTTCTTTGGTGACCGAACATCTTCGCGTCTTCAAAAGAAAGGCACCATCCAGCAAAATACCTTGCCATGCTAACATCTTACGTACACACAAGGACTATGAAAACGGCATCAGCACCAGTAAAATCGTTTGACACATTTCTAAGGCCATTGCCATTATCGGCAACAAATGCACGACACGCTCGAGTTACAAGTACTCGGCATCTACTTCTTCAGAGCTTCACGTCACCTCAGCTGCTTTTTTTTATTGCCTCCGAAACTTTATTTCGCCGACTTTTCCATGCGTTTGATTGAAGAAGGGCTTCCAGACTGTTCTCTTTATTCACATGCACGGTAAACCTCGTGGTCTCTCGATACAGATATTTAGCCTCAGTGACACCAAAAGCCGTTAGCCAGCAAGCCTACAAGTGACATCATTCAAGTCAACTTATCCACTCATGTCATCTTTTGTGAAACAATAAATTTCAATAAAAACGTGAAATATTCCGCAAGGATGCACGGTTCCCAGAAACGTGTTCTCACATCAAAGTGATTAAATCGGTTTCGTATCCTGGCTCTAAACTAAGGCGAAGACTCAAAGTGGACACTGCTAATACTTCGGGGGCTTAGAGACACAAATAACGCCCGGAAAAAAACAAGGGCAACTGCCAAATAGCAGGAGGAAGAATTCTTTTTTCGTGTTCGAAATTGGCGCTACTTTTGGGAGGTCATTGTTGCCATTGTGAGCTGGACTAAAACAAAGAGCTAAGATTACTTCGAGAAACCAGTGGGCTTCTTGGGACCTTTCCAACAAAATCTTAATGCAGGACATCCCAATTGCCGCCAGTACAACTTCTCGGCAGGAGCGCCATAGCAGCGCAAGGCTCCAGCATTTAGGAAGAGGCTTCCCTGCCCTGCACTCGTATTGCCTCTGCTTTGGATTGTTCCTGGCGACGACGAGATTCTTTTCCATGCTGACAGCATTGGGTTAAAGCGCGCAATCATGCAGGGAATTGAGTTCACCCATGGGTCCAATGTTAGGGTAGAAGGCTTAGAAAAAATTAGGGTCTAAAACATGGTCATACGCTAGAACTTATGACGGAGTCTTCCATTCACTTGCTGAATTTTCATTAGCGTAAAGAGTCAAAAAACAAGGGTTCTTGTGTGCTGGAATTATGAGATTAAACTAATCTCATAAATGGCTGCCTTGTTTCTTTCTGGAAAAGAGCGACGTGCTCTGTAATATTTCTGATAAAGACGGGTGTGACAAAAAAGCTCAAAAAAAGAGCAGAAGATGAATTGCATAAGAACAAGCGATAACTACTAAAATAATTTGTAGGAACTGATCAGAATGTTTTCAATGACAATGCTTTTCTGATATCAAGTGCACCGTAAATACTTTGATGGTTTTTAAACGGAGTGGGTATATATTATTTGATGAACACCTCGTTATACCCACGTCTTCTAACTGGAAGAAAACGTGGTACCTGGAAGGTATCTTACAGAGTGCATCTTTCGCCTCGAAAAAAAAACGGCAGAATTGAACGACGCTGCCGCTTCTGCCGAGGCAGATGCACAAGCTTTATCGACGATAACCAAATTGCCTCGAGGCTTCATTTCGAAGTATATCAGGAGAAATGAGATGCTCCTGGCATTTTTGTGAGTGTGGGAGATAAATCTTATCAATATACCGGGTGTTGTGTAATTCGAAGCACATTTATCAACCATATACAGAAAGACATTAAATAAAGTGATTTTCAGGAGTGACAAAAACCTCAAAACTTTCGTTTTCGAGATTTGATACTCTGAAATAATTTTAAATTCCCGCAGGAATATGTAGGCTAAAGCGCGCACCGACAGCCTGCCCAAAAAGTAGGATTTTACTCGTTGGCTGCATTGTAAGCCTATTTCTAAGGGAATAGAGAATTATTTTAGGTCGTCATTTCCCGAAAACGAGGAAGTTTCAGGTTTTTTGGAACTCATGGAAATCGTTTTATTTAGCGTTTTTCTGTATTTGGTTAAAATATGGGCATCGAATCACACAACACCTGGTATATCGTGTTGACGTGTTTTGTGTGATTTCTCTTTTATCAAGCCGGTCATGTAATTGGTAAATTCAAATATGATGCATGAAAAAATTGATTCCAATTAAATTCGACACCCTAAGAGCTTACACTTATTAAAAGCTGAACTATCAAAGACAATTAGTATGTAGTTTTCAAAGTTCCGCAGGCCGATACCAATTATTTTGGTTTAAGTTTCGCCTTGGATTTCTCTGAAAAATACCATGAGATATAAACCTTTCTTTTGTGTAATTAATTATAAGATGAGAACTGAAAGTTAAATTCGATTATAAGTTGGTTGAAGCAGCCCTAACCACAACATCGGTGTTCCAAAGAATGGAAGGAGGAGAGTACACTCAAGTGTAGAGTTAAGAGAACGGAAAATCTATGCACAAGATGTGTCCCCAGACCTTGAGCATAAAGACAGTATATCAGGAGGACAATTTAAGAAACACGATTAAAGTAAAAGAATAAAATCATAGGTGCTGAAAAACGGATAGCAGTGAACGAAAAAAAGGATGGACCATAACACAACAAAAACCTATTTCATTTCATCTTAACTTCCAGCTCTGGAACTCACATTTTCACCTCGTGAGAGATAATTTTCAACGGTACATTGGTTGTACCACCTTGAGGGAAGAACTGAGAGTTTCATTAATATTAAGGTTGCAACTTCTGGTAGAATCCATTGCGTGTGTGGAGGAGCGCAAGCAAATACAGTGTTCAGTTCACAGTGACGAGCTGCGCAAACAAGTGCATGGTCTTACTAAATAAGGTCAGGGTTCTTGGACTGATCTTTCTCTGCTCAAAACTTTCAAGTTTGGAATTTTTCAAGTGCAATTTAGCCATTAGAAGCATTCAGCACCTGACAAACATGGAGGACAACCTGATGTTGAGAGCTTTTTATGACAAGATATTGTTTCAAACAAGCCAAACTCGAGTATTTAGGCCACCATAAAAAAACAATCTGGCAACCCTGATCACGGCTGCGTTTATCCATGAGGTTCTACGATTGGGTAATGAAAAGATTCAACTTTGGGGATGAATTATCTTAGAAACCTTTATATTCGCTGCAATATCCTTCTCTTACAGAAAAAGATTAATCGGAGAAACAGTTATTACTATATACGATAAGAGAAGAACCACGGTTATGCTATGCATTCTCGTTTGCATGTGCACATTAACATTTATCGATGAAAAAATATTTCGGTTGAATAAAAAATAGAGTATAAAAAAGTAGAAGCATCACAAATTCCCTGAATTTTCAATATATTAGTTTAGGCTTTTTGAATTAAACAAAGGCGATCTCAAGAAAGCGTAGAGAATGAACTATTCTGGATTATTGTAGAAAACGTTGATGCATAATATTTACTAGGAAATACACGAGCTGTGTTCCACTCACGGGACCCTAAAAATAGAAACAGCCAATTAGGAAAGAAAAGGAAGAGAAGACAAAGGAGAGATAGCAAAGAAAGCATGAAAACTGAAAGAAGCAAAGTGAGAATCTTACAAGCGAAAGATGAAATTTCCCAAGGTCTATTTATAGCAAGGAAATCGAACAGTTTCCTCTGGAGGGAAGGAAGACGGAAAAATTATCTGAATCAAAAAAATTAACATATTGATTAGAACGTATCTACCATATTTTGCAGAGCAACTTATATATTATGCACTTTTGCGATTCCATTTGTAGAGTATGTTGCAAACGCACAGACTTCAAGTCCCAAGCCTAGTTGATTAAATAACAGAATCATGCTTAGTCGAACATTACGAGCGTAAGATAGGAAGAGCTCACTCTTCGAGGAAATTAGGCTTTATTCCAATGAAGCTTACGCATATCAATTTGTCAATCATCTTTACGCCAACGCCACCACCTGAGGACGTTTATGATCGGTCGATTGACAGCCCGTGACAAATTCCTATGAAAAGAGGCGAGTTGTGGTCAACTTTCATCCTTATATAAACGGGAAGAAGCATAGAACTCGCAACGACGGGTTTCGAACCCTCAAAACCCCTCAGTAGAGCTCTAGTTAGAGGGATGTCGAGGTTAATTCCTCAGGCATAGCGCTAGTACACGATGTCCTAGCGCTCTAACCTACGAAGTCTTTATAAACACAAGCAGAAACATGCACGTTTCGATGGTGACTACGGCAGCCTGGCCGCTGAACGGGCCACTCGGACACGTTCTTGTTAGATTTGGACGAGCAATACCCGTTTCAAGTTACCACTAGATCCTAATAATTCAGAGTTTGCAAGTTATTGCAGCGACGTTCTATTCCCCTCCACGTCGGTTGAATTCTGCTATGCCCAATGATGGTATAATTTTTAAAATCTTTTGATCAATTAACTCACAACGTCGCACAAATGTATATGAGCGATTAGAACACGATTAGAACACAGTCGTGAAAATGATAATTATCATTTTCACGACTGTGTTAGCACCTAAATTATTCGCAGAACATGCGTCCAGACCTGGAATGACCTGGAATGAATGACGCAGGGAAAAGGGAGTCTGCAAATAAAAGCACGACCCAATTTAGGCACGAACGTCTCTCAACAGACAATCTTTAAAGATTAAAACGACTCGGCGAAAGCAGTTCTCTCAATTACGAGGATGCAAGGAAGCAAAAAGCGTCACAAAGAAATTGAAATGATCCCCCCCACAACTCTTCAAAGCAACCACAATGATATTTGTTTTCAGCATTTGGCAGGAGATTCCACAAATATTGATGGTCTTCAAAGAAAAACTGAATGAACACTTCACTCAAATGGCGCACCGTAAGACCACGAAGCTTTTGATGCTGCGACTGGTGCGTCTCGCTGTTGTGTACAAAAAATACAGGAGGAACAAATCTCAGAAGCTAAATGAGTGGCAATGAATAGAAAAGAAAAAAATCAAATATTCAAGGAAAGATCGAAACATCATTCACCGCCACGTGCTGGGGTGAAGAGATATAACTAAATAATTTACGCAAGCCACCCTATCCCCGATAAAGGTGTTTCTAAGTGAAGAAGGAAAAAAAAGGAAAGAAGGAAGGCACCATCTAGTATGGAGTTGAGGGAACGTGGATCTATGCACAAGATGAATTCCCACTCCAAACTCTCTACGTATAATAACAGTGAGTTAGAGAAAAAACTATGAAATCAGTGGAGCGAAAAAAGATTGTTCGTAGCAAAACAAAATCCTGTTCTGTTTGAACAAGATGAAGGCCAACCTATCCTTTAGGTTGTGACTTATTTTTACCCCCTGGGAGCGCTAATTCCCATTGATACAATAATTTTGTTGGATCTCTTGAGTCGCTGAGTATCTCATTCCTGTGATACCATTCTAAATGATTTCCGAATAATGTAAATGATTGGCGAACATAAGAGCTGAAACATTCGAACATTCTCTTTAAAGTATCTATTCTTGCAATAGGCATCCAGAAAAAACAAAATGATCAAACGATAATGAGAAAATATCAAAATTGAAGATGACTTCATTTAAAAAATATTTAAACGCTCAAACTTTACAAGCCATTAGTTTACAACTCGTTTGTTCAATCCCTATTTTCGTGACTAGTGCAGTAACCTTTTCAGGTCTCTTCTCTGGGGCAGATAACGAAGCAGTTCACGACCATTAGCGCGATACAAATGAAACACCGTGCATTTTGAAAATAGAAAAAGAGATGCCAGTACAACAGGGTGACTAAAAATATTATCACACAAAAAAATCATTTCAATATATGATGGATTCACATGTAACATTCTTTGTTACCAGAAAGTGCAGATAATTACGGATACAAGAAATGCTCCGCGGTGTTGAAAATGCCTGCCAATTGTTCCTGGAAATTTTTAAAATTTACACTGAACTGTTTTCGAAGTGATTTCATCTGCAGGCTTTCTTGCAAGCACACTTCAAAGATTTTTATGAACAAAAAATGAAAAATAAATATATGACAAAGAAAACAACAATACCAGCACAAAAAAGGACGCACTGCACAATTAAGCCAAATGCTGACAAAAACGCAAAAACCTACAAGTAAATGGCGAGTAGTAGTAATTTTGGCAAACCATGTATTTGTGTATTCACTTCGTTCTTCGTCGCGTATTATTAGAAGCACTGCGACACCTTTCATTGCACAAACAAATTTAATGGATGTATTGCGTACTTGGCAGCTATTTCTTCACTTCTCGTTTCAAAATGTTTCAGAGTTGTTCAGTCTTTTCTGAATTAGTAGTTTAAGCAAGCCAAGCCATCATACGATCATTCACTTGATAAAGAAAAATTGTTAGTGGCTTTCATGTGCGTCTGAAAACATTCTACGATTCATGACGAAGAAGAAGTTATTTTACAGAACAGAGCATCGAAAATTCCCGTCATTGAAGTGTAAAAAACTTAAAAATCCGTGGCACACTTCAAACCTCGGCATCATTTCCATTGCAATGAAGGGAGTAGATCTCATTAGTGATGCGGCAAATAAGTATTTAATTTTCTGATTTCAATCTGTTCAATTTCAGTACTCACTAAAATGAACGGCTTTCCCATTAGTCTGCGTCAACTGTTTTTCCAAATTTCATTCCAGTATATCTGTACTTGTCGAGATTTTAGCAGCAGAGGTCCGACAGAACAAACTCATTTCGTTCAGTCTGCGAGACAGAGAATGTGTTGAATTCTCAATAAATCCCTATTGACCAATCATTAGATTCCCGTGAGAGAGTTGCAGCTGTTGAATGAATTGAAAAAAACTATCCTGGCTGTCTCACATGACTCCAATAACTATTTTTTGGAGGGTTTATTTTATTATCAGTTTTTTATTTTTTACGCTAGTGCTTCGGAAGTTAGCTAAAATATTGTGAATTAATTTGCTGGCATTTTGTGAAATTGTTCCAACAGACGTCACATCTTGATTTAAGTGAAAACAACCAATAATCAAAGAATGCGAGAATGTAATTCTTCATTAGAACGAATGAATTTAGTTGATAGCTAGGAAGGGACGATGTATAAGATATGTGTGAAATAATAAAAAAATTTCTTCGTTTTAAAATTTATGTCCTCAAAACAAATTGTTCTATTTCTATCGCTACGATCATTATAACTGACATCCAAAAGATTCTATCAACTAATTACGAATTCTACGTACGAGGAATATATTCAATTAGTCAATACGTTCAAAAATAATTAGAATACAGAATATCTACAATAATAGCTCCAAAGCTTAATCCTGAAAATGTTTTGGAAAAAAGTTTTTTATCACTTTTATGATCTGTCTGTATTGTTCAGAAATTACGCTCGATAGTTTATGAACTACAGATATAGCAGAGAACATAAAGTGTAAACCTAAATTATCATCTCGGCTTTGATGTATTCGATAAATCAAGTTTTTTTCCAGTAACCAAGATCGCGCAAGAATATTAAATGCTAAATTAGCTTTCTGGTTTCCTCAGAGAATACCGTAAATAATAAATTTGCGACTAGCGCCCGACTAGAACCAGCTGAAACCACTGCGAAAAGAAAAAGACAGCAACAAATGAAATCTCGAGAGGGCGGCCGTATACTGCGGAACTCCTTTTCGAATGACAGAAGCTCTGCCAGGGCCCCAATAAACAACGCCATCTTCGAAACTAAGGCTTTTAAATCAGGGAGAAAATGGTGCAAGAAGTGCTCAAAAGTGCGCCTGGAGCCCTCGCTGGGGCCATGGACCCAAGCGTCCAGAAGTAGCCTAGGCGCCCGCTGCTGTAGCGCCTCTGTCTCGCTCCACCAACTTTAGATTGAAGTCTCGGACTTCACCTCCTCTGCTTTTCTTCGGTGCCTCCGGAAAGGAACTTTAATTCACCGAGTTTTTCTAGCGTTCGATTAAGAAAGAATTTTGAGGGAGCTGTGTTCGGGAATCTAATCAGACATGGTGCGCCAAGAAGCGGTCGTCATGCGATGGGAGATTTTTTCCCCTATTGTTTACTGAGATTGCAGCCAATATTGCAAGGCCTCTTGAGGTGAACGATTCTGAGAGAACGTCTTAGACAAACGGGGAAAAGAGTAGTGAGGCCAAAACTAAATTTTGTTGTCAAGCAATGAGAGGTCGAATGGACACTCCTGACATATTACACGTTTGAGACATCGATAGAACGGAAGCTAACTTTGAACTTGGTAGAAAAATTTCGTAACCAAAATTTCACGAACTTCAAAAAAAGCTCGTGCTAAATACCGACACGTTGGTTAATGTTGAGCGTGTATGCATATAGATATAAAATTGCGAATGAAGGATATCTTTTTTGGGAACTACACGGACCATAGTCATAATCACAGCTATGAATAAGAAACTTTAGGGAAGTTTAGGGCACATGGAATCTATGCAGAAAGGGCATACAAACAGTAAGATGAGAAAGAAGTTTATGAAACAAGATCACAGTTGAAGAAGAAAGTAGTAGGTGTTGAAAAAACAGGACAGCAGTGAACTGAAAAAAGATGGTCCGTAACGAAACAGAAACCTATTCTATTTCAACAAGAAGGAAGCCTACCTAACGTTTAGCTCGGGCCCTTACTTAGTCCCCTAAGGAGCGCTTATTCCCATAGATACAACAGTTGTATCCTCTTGAGGGGGATAATCTTTTTTGCTGTTCCGATAATGAAAAGAATTAATTTAATACTCGCGTAGTACAATATTGAAGATGAGTTATCGGGAAAGTTCTTGATGAGGCAAACGTAGTCGAACGCATGCATATATGGACTGAAGTTGACTTTTACCTCAATAAACCGTAATAGCTAATATTAAAGTGCAAAACACGCACGCATTTTTGCATATTTTCACGTTGAATGTAACGCTGCGATATTCTTTGTGTTTCAACTTATTCATCTCTGCAAATCATCAGACACTGATGTCTTAGAGTTCTTCTAGTGCAGTGGTGCTAAACCTTTTTCCGCCAATTCCCCACTTTTTCGGTGGGGAATGGAGCATTCCCCCCCACAGCAACTTCCTTTTACTTATCTGTGACATTCCTAGCCCAGCAGTGTAGTCACTTTAACTCAAACATGACATACAATACCTCACTCTGCTTGTTTTGTTATTAAAACAGACTGTACATGCTTGTGATTTGGTAAATAAGTTAACACTTGCATGTAATGTATTAGATTTTGAAATACTATCGATTTTTTGTGGGTGGAAACAAATGCACGTTATTCCTCACCTGGCGACACCGCCATTCCCCACAGGTTAAGAACCGCTGCTCTAGTGAATTGCAATAGAAAATTTTCGATGTTTAGATTAGATCATGAGTTAGCTAGAGCGTTCCTCACCACAGTAAAGGCGCTTCAAAGAGAGGATAGAAGAATAGGTCATCAAATATAGAATCAAGGGAACGGGCCTCTGTGCTCAATGTCTGTCTCCACACCCTGTGCTTCGAAACTGCAAGATTGAAAAATGTTATGGAACAAGAAATAAGTTGCAGAAGAAAGTAATAGGCGCCAAAAACGAGCACTAGAGAGCGGAAAAATTGATTCCTAAGAAAACAAAAAACCTATTCATATCAACAAATAGAAAGCCTACTGAACATTCAGTTCAGGATCTCACATCTTCCTTTTGGGAGCGCTAAAACCCATGGATAGGATTCGCCCTAGATTTTAAAACTTGTTTCCCAAAACTAAAGCAAGTCGGCATAGCGGAGCCAGATATTGATCCTAATTGGCTTTATTGAATGAACGATAACATAAAGCTAGCCGACGACACACGCACACATCAAACGAAGCGCTCAGGCAATCATGAGATCTCTTATATGCCGGGACAGATGGAAGTCGGGCATAAAATTTTAGTGGCGCTATTGGACTGCGAACTCTTGCAGTTATGACGGCGCATCGGGGCACTGGCGTCCTAAATGAGCTAACTTTTCCCAGTGACTGTGTACCAAAAAATTGGATGATTCCGAGGTGCCTTTTGGTAAGAGCCTCTGAAGTTTTCTTCCAGTCGTTGAAGCTAATCGCGAATAGCCGATCAGTTTGTATGTAGTGAGTTGGATGTTAATGTGAAGTCCGCGTTGATCACAAATGATGAAATTAACTCACACCACTTACGATAAGCTTTCAATACGTGCGAGTAATAACTCGCAAAATAAATACAGGAAACGAGGAAAAACTGTAGAATGGAGCACTGGTAAGAAACTTTGACTCACTTTGTAAAAAGATGACTCGTCGAACATTATAAAAGGGACTTTGATGACATCCTGTTTTTAAAAATGACAAATTCCGTTGCGCAACTTTTTGAACAAGAATTGTAAATTGAAATGATTCAATAAACACAGAGATAAGAGAACTAGATTGTATTATATATCAGATATGGAGAACTACCCTGATGCTCGTTTAAAGATGTACTGTTATATTGATTAGAAAGCACGAGAAAGCTCCTTATGAGACAAGATGTAGATCCTGATGAAAGATGACACAGGGCCAATTTAGTTATAGGAAATCAAGAATACAGCAGTCGAGCGAAAGCTACCGGGCGATCGTGATGATTCAAGGGCCAGATTTTCATTAAAATGTGCGTTGCAGCTGCACAGCTTTCACCTTGAGTTCTTCTATCAACCTGGCTACTCCACGTACTGATTCTTCTCCCCAAAATACTCCAGCTTGAGTTTCTACGAAATAAAAATGGAAAAAAGCTCAAGCCTCATAATTTAGTTCAGAAAAAAGAACTGAAAAGTTAACAGAAGATCGTACGCTGCCGGCTATTCTGCTCTAGCACCTAAATTGTTCGAAAATCTTACATCTGATTAAAATCATGCCGCAAAATGAGCGATGCAATTGGAGACACAGTGTAATTCTAATTTGGCAGAAGTTTTTGATTGATTCATGCAGTTCAATTATCTTTGGTTTTAAAGTTTAATAGTAATCAATGATTACCTATTGATTTTAATCATTCAAATACCAATCGACTTTAAAAATTTAGTTACAATTGATTAGCTCATGATACCACTTCCTTTCTACCACTATACCTATTTCTACTTATTATATGAAACCTTTCTTCACTGTTGAAGACCTTTCAAGTTTGTATTCATTTTATCATATCATAAAATACTGCATCGCGTCGTTTTACATTGCTTCCATTTTATGAGAAATAATTCAATTTTTAGATGCCAATTTTCTAGCTTCGATCAAAAAACTTTCAGGGCTTTTTTCATATGCTGAGTTTATTTGCTCGGCTGAAACGCGGTGAAGCTGATGCAAGAAGAAAGAGGACCATTTCCGAGCCCTTCATAGCTTTGTGCATCAATTTTGTGAGAGGAAAATCTCAGGGACTGAATCACCCGAATCCATTGTCTTGGGTTCATGGCCGCGCCTGGCGAAGAATGCGCCGCAGGCGTAAAAACGAACTTAATCGTAACTTTCATTCCGAGGAACGACTTTCCCAATCGACTTATTGCCTAAGGATCTCCACATTCTCTCGACTTTGGCCTAAACTGGAACAGAAACTCTGATCCGGCGTCTGTTTACGAGACATGAAACTCCGCGTAAAATTTCCCTCGACTTTTATTCACGAAGAGCCGTCTAATTCAGAGATTTAGTTCAATCCTAAAAACTTTATAACGACATCGGCAGCAGGAGCAAATGACGTTTCTTTCAAGATGAATATTTTTTAACATAAGATTTCAAACGAACATTCAAAACATAGTACGCAGTTGAGCATCAATTTGACTGTTCAGGAAAACTGCAGTAACGGAAAAAACTTATAATCTAAATATTTTCCCCAATTTTTCGTCATAAAAGTGAACACTTGATGAATAAAGTTATCAGATGCATTCCAGTATCTCTTGCTCAGCTTATTTCAATTCACCTCCACGGCCTTCACTTAATCTTGAACTTCACTTATTATTACACGCATAACTCGTCACTCATTCACTGTGTTGTGCACTCATTGGAACTGAACCTAATATCCATTGATCTTTTATAATTTCACCATACTGGGGACATCAGATTGTTTAAAGTTTGCTAGAGAGGAAGTAAATTCCCAGAAAGCATTTCACTGAGATGACTTCGAAGAATTTTCAAAGGGCCGCACTTATGGGAACGCTTGTAAAAATGTCGCTCCAAGATTCGTAACGGGCTAAAAGCTCAAAATTAATTTCCATTCAAGGTCGGTATCGAATTCAGTAGGCCGTCATTGCTGAAAAAAACTCATCTTTCGAAGCAAACAAGGCCTATATCGTGTCAAAAGGCTCGTGGCCGTCACTGCTTAAGTGTTTTTCGATGCCGTAAATTTTTTATTCGGGACATTTGAATGGGAGCTAAAACTGGGCCCACGAGGAGCGCAGTGCTAGCTGCTTTCGCTGCAGCGGCGACAGAGCAAATTGCTATTCAAAAGAATGTTATCACAACAAAGTGGATTGGGCAAACTATTGGGGCGGAATAGAATTACAGCCCAAACAATTCCCAGCTAATTCGGCCATTATCGTTGGTCTAATTATGGCATGAACGTGAGTCGGTGGCCTGTCATGGGGCTAGCTTTAGTGCCGACCAGATCGGATCATACAGCAGGAGGGAACAATCACTAAAAAACCGATGCTATAACAGATTTGTTGAACATTTTTCAATTTTTACAATACAGCGCGTTGGATTATTATAGTTAAGTCTTAGATGAACAAGATTTTTTTTCTCCGTGTAAGTGATGGACAAATTTTGTTCACTATGGAAAATCAAGTAAAATTTTGCTTGCTATTTGCTTACTGAATGCAAAGCGTGGATGGTGACAAGTAACCAAACAACTGGACAAGCAAGTAAGCAAGCAAGCAAATGTACAAAAAAATCAATATTTTCAAAGGTTATTAACATACTCCATGATGAAGTTCGGCAAGATCAGCGAAAATATTAGAAAAGGAATTATTGAGGCAGTTGCACGAACCTTAGAAGTAAACACTAGAACAGTGAATGAACGTTTGAAGAACAGACCTACTCTCTTGAAAAAGGCGGCAGTAAATTGAGGACTATCGACAACATCAAAGAGCAAATGATGGATGATGTCGAAGCGACCCTTCCTTTACATTACCACATCTGCAAGCCCACTTTTCAAATAGCTTCCAGTTAAATTCATAAGTCAAAACGATTAGAAATCGATCGAAGAGTTGTTCACAGTCACAGGTGTAAGAACTTGAATCAAAACGTGAATACCCCAAAAATAACGTACAGATCAAAGTGCATGGCAAAAATTTTATACGTGATATTCACGAGAATGAAACTGCTTTGGATAGACGAAACAAACCTCGGTCTCTATTGCGAACGAAGAGAAGGAATGTCCAAGATCGGGTCTTGAGGGTCAATTTTACCATCTTTAAAGTCAAGGAGCTAATCTGCGCTATATTTTGGGCACGTCTCTCAGTAGTACTGAGTGTTTCACATTTCGAGGTGCCTGTTCATAAGATACATGTTAACACGTTTTTAAGATACGTTTGCATGAGTATACTATATACTTACCCACTCACGACTGAAGACCATCTAGTCATCAGAGCGATTGACCAACTTGGGGGAAGAGTATTATATCAATAGTGCTTTTAAGCATGGAACCATAAATCCTGATCATTCGTTAGCTTTCTCTCAATAACGCCACTCAAACCATGTATTACACTTGTATTTGACCATCGAAAAATTCTAACGAAAATTTCATTCAGACAAAGAACAGTCATTTATTAATCCCACAGAGCCAGTCTAAATTTTACTAGTCCAGTAGCTTTGCAAATAATTCCGATTGCGCTAGCAAGACAAATTACAGGGCAAGGTAGAGTTAGCCCAACTATCTGGGGCTCGGCAATCTTAAGGTAGCGCCATCGTGTGAAGCTGCAGACAAGGAAGTCGCTCATCCAGTTTGTGTAGGAGCCATTTCGCCACCTTTAGGTGCATCATAAGTGCCTCATTCAAGAGGAATTAGGCTCGTAACAATGTGCTGCATCACCGTTTAATATCCCTAGGCAATGCACGAGGCTGACGAGAACGAATGAAACTTTTACTGGCAGCCAAATGCGAGCCTGCTAAATGAGGGCGGGAACAGACTGACTAAATTATTCGTTAGGAACAATTTAGATAATTTGCGAAGTTATACAACGCAAAATATCGTTTACATGCTAATAAACATGTTCTCTTGAAACAGTACACAGAGCGAACTCACCTTTCCGAACAAAATTTGTAATTTCCTTTCAAAAATTTGAAAAACGAGCTGAATTTACTGATGGCTTCGTTTCGATTTGTCGTACTTTGTGTGCAGCATGTACACTCGGCAACTCGTGGCGGTGTTTGAGTTGAATATTAAATGGAGTAAGCGTTCCTTAACTGCTCCGTAAGTGCATCTCAGGCGCAACATGCGGGACCGCCAGCGCTAACTGGTACTAACTCATTTACTACACTGTAGTCCCAGTTGGTTCCCTATCAGGAACCCATTAACCACCATTTGAGCAACTGGAGGTCGTAGAGCACAGGGTTGACAAGCAGTGTTGATGTTGGAGAAACTTCATGCTTCCCAAGAAGTTAAAAGAAAGAAAAGGTGTTTGAAAAGAAACGACAGCCACGAAAAAATGCTCAGCAGAATTTACTTCAACTTTCAGGAAGAAGAAATGTCTGTAAAAAATGAGAAATTAAACATCTTGAATGTGGACTAAACTACTTATAAAATTAAAGATTAGTATGAAATGACAAGGAACTTCAGAGAACAAATTTAGCAACACGTAAAGAATTTGCGTCATCTCTTTCAATTGAAATAATTTCCAACTGTTGTCTTACACTGTCGATGGCTGATGAAAGCCTTCGATGAGACGAAGGGCTGCGAAAGTACGACTGCGATTTTCCCACCGTCTTACAAAATACAATGTGAAAATCCTCGATGCACATAATTTCTTTTGCCGGCGTTCTATGAAAAGATGAGAAGAGAACTTAACCTCCATCGTTGGCAAACGTATAGGCTTCTGTTGGAACCAAGAATAGTGATAGAGTTTACTGTAGATGTACAGGGCCACTTGTGAAATGCATTTAAATAACCCTAAATACGAAAGATATAAGCGAAGATCATCTGTAAAATGATCAAATTTTATTGAATTCACTCCGTGGAGTTTTTAAATCCGAACTATGGCTGCACAGGTTACATTCTTCGGATTGGATATTTGTATTTGTACGCACTCTATTTCATGACTCATTCCAAAGGCTGGGCTTATTTTCATTCACCGTGCAAGATATATGTTTCACATCGAGATCATAATTAAAATCATGGTTCACTTTAGAGTAATTTATGTTCGTCTTGTATAGAAGTGCATGTATAATTATACATATGTACATCTTATACACATATCCATATTCAGTGACTCGCAAAAGTGTTGGACGCATCACATTTTTGACATAACTTTAGTTTGAGTTCACAATTGTGCGTCATATTTGGTCAACATTTTCCCATATACAGTAGTATTTTTAATTGTAAGAGGAACCATAATTTAACAGCCATTGTTGAAATAGTTTTATTTTATTAAAATCAATAATGATCCCACTCAAAGTTATTAAATGCATTCATTTAGTGCTAGGTTCTAAAGCCTCTATTTCACTCTACTACTTCAACTTTCCATAGTTGTACACGAGATTTATACCAAGATGTGCTGTTATTTTTCGTCATTGTTCTGAGCAAAGCTACTTTAATTATTGTGTGATATTTTCAGTACTCCTCTCGTTAACTTCACTTTTTACAATTTTCCACATATTTTCAATTTGATTGAGGCCGGAAGACTGAGACAATTGAGGACGTAAATTCCGTTATTTTAAAACCATTCTTGAGTTAGTTTGGCAGTGTGTTGGGAACCTTGTCTTAAAACACGAAATCACGACCTTGTCCGAACGAAACTGCAGATTTCCCAAGCTTTTTTTCAAGAATCTCACTGTAGATGTGGCCATCCATCCTACCATTGATAATTTTCAACTCACCAGTGCCGTTGGATGAAAAACTTCCCCATGTTTTGATAACATCACCTCCGAACTCCGCTGTTTTGATGGTATTCTATTTCCTGTGGCGGTGTCTTTCACCGACAAACGCGCGTTGCTCTGTTTCTTCCGAAGAGTTCGATTTTGGTTTGTCTGACTAGATAACATTTTGCCAAAACTCTTTGCCTTTCTCTTCACTGTTTTAACGAAATTCATACGGGCTTTGACATGCTAGCGTTTCATGGAAGGCGTTTTCTTTAGTAATCAAGAAACCAAGCCAGTGCGATTTAGAGCTCCGCTAATGGTGTCCTTACTCAATTCAAACGCAGCCCCTCTGAAGACGGTTTGCATTTCAGAACTGGTAGTAAAAGGTTCCATCTCTGCCTTTTTGTTCATTCACTTTGAGTTGCTTCCGTTTAGCTCCCTTGGTTGAAAAGTTCTTGGAAGATTTGTAATTGCGTCGCCAAACTTCTCATACTTTCAGATTGTTTCCTCCAGTATTCTCATTAGAGGTAGATTCCTTTCTATATATGTTTTTCGGTTACCCTGTGTTTTTTCTGCCGTTCAATGAATTTATTGCGCATTTCGTTCGGTAACTAAAAAGTTTTAGCCATTTTTAAACTGTAATCTGGGGATTGAGCATCAAAGAGTTGAACAACAGATGGAACTAGTCTGATGACAGCCTAGTGTCTCTCCGGCTGCTTGGTCATGTCTCTCATAAATAATATAGAACATGTAAACAATTGAGTGTTATTTAAATTTCAAGTCGTAAAATGCAAATAGTACCATGTATACAATACTTTTCGTGCAATCATTTTTAATTTTCATTAATGAAACTATTTCAACACTGACTTTGCATTTATCGTTCCACCTACGAGTCAAACCACGATGAAGGATAATACTAACAAAATATGAGGTGAAATTGTGAACTCGTTGAAAAAGAAAATGTGATACATCAAATACTTTAGCGTGTTTTAGTGCAATCAGTCTAAATATGTACATACATATAAGAGAATATTCGCAAAATATTACGGTAAAAAATAGCAACTACTTTTTTATGGCCTTTTCTCTGTGGTATTTGATTTACCATAAGAAAACTTCTACTGCACCGCTCTTTTATTCTGTACAGCCCGTTTTGATCTTATGATGAATGTGACTTTGTCAGTTTCTAACTTCATGTCATGGTTTAATTTTCACATTAATGTGCGATCTAACGGAGGTGCAACAGCAAGGAAGGTGAAACTTTAAACATTTTGACCACAGGTTCGATTTTCACACACTCTGCATGGTCGTGGCGGTGGAGCCGTCAGCGCACGGTCTTCTTCAGGATCGACTTGACACGTTCCTCGCAACTTGGACCATGTGTGTACCATTAGGTAAATTGCTCAGTCACGCACCGGTAATACTGAATGACATTTCATTTGGTTCGTGAAACTTTAAAAAAAATAAATGTTACTATATTAGGGGAAATGCTATCCTACAATTTCATTTTTTTTTTTTAAGAAGGAGAAAAATATATTCGAACAGTATATCAAGTCGATTTTCCAATCCTGCTACTTACAACAAAACCAAATTAGCAGTTAAAAACAGCGGAAACGCGAAAAACGTGTTAAAAGAAGTTCCGATGTCAGCTGTAATACTATGAGGACGTGAATCAGGAACTAGCAGGTACTTCAAGGTGTCATTCTCGCTTTTGGCTTGCAAATTCACCAAAAAGTCTCGAGACCACTCGGTGTCTGCTGTCCCACGAATTGGAAAATATTTCTATGTTGCGTGCGGCAATTCGATTGAAGCCCCTCAGAATTAACGGGAATTTCCGCACAGGAGAATGCGTTCTGTGAAGCGTGAGCCTCGTATAGGCTGAAACCTTTTGAGCACGTCCCCCAAATTGGGCATTTGTTGATGCATATCAGCGTGGATGCCGTCAACAACAACTTTTATTGATAAGCCAGTCCCGTCCTGACCCCGGGATATCGATGAGGAATGTTTCACAAAATGAAACGTTCAAACGAACAAAAGGTTTCAGTTTTGATGCTGTACACAAAACGAACGTTTCAAATGCGAATTATCCTTGAAGCGCAATCGCAAGATTAGATTAGATGAGTTAGTCTAAACCTCCTCAACCACAGTGAAGCTGTTCTAAAGAGGGGTCGAAGGAAGATGCCTATTATACCTGAGTTAAGTGAACTGAGAATCTATGAACAAGGTGTGCTGACACGCAATATTCTGTGCACATCGAAGCAGCAAGTTAGAAAGTAAGTTCATGTATAAGATAAAGTTGAAGAAAAAAGTAGTAGGTGCTGAAAAACAGAACAGCAGTGAACTTAAAGAAGAAAATCCGTAACAGAACCAAAATTTATTTCACTTGAAAGGATGAAAAGCCTACCTAACTGTCGGCACGGGATTTCATATCTTCTTCTCAGAAGCAGTAATTTTCACATATTCAATAGTTATCTACTCCTGATAGGGCACTTTACAATATAAAAGAGGCAAGTCAACAGGTACTGTTCACATTTCTCATGCAGTTTTTCATTCAGCGGAATCGTTAACAGCACCAACACTCCTTCAGCTGCACCAGCACCACGTCAGCTGCACCAGCACCACGTCAGCTGCACCAGCACCACGTCAGCTGCACCAGCACCACGTCAGCTGCACCAGCACCACGTCAGCTGCACCAGCACCACGTCAGCTGCACCAGCACCACGTCAGCTGCATCAGCACCGCGTCAGCAGCAGCAGCAGCAGTACCGTGTCAGCAGCAGCAGCAGTACCGTGTCAGCAGCACCGCGAGCAGCAGCAACAGCACCACGTCAGCAGCAGCAGCACCGTGTCAACAGCAGCAGCACCGTGTCAGCAGAAGCAGCACCGCGTCAGCAGAAGGAGCACCATGTCAGCAGCAGCAGCCCTGCGTCAGCAGCAGCAGCAGCACCGCGTCAATAGCAGCAGCACCGCGTCAATAGCAGCAGCACCGTGTCAGCAGAAGAAGCAGCACCACGTCAGCAGAAGGAGCACCACGTCAACTGCAGCAGCACCGCGTCAGCAGAAGCACCGCGTCAGCAGAAGCAGCAGCACAGCGTCAGCAGCAGGAGCACCTTGTCAGCAGCACCGCGTCAGCAGAAGCAGCAGCACAGCGTCAGCAGCAGCAGCAGCACAGCATCAGCAGCAGCGGCACAGCATCAACACAGACACCATAGAACATGGTAGAGTATGTAAGTTGACGTCGAGCAGCCCTACACAAATAACGACATCAAATTGTATGGGGTGATGGTGGCGAAAAGTATTGCAACTTCACTCGCAGTCCCACCGTTGACAACAATCCAATTGGATATCTCAGGTTTTTTCAACATATTTGTTCTCTATGGTGGTCATGATGTTAATTTCAAACAAGCTAGGAAAAATATCATAATAAACAAACCCACACAAGTGGAACCATATGGTTGGGAAAATAGGCTTTCATCTGATGCTTCGCTTCATTTGTTTTCACACTAATTCAGCATATAAATGAACGTGGACAATTTTGCAAGGGCTACCTCCCACGTTGCACTTTAGTAAGCCGTCGCGTCACAACAGGAAAATTTTTTCAGTTTTAAGAATCAGCAGAACTATTAAATTATTTGAAATTATATTAGTTTGTTTTAGCTTACCTAACCGTAACAAAGGAGTTCCTAAGAGAGAAAAAAGGGAAATGCACAGATACATTTAAGAAATGCATGTGTGAGTTGCTTAAATGAGCAAGAACAGCAAGCAAAACGCATGTTTATATGAAGCACATGCGAAAGAGAAAGGCACCGCGTCCGAACCGGAGCCATGTACTCGCACCAGTTAGTTCTTCCAGCAACTTACAGGTAATTGCGTCCTTTCAATATCTCGCTGAATCTTTGACGAAGTAATCTCAAATTCCGCACCGCACAGAATGATTAATTTAAAGTGCGCTGACCGTGTGGTTGTACTCCTATCTCGAATAGTTTTCAGCTCGAATTGATCACCGATGTGAAATTGAAACAGAATTTAGTAAAGTCATTTGTGTGCTTGAAGTTAGAAGTAACCAGATTTTTTCCGATATTCAATGTTCGTTTTGCATTAAAAAAAAACAGCCTTTAGCATTTTGTATAAATTCACCAGCTTTGTACACCCGTTTCTCTCTATTTTACGGTACATTTTTTGGTGACCAATATGGATTCACTGACAGGAGGCCACCACTGTAACTTGAAATTGATTGATGCTGTAAATTGAGAGTCGTATGATTCTCCCATGCCATGGATTTCAATAGCCATTATTTAAAGGTACACCCAATGCAACTGAATTGGCGCCAATGAACCAAAACTCCCATTGGCACAAAATAACATTGATGATATTACACAAACAAAACAAAACACATAATAGCGCTGCACAACATTTCCGAGGATTACGCAAACTATAAAACAAAACTACAAATGAGCGCTACACAACATTCCTGATGCTACACAAACTACAAAACAAAATTACCTTACGGCACGAAACATTTCTGATGCTTCACAAACTACAAAACAAAACTACCTAATAACGCAACACAACATGTCTGATGTCACACAAACTATAAAACAAAACTACCTAAGAGCGCGACACAACATCTCTGATGCTACACAGAGTAGGCGAACATCTCCCGAGGTCTCCCCCGCCAGGTCGATCATTACCAGAAGAGCGAGCATGGAGTCGGGCGCTCGCAAGCATCCCACCCCGCTCCTCAGAACGACTTCGGAGGCGCGACTGCGACGGTCATGAAGACGGCAAATTGAAGCGCTAGGTACCCATTGCTCACGAATCGCCGTGCGCTGGAGGCAACAATGACCGCGAATGCATCACGGCCAACGGTGACAATGTCATCAAATGAGCGGCAGCGACGACGAGCATAGGAAAGAGAGGCGCAAGTCCAGGTGTTATTGGAGGCGTGCGCTTCGACTTATGCTTATTGCAATGAACACGCCGAGACCAGGGCGGCGCCGTGAGTGCGCTATGTCTCTGGATGCAAATGAAGCTCCTGCACACGACTTGCTATGATTGGATCGCTCTCAAATGCGCACTTAGTTAAAAGCGCCATGTCGTGAATGGTTTACATCATTTGGATAGCTTCCATGGATCGAAACTAACACTTCTGTAGAGTAAGTTTAGAGCAGGTACGATTGTTCATGAATCCTGCTTTAATTTCAAGATGAAATGATGCTCATTAAAGATTAATTTAATACAATTAAATTACACAACTGACTTACCTGAATTCATCATTTGGTATAAAATTGGCGTTCATTCTTCAGCTGTGTAGTTTTAGAGTTATTCTTAAATTGATTTGCCCTAGGAAACATCCAAAATAAAGTTTAGTCATTTAAATATTCTCCTAACAGAACTTCATAAGAATTATATGAGATATCTGTAAGGGTTTTCTAGTTAAAAAATTGGTTTTTGTCCACCACACGTAGATACTCCAGTACGAAGATACTCTGGATGGTAAACCTCAGCATTCCATCATTTATCAGCGATGTGACTATTTCTAAGAAACAGCGAGCAGCCCATGAGGGCCATGGCTCGATACTGCAACCAGACTCAGATAAGGCAATGATTAAAAACCCGTAACTCATTGTTTCTATTAGAGAAGTCGCATCGTCTAAGTCTGTTGAGAAATCAATTGTAACAATCATAACAGAATCACCGTCATATAGCGCGGCTTTTCACCAACCTGCATCCTCACTCACACCACATTAGTAATCTTGTTAGCGTGATTAGTTACCTCTGTCCGAACTCTGCTTTCATTGGCCACAATGACTATGCATCATTTGGAGCCCTGTAGGGTTGCAAAATGCAATACACAGCCACAGGTGCTCATAAATGTCCCGATCCCTTCTCTGTTCTCTATTATTTTCATTCTTTCTCACTAGATTTCGTTCAGAGACGATTACTTGCACGTATACCGAAATAAATGGATGACTATGATCAGAATCAAGTAAGACACAATGCAATATTACATTCTTTCTTGCTATTTGTAATCCGCGAAGTTTACTACAATTCAACAGGAGAAGGACTTCAAAGGACTTCACTTCTATTTCAACTTCCTCATCTCGTGCCTCATAAAGTGGCCAGCATCCTGGTGAGGTTCAGTCAAAAAATCTCGATCACGAAAATTTGTTCGTGAAAGAAAAACTTCGAGATTTTTTAGGATTTGCTCATCTGCCAGGGCCACTTCAAGAGCTCGCTTTTTAATAAGAAAGTCAGCACCCCGAAGTCAAGCCCCAAATTCCTCGGATATTCTCGGCTGAGCTCATTTTTGTTTTAAGGAATTGAACGCTCGATGATAACGAAAGCCGGAAATTATGTCGACGAGATTATTAATGCTCCTCAGACGAAAGCCAATGATTTTTTGAGATGATCAAGACTAATTCTATTTAAGAAGAGGTATGTAACAAAGAGTTCATTTTATTGAGAAGTTAAGTTAAGAAGAGGTACGTAACAAAGAACCGATTTATTTTGGAAATGAAGAGGTATGTAACATAAACGATTTATTTTGGATAAGAAGAGATATGTAACAAATAGCCCACTCATTTAAGTTGAGAAGAGGTATGTAACAACGACCCGACTTATTTTAGTTAAGAAGAGGTATGTAACAAAGAGCTCACTTATTCAAGTTAAGAAGAGGTGTGTACCAAGAGCCGATTTATTTTGAATAAGAACAGGTATGCAACAAAGAGCCCTCTTACTCAAGTTAAGAAGAGGTGCGTAACAAAGAGCCGATTTATTTTGGATAAGAAGAGGAGTGAAACTAAGAACAGATTTATTTTGGATAAGAAGAGGTATGTAACAAAGAGCCAGTTAGAGAAGAAAGTTTCAACGAGCGGCAGCAATCGTAATTTTGCTTGTATTACACTGAGCAATTTCGATTCATGACCCTGGGTTTACAATCAAATTTTTTACCGTTATACACATGCAAGATGGCATGCACGTCCACAACACGCGAGTGTTGTGGACGTTTATCATCCCTAATTGGGCGAGTCACCGTGAGTTGACTGCGACCACGTTCGTGGTGATGAAAGTCGAAATATCCCAGTGCGTTGCTGGCAAACGTGATTATGGCATTCAATGCTGAGAAAGCTTTCCAGGTCAGTTCCAAATGAATTCGTGATAGTGTTACAATGGAGTTTATATTCTACTGCAGAATCAGACAATAATTTATTCAGTCAAAAACTTTCCCTGTCGGCTTCTAATGGAGTTCTTGACAGTGTCAAATTATTCCATAACCGGCCATTCATCTCTAACACTGATTCATTAACACATTCGAGTAAAATTATAAAAAAATCACAGAAACAGAATTATTAACAAGTTTAAGTATTATGTTCACAATAAGGTATGGGAAGTGAGGATCATTACGCTGGAATATTCTTTCATAAGATTGGAAGAGGACTTGAGTTTTTTTGTTCAGAGTCGCACTTCAATGGGTTATCGAACTCGTATGTAAAAGGTTTTAACTGTATTAAAAATTTCCAGGAGCTTATTATAATTTGATGGTATTCAGTTCTTTTTCATTAAACAAACTGAAACTTAAGCGTAGCATTTTTTGGATAACTCATGCAAGCATGATCGTTGTTGGACTTTGATATAGAATAAGATTCGCACTGTAGCGCAAATTTTTCAAACTCTAGTCTAACTACTCGAAAAACATCACTCGCAAGAATAATTTATGGCATCTTTTTGAGAGTAGTAAGACCAACTGACGAAAACCGATTGTAAATTAGTTACAGGTGAATGTTTTTGATTTATTTTCATCAAGACAGTACAAGGAGACACGGCTTCTGAGCTAGGGAGCATGTGTAATGTGCAATCGCTAGAAATCAAATAATCACCCGTAGTGAACACTACCTGAGCCTTGGATGTTCTGGGTTGTTTGTACAATCATCATCAAAGGCTTTCGAACAGCAATGTTGCGGTGGCGAAATTAAGACGTGATACGCTAAGAACAACACGCGCACATCGAGTACCTGAATCCCATCTTGGCTGCGTCATTGCAGACTGGCAACAAGTAAGCTCGTGGTGACAGCAGCAGCCCATTGCAGTGCGCCTCCTTTTTTGCAGTGAGCTAAGCCACGTGTGCGAGGAATTAATTTCATGCCCGTTCTAGCACTTTTACGAAGCACATCACGAAGTCGACTCCAGCTATGAATAGGCCATCAAAACCCGTAGTCGAGAGGCACCTGTTCCCTGAGGGCATTTATGAAGAGCAATCGCTCGGCCCTTCTCAGATTCGTAACCTTGGCTTTGTACAAGTTCTCTTTGAGGTTAATGGTAAATTCGAGTTTTCTCCTCACGATTCTGCTTTATTTTTGCGAGTCAAATATCCCTGAGGACAGGGCGCTTTGAAGGCCTCATCACGACGGTACGAGAGTTAAAGAGTATCGAACTGATGACCCAGAGACTGAGACCGTAAGCAGACCTACAGATCACGTTACAATCAGAAAGCCTAAGGGTCATGCCAGAGCTTCCCTAAGAGAATCGTAATGAGTCATTCAACGACTCACATTGTATGTAAATTAGTAGTTGGAAGTTCAGCCTTCTCTGCCAGATCATTCTCTTGTTTATTTTACTATACTGTAACCATTACCGGTACACCTTGAGCTCATCGTGCATGATGTCAGACACAATTCAAGAGTAATTTGAGTATGAAATGGTTTAAGTTTACTAAAATTTGACTAAACACACTGAAATCCTGTTGTCTTATTTAACGTGATTTAATTAAGCAATTCCTTGCGACGCTTATCAATTAATTCATCAAGTAATTATCAGAATTATGTAATTTATTCGATAAACGGAATATTGATTGCAATCACAGTCTGATAAATTAGACAAGGTAATTTTGATTGTTTTCACACAAACGCTGGTAGGCAGTTTCTTCAAAGTCGCGCTATAGATCGAGTTTGAAGGAATATGCAATATCTGAGTACAAGGAAAGCTTTCTCAAACTTGCGAAATGAAACAAATGCGTAGCCAATACGCTCAAATATATGCAGTCTAAAATGACTGGAATGTGAACAGAGTTGTGTAATAATTTAACTCGTTTTGCAAGCTTCATACTCAACGTAAGCGTCATACCTTTTGAAATTAAACATCTGTAAGCTTCATACCTATGGAACAAAACATCCGTACGCTTCATACCTATTGAAACAAAACATCCGTACGCTTCATACCTATTGAAACAAAACATCTGTGAGCTTCATTCCTATTGAAACAAAACATCTGTAAGCTTCATACCTATTGAAACAAAACATCCGTACGCTTCATACCTGTTGCAGCAAAACATCCGTACGCTTCATACCTATTGAAACAAAACATCCGTACGCGTCATACCTATTGAAACAAAACATCCGTACGCGTCATACCTATTGAAACAAAACATCCGTACGCTTCATACCTATTGAAACAAAACATCTGGGAGCTTCATACGTATTGAAACAAAACATCTGTAAGCTTCATACCTATTGAAACATAACATCCGTAAGCTTCATACCTTATGAAACAAATAAAAAAAATGTAAATTTCAATACAAGCACAGTTAGATTATATCCTTCACGTTGTACAATCTCATATTTTTTAAAAGAGAAATGAAAAGTACACAGAGAATTAGTTTATATAACTCAGCTCCGACAGAGCCTGAGAGCTACTGAGCAAGTCTCCATGCAACTTTCCTCCTTCCATCGCTAGAAAGTTGCTCAGCCGGACATCACTTCTCGAAGATTAGTATTTTCCTTAACATGTATCTGCGCAAGCCATTCTATCAGGTCATCATTTCTCACCTCTAGGGAGCTCATTTTTATCCGTAATGAGAGATTGCAAAAGTTTCCTAATAAAGTCATTCATCAGGTTTACTGCCTGCAAAAGTGGAGCTGTAAAAACTTGTAAGCGCTCATCCATCACCTTCATTAGCACGGTGGAGTGTTTACCATAAGCTCGCTTGCTGCAGCAGCTCCCATTCATTTTATAAGGCGTACGGGGAGAGTTCAGCAAAGAAAGCTCGTAAGCCTTTCAAAAGACTCAGCTGTAAAAGCTTGCGCTCGTTCTCTCATCGTCTGAAACTTGGCTCGTGTTTGCCGTAGACTTTTGTTGTTGGATGACTGGGCACTGGAGCTCACGACCCCACCAAATGACTTTCAAAGCTTGTGGTCTGGAAAATAGGAGATTGCCTCACAAACTGGACGCCTGCGCGAGAGAACTGGAGAAACAGAGATCTTCCAATCGAATGGAACCTTTAGGTGCGAGACTAGAGCATGCAACTCACCCACTTGTATTCCAGTTGTATTGCCAAGGAATTTTGTCATTAACTATTGCGAGTTCTAAAGAGAAAACATACCCTATTAACTCTTATAGAGGCTTATTGAAGTAACAAAAGATCAGCGCCAAATATGGGTCTATTGCCATGTAGCGTTCCTAGTTGAAAAATAATTGGTGTTGCTATAACGTGACGACTATTCCACACAATAGCATGAGATCTACCTCTAGCTAGTACTGTAGTGTGAGGTTAGGTTAGGTTACTAATGGATATTACTTATTCCCATACGTTTAATTTAGCAATAAGGACTTCATTTGTACATCTTAAACTACATCTGGGTCGGCGATATAATGCGGTAGACCTTACGTTATAGTAACACCAAATAATGTGAGATGGCAGTCGCTCTCTGCTTTGGTGTCCGACACAGTGAAGATCAGACAGGCTGTTATCAAAACACAGTAATGAGGGTTAAGTTATCTTCATATCAGTTACGCGTAGATGGAAAAGTGTACGGAATTTTAAGTTGAGAAAAGCAGTCTGTTGTGCAAGCTACAAAAATTAATCGACATTAGTTACGCACAACCGTAAATTTCAAATTATACTGAATAAATTGCCGACAGATGATAAAATTGAAGAAAGGGATAATCAAATCATAAATTGATCTATCATTCAGGGTCAACAAAGCTACTTCAACAGCCAGTAAGCCAAACAGTACTCTTACATTTCTAAATCGTAATTTGGCGTTGTTGGTTTGAAATTACTTTCAATCACTGGTTAATTAACATGAGGGAAAATTAATCGATAAACTAATATTATTTTAAAATATACACGATGAGAATATTGAAGCAATGAAATAACATGATGAAATAAGACGGGCAGTACTCTCAAACTACGTTTCAGATTAAAAGCACCAATTGAAAATTGCTACTGAACTCTTTCTGGGGTGGATTGGACGATTCAAACCCGCCGCCAGTTAAGACCACAATTTATTTCAAAATTCTTTCCAATTTTCATCACAAATTTAATGTGATGTACACTTCTCTTCGCACGTCCCAGTGCCACTTAGAGTTGTCTTTTGTATGCTGTGATGCCAGAAACTCTGAGGGCTGAGACCAGCGTGTGAGAAGACTGTCATGGCTACGATGACTTATGAGGCGGTGTTGTGAGCAGCTTTGTGCGGTCCCGTAATTTACAAGTCACCGGAAGCTTTCAACAGAATAGCAGAAAATGATAGAACTTGCTCTCTCGTTCAACTGCAGCTGCACGTGGTCTAACCACAACAACTATTCAGACATGAATTTCCCCCAACTGCAAGTCGGTAGGCGGTTGTGTGTTATGGAAAATCTCGAGAAACGCTAATCAGGCTCCTTTTTCCTTGAGGCTAAAGATGTAATTTCACCGTCTTGGATCATCTCTTAGACGTCTGTCAGAACTGCCCTCGGTAGCGCTAGAGCAATGGTATGTGGATTAACGCTATTTTGTATCTCTGCAGGAATGTATAACGAGGCCGCTATGGAATGAGCTTCCGAAGTACTTTTTTCTTTTCGTATGGAGCTCAATTTTATATTCCTCGTAGTAAATAAAACAACGTTTGTATACAGCCTGAATAACGACATGCGTCATTTGGCAGTCGAATATTTTACCAAATTTTAACTTATATTCGAGCGTCAACATTGCGCGTTCACAAGATCCGAGTGAACTCCTTCCCTGCTTTGTGTAAAATACGCACAAGCAAAAGAACTTCATTTTCAATATTCAGCTCCAAAGATTTAGAAGAACCTCAGTACAGCTGAGGTTGAAAAATGTAGCTCCTACAATGAATGTGAATGATGATAATCCTCAAGTCTGTAAACCTTGATCATTATAATTAAATTAGCTAGTTTAACACTCGCTACATAACCCCAACGAAGGAAATCTCAAGACAGCGAAGAGGCCACTTAGTTTGACCTGTAGGAAGCGGGAAATCTAAGCTCATGATGTGTTCCTACACAAGATACCTGGCACATAGAAAGAGTTAATGATGAAGGAAGGGGAAGAATAGACAAAGATCTGATAGCATACAACAAATGAAAATCGATAAAAACAAATAAGGCACGAGAGATAAAAGTTTCCGAAGGCCTACCAGTCGTAGAGATAACCTAACAACATCTCTCCTGGAGGCGCCCGTCCCGACATCACAAGATAGACAAACCTGTGTAACCTAAACCTATTGTTAATCCTTTGCCTTCTGACGGGTCTAGAATTTGATTGGAAGGAATCATTGGAAAAAAGATTGAGAAGTCAAGTATGAAAGGGTACGGAAACCTAACCTTGTGTACCACAATTTGTTTTATTTGTAGCGCTGCGCTGATCCTACGATTGCTCCTCTTTTAACATCGTTTCTCCGCATACATTTCGCAAAGCATTTCTTCCTTCTCTTCTTTTATTGCCTGATAGAGTACAGAACTCAATCACAGAGATCTGCATTCTTCAATGAGCGCCGGAAAACTTAGCAATCGGATCACAGCTCAGCGGTTTAACTTTGCAGGAGCTAAGACTATTTAAAATTTGGTTGATATCAAAACACTGCGGGAAGCACGAGTAAATACAAAGCGCCTTTCAGCAACAGACATCACTCTTGCCTATTACGAGGTTGTGCGCATACAAGGACTTTATAATGAAGCGAAAGAGACGGAGCTATTGTAAGCAGCCTCCTTAACCATAAAAGCGCATGTTATTTGCGTTGAGCAAAGAAAAAGAATCTTTTCACGAGAAAAGCATCCTTTCAGAAACCTCTGCATGAACTTGCTCGGCTGGCGCGCCAAATTTAGAAGTTTTCTCTAACGACCCCTATGTATTCTACAGAAAATTTCGCCAGCAAAGGCGTGCAGGCGGAGCATGAATAAAGCTATGCAAAGCGTCGTGGCGTTCATCCCTCCCTGAACGAGAGGTCGCCGGCGCAAATTTGGGCTCAGGGTTCGAGCTGCACGACACCCACAACCGCCTCTGCGCCACACAATATGCAGACACGGTCTAGTCTGCGTGTGTGCATTAATTGCGCAGCTCAGCCCAGTGTAAACGAGCTCAGCTTTTGAAAGCCTGCAAAAATGATTAGTATTTTCATTATCTTCCTCCTTTGCTTCTCAGGATACCCGCATGGAAAACTACGTGGTTAAGGATTACCAGCGGCGTTTGAATGCACCGGGCAGAGGACGGCCTAAAAAAGCTTCGTTAAAATTTTAGTCAAGACCGCTCTTTGGGTTTCCTTTCAATTTATTTCGATTTTTTAGCGGGCAAAATAAGGCAGAATTAATGATGACTAGTATTATTTAAGTGGTTAAAATTATAATTATATGACGTGGAAGTTAAGACATTTCGTTTGTTGAAACAATGCAAAGAAGTTCTCACAGAATTTTACACATAAAGAGATGAATTAAGCGAACAGATAGAGAAGTGAAAAGAGTCCAAAACTGAGGTCGATTGCGAAGAATGTCGATAGACGCAACCCACCACGGCAAAAAGTAGACAATTCAAAATAAAACTCACTAACTACAAAACTGAAACTACAACGGACTCCTGCCATATACGCTACTGATTCCGTGCAGAATTACCACGGTTACTACCAAGGCTATTCGAATGAAGCTCAAATGGAGGATTTTCAAATATTGCATATCGCTGTGGCGGCATTGCTGACAGCATAAGTTTTTCAGTCAATTTCACTCCCTGTTCAATTTTGTTTAAATTAAATTTGAACCCCGAACATTTGGCAGCCAACAGAGGTTGCCAGATATGCTTAGTACTCAAGTCAAAGTCAGGTAGATCGAAGAACCTTCGCTGCTGGATGTACTGTAATGACTGACGATAATTCTAAAATCCGCCTGATAATCTCCTCAAGGAGCGCAAACTCACTAAAACACGCTGTAAACCGAACCCAATCGGCCCTCTTCTCCACGGTGCCGTTGTAGCTGGTCACAGGAGAGTTAAACTTTACAGCGTAGAACGCAAATATCTTCAGAGCAATCGAGTTGAGCGTAAAGTGGTGGAGCATGAAGGAGCACCGCAGATGCGCATAAAGACGCCAAACACTGAACTATGAGCGTAATGCAGGGCAGAAATTTCAGGCGCAACGTCCCTGCGTGCGGGCAAAATAATGAGGTAGCAGGGATACACGACAAAGCTTGGTCGACAAGGCGCGCCACAAAACAAGGCAGGCCGAGCATGAGTGTAACTAATCATGCATAGAGCACGAAGGTCTGCTCGAGTTCCCCCAAAAAGAGGGTCACGCGGGCATTTTCGCTCAGGTTTGCTGCAGCACGTCGCCCATTACGGGCCTGGTCAGCCAAAAATACTCCTGGAGTCAGCATTAATTATCTCTGCCGGCAACTTAGCTTGCGCACCCGGATTTTGTATCCAGGTTTTTCAGAGCGTGCACAGCTTAGTGTGAACGTCATCATGCGCATTTTGTAAAGTAAAATTTGTAGTGAGTTTGAAGTGAGTCTACCGTATACATGGTAATGTTTAATAGTGTTCACTAGGAGCAATGAAGAGAATTCGTAAATGAAAGAAAAATCTTCTCTGAAAAATGAATTAAATAACTAGAGCTTACGAAAATTCAAATACAAGGATTTATAGAAGTCGTTATTTTCAATCGCATTGAAATTTCGATAAGATTGCTTCTTGGATGATTCGAAATCACCACTTAATTTAATTTTCTTCAAGAAAAGTTAGGCATAACTTCAGCATAAAAAGAAGTAATAATGAGAAAAAACTTGCAGAGGTAAAGTCATTCATGCATTTAAAAAAGACGAAGCATTGTCAAAAATGAGCCAGATGTACATATTCCATTAGCAAAGTTTTCATGAACTGTTGTGTAAATTACTGCAATTACAAATCAACATGCAAAAAAAACAATGCAGTTTCATGAAATAGACATCAAAGTATTTATGTGTTTTATCTCTGTAGAGCTCATTTCTGAGTAACGAGAACAATTGGCCATGGTTGACTTTGTGGTGGGAGCTGAATTATGGCAGCAAGTATAATTAGTTACATCGTTGAACTGAGTCAACACACACAAAGTTTTAATGGACCTACTCCTTTCACGATTAATGAGGCTCAATTTCAACTATAGGAGTCTTCATTCAATTATGTTCTAGCATGGAGTTAAAGCCCTATGACTTCCATTGTGTTCAGTATATAATTGCATGTTGACATTCTACTACTATGGATGGCAGCTATCTCTGAACGAGGCAAGAGTTGTGATCCCAATCCAATTTCTGAGAAAGTTGACGTGCAAGTTTAATATTGACGTCACTGAAATTAAGGGTGGAAATAATTCATGTGTTTAGCTGATCGACGCATGAAAAAACGAAGAATGGCTTTTAAAATATGAATTCACGATCATTATTTCAAGTGTAAAAGAAATGTGACTCAGTTGTTTGAAGAGTACCTGAGCTGAGGCACAGCACAACGGTTTTTTTTTTCGTACAATTCGTAGGCCTGCTCTGAAATCGATTTTACGTCCAGCGATATCGCATGGCAAGCCTCATCAATGCAATGTTCAGATTTCGTACATACTCAGAGTTTGAAAGTTAGTATCGAACCCTTCACTCTCCAGGTGATATCAAGAGCATTTTCTATAAGCAATAATTCTAACATATTTCATTGCTCGAGTAATTTGTGCCTGAATTTGAAGTCCACTGCCCAGTGCAATTTCTTCTTCATTCTGATGTCGGCGACCACCTGACTCCAGATCAATATTGGTTGATGTAATGAAGGTAGAAGACTGAATACGTAGAAATCTATAACTAACACATGGAATTTACGTGAAATAAATGTATACATGCAATGAAAAATGCATCCAGATTTGTTCACCCCTACTTCAATAACGAATAACGTTATCACTCTTGATAACGATCAATTTCAATCCCATAAATAATTTGAGATTTACATTCTAAATTTTTTAATCTATAAAAGAATATCAGCGCTGTCTAAAGCAACGGCGTTATTCTGAGTTAGAGCAATGATTCATTCCTAAATGAAAACTTTGAATGCGTTTTTTTTTCTTTTTCATTTCTACATTATTGTGAGAATAACAACAAAATGAAATTTAATCAATAAATGATGAATATATTTGGAAAAACATAAACAAAATTATTAGTCACTACGTAGTGTCCTGGTTTCCAGTTTACTGGGAAATAATAGGGACGAAGAGAACAACCAATCAATTAAATCAAATGTGAAACAAGCCGCATTGCGTATACCACAAACTCTAACATCTAAGGGCAATAGCTGAATAATTAATTAATTTCGCAGTGTTGATTCCATTGTTAAAATGAGAACTGCACCAGTGATACATACATATTTTTATTTAACACCTGAGTTGGGGGTTTGTAAGCCACCTTTTATATGGTATAAAAAAAATAATTTATTAATTCATATCGAAGTTCTCCTTGTAAGTTTTCTTGAGGGCTTTGTCTGATCGCGAGCTGATTGTTACTTTTATTTTGACCATTAACCCAGCATGGAAATTATAGAAAATGGTGCTAAAATGAGAAATATTTCCGAAAACGCAGCGTTTGAAGGAGAAGAGACAGCAATTCTGCGATCTACCTTACCTCGATTGCTAAAGTACCTTTTTTTAAATAAATTTATAAATTCAGCCTTCATCCATTAAAATTCTGCCGAAAATACAACTCAATATCTGCCAACACTGCCAGAGTTCATCGATGCTGAATGATGTCTACGGCTACATGAAAAGAGGTATATTAGGATAACTTTGGACTGTAAAGAGACTATGCAGTTACATTGGTTGCAAGACCACTGACAATTTTCAAATCTTTGAGCTTATCATCATTTAATTTTTACTCGCAAATTCTACTACGATATTTAGAGCCGCTATGGGAAGATTTTCAAAACACATTTTCTTCAAATGAAGACAAAACTTTGTGAAAATCGTAACGCTCAAAGCTGGCTAATTTGAACGAAATTCACGTTTGCATGATTGAAACCTTACACCATTCTTTCTGGTGCAACGTGGTATAGGAGATGCCAATTTTAACTCACAGTATTTGATGCGTGACAACTAGTACCTCAAATGAGAATAATGTTGACTTGTAGAAAACTTGAACTTTTCGAGCTCAATCTGTGGTTGAACAGAATGTCTTATAATGGCTTCCCGATAGTTTTTACCAAGTCTGACTTAGACATCTGAAGTTACCGAATATTGATAAAATCCTCAGGTTTACTCACCCGATTATAGGGTGAGTTAATAAAATACACGGTCCACTGAAAATGAATTCATGAATCCAGTTTAAAGTTATGACGATTTACGATTCGTAACAATCGGAACAATTTTCGGATGACCAGGGAGCGCATTCGATTTTGTGTAGGATTTGGTTCACAATTTTTAAAATAGCCTTCAGTAACTTTCGTCAATCTTCCAAAACACGCTCACTCATGGCTTTAGTGGATTGATATTAATTCAACAAAAATGCAGTACAAAAAACAAGAGCAATAATGAAAATTCATCAACAGCAAAGCACTCGTGCGCAATTGGGGAGACAGAGCTTTCCTTCGTAAAGTTAACATGTTTCGCCAGGAAGTACAGTAATTAATTGTTCCTACTATCATCATAAGCTTATCCGTAAGATTACTAATCATTGTTTGAACAAACGCCGATCGTCGGCTATTGCATTCGAGGAATTCCCATAGGTTTAAATTCACTGAAAAATATAGGGATACAACCAGATTTCTTAATCTTTTTTGCGAGCAAATTTCAGCAAAAATGATGTAAATGAAGAGCAGAAGAGTTGATTTAAAGGAAACAAGAGTAAACGGATAGACAGAGTTACAGCGCCATTTACCGCAAAATAAGCGGTGTTTTTATTGACTGAGACTGCGTAGCCTGGCTACCAATGAGGCGCCTTCTGCTCTGCTCCAACTAACTATAAATAACGAGCATCAAACGGGGGAATAAATATGGGCTCTTAGTCCCTTAATTTGACCTAAATTTGCTCGCTAGCCAGCGAGGAGGAGGAAATAGGAGACTTATTTGAGCTCGGGGTCATAATTAGCGATCCTCGGAAACTAGGTAGAAATTTACTCAGCAAGGCATCTAAACTTTACCAGCGAAGGAGCTTCTATTACCACTAACGAGCCCCACTTTCGGTCTTGGCATGTAAACAATTTATTTCTTCCCCAAAATGAGGATGAAACGCAGTGTTTGTTGTGTTACAGTACCGACAACACTTCAACTAGAATTGAGACTCCTTGTCGAGATCAAATAATATTTAGTTAAATTCGTCTCATATCGTCTCATTCAAGTGCTTGCAGATTCGAAGTAAACACATCGGCTGGTCTTGCCCACAACAGTAACTCTCGGCGTGCACTTTGTACATCTTATTGACGTTGTCAATGCTCCTATCAAACTTCAAGGGTTCATTAAGGCAAATTTTTGCGTAAGCTGATAACATTTAGATTTTTTCAGACCTGTACGAAGAGCTTGCGATGTAACCGAGAACACTGCTCCCCTCGATCTAGTGCTCCTGAAACACTGATTGAATTTACATTCAAAATTCAATCGTGTAGGCAGAGAATAAGGTATAATTTTTGAAGACTGATTTAATTTTCCCACTGCTGTTGATTCTCTGTAATCACCGTTGTCATGAAACGACTCGAAGTAGCGAGTTCAGAATTTGAATCGTGAGCGTCACGTAATTTACGCTTTGTTTAACAAAAGTGATTTAACTGAAAAATGAACATTTTAATGCATAATATTTCGAGAATGTATTAGTTCTTTTCATCCTTTTTTACTCTTAAATTTTCTGTCAAGGAGTAAGATATGCGTTAAAGTCTTTGTGTAATTCATCAGGAAGTCTCTGTTAACAAACTCTCTGCTTAAAATAATCAAAATGGCTTGGTTATAAGGCCGCATTCGATTAACTTAGACCCAAACCTTACACTTGAGCTGTCCTCTCTCGTCATTGTTCATTTTAACTTTCTCTCTTGCTTCAGCATTGAAAATCGAGCCCACTGAGCACTGAAATCAAGTGCACGGTACTCATCAGTATTATTACTTTAATTCGGGGCGTGGAGTATTTCAAGAAATAATACTGATGAGTACCGTGTATTTCAAACAATATGGACCCATCACATGTAACTTCAGCATCCTTAATTAATTAGAAGGAATCGGGCCACCAACTTCTCAAAAAGTATTGCTTCTTGTATCAAAGGATTAAAGCAAAAACACATCTTACCATCAATGCTCGCAAATTTTAATTCGTAGGACACCCCCAGTCGATTTTTCGAATCAAAGACGTCACTAAAGACAGATTCTGTTTTATCATCTTACACCCCCAAATTTAAACGCTTCGAAAAAGTCCGGTATTGACAACACGTTTATTTATTTTGGTGTAAACTTTTCAGGAGTCAAACAATAAAGGGAAAGACCAGCATCTTGAAAGGAAATGCTTTCGTTGAAACTGATTTCCTCTCTTCAGTTGCAAGTAATTTGGGCAACGAGAGGTCGATCGTTTTCCCGGGTCCCGAATTTCCTTCAGAGATGGGGGAACACATTTCTGAAAGCCAGAAATTTGTAATTATTGACTCTCAGTAAAGTTCCAAATTTGTATCATTTATAGAGCAATTAAAACTGATCTAGAATGACTAGGAAACCAACAGCGTAATGTAAACAACCCCCTTGCCATGGCAGCTTTTTTTGAGGGGAAACGTTCCGTGTTCAGACGAAATCAGAATTTTTTACAGCTTTTTCATATTTCTCATAATGATGAGCTCTTTGACGACTAAGCATAGCTCTGAATCGACGTGTCTGTGGGTGTTTCTGATACACCGTGTTTTGTTACAGTTTACTCCTCGCAGTCTAGAAATTATGAATTAGGTGACGAGGAGTTAACTTCGCCTCGCCGAGCAAGGAGTATTGAATCCGCAATTCTTCAGCACCGCATTTACATCAACAAAGAAATAAATGCCATTGTGAGATAAATTGAACGTGTTAGACCAGAAAGGCCTCGGTCCATCTTTGAATATGGAGTACGGCAACAATTACGAGTGTAAGATGTGGGGTAAAACAAACACAATAGTTAAACTAGGAACTATATTGTAGGTCTGTCTCTCATGACGGCGAGAAGAAGAAGAAGGAGCTCAGTGAGCCTCCACAGGAAGTTTAGACATGAACACGGAAAACGGGACGGAAGTAATTCAATGGGTGACTGCGACCACTTATATGCATGTATAAATACATATACTGAAGTTAGATATCAACACACCCCCTTCAACTGAAGTATACCATCCCACTACGCACAAGTTCACACAGTAATCAGCTAGAGCTAACATTTCGACATTCCGATCTTTCATTGAACCTTGAACAGCAGAAAAACGAAATACAAATCATCAGTGTAAATCAATAGATTACACTGAGCACGAGATACACAAAAATATATAACGCCTCAATAATGCATAGTCCGCAATAGCGTTGGGAGTATTGTACTCAAAGCTAAACTAGAAAACATGTCAGACACAGTAACTTAGAACTTAGAATTAAACACACACTTTGAACTTGAGCAATGACTGTGACAGGCTTTGTGAACATGTCAGCCATGTTTTCCTCTGAAGGAACAAAGCTCAAAACTGCTTTATTGTCTTGAATAATTGCTCGAATGAAATGAAATCTTATGTCTGTATGTTTCGAGCGTTGATGATGAACAGGGTTTTTGGCTAGGTCAATAGCACCTCTATTATCAACAACAATCTCAACAGGTTCATCATATCCATCCATATCGCACAGTAACTGCTTGAGGAAAATTCCTTCCTGCACAGCATAAGTCAGGGCAACATACTCTGCTTCACAGCTTGACAGAGCAACAATATTATGTTTCTTTGACTTCCAAGATATCAGTGAACTGTTGCTAGATGATTTAAACACATATCCTGATATGCTCTTACGGTCAAAGGAACCACCCCATTCAGAGTCAGAGAAACCAGTAATTTGCACAGGGTTCTCGGATTTTACAAATTTCAAACCATTTGAAATAGTACCTTTAAGATATTTCAACACAAATTTGCACAAATTCAGATGAGCATTTGTTGGACAAGTTAAATGTTGTGACGGTAATGTAACAACATAGCAAATATCAGGCCTAGTACAAGTTATCAAGTAGATCAAGCTACCAACAATTTCACGGAACAGTTTAGGGTCACACAAATTCTTAGAATCAGAGCTTACATCGAGCTTGTAGGCACTGGGATCACATGGAATAGACTTAGGCTTACAATCAGACATCCTAAATTTTACAAAATTTTCTCAACATACTTTGACTGCTTCATCTCAATTGAGTCCTGCTTAACTACAAATTCAATGCCCGAAAAACATGAAATTTGGACAAGATCTTTCATTTTGAACTTATTTGACAACACACGCTTGACTTCCCTCAATACAACGGCGTTAGAAGAGGCCAAAATTAAATCATCAACCCATACAATAATAATCACTTTTCCAGAATCGCTTTCTCCTACATAAACACAAGTATCACTAAGCGATTGAACAATATTTTGTTCAACAAGAAAATGATGCAGGAGATTGTTCCAGTTACGGCCACTTTGCTTCAAGCCATACAAAGATTTTTTGAGTTTGCAGACTAACTTCTCTCCCTTTCTGTCAAGTTCAACAAATCCCTCAGGCTGTTCAACAAAAACATCACAGTCTATTTTTGCATGAAGATAAGCTGTGCACACATCCATCTGGTGCACAATGTATGACTTTTGTACAGCAATATCCATCAGCATTCTAACAGAAGTTTGACGTGCTGTTGGAGAAAAAGTCTCCTTAAAGTCTACATCAGCTACTTGGGAATATCCCTTTGCTACATAACGAGCTTTGAAAGTTTCCTGATCATTGGGACCTGACTTAACACTATAGGCCCATCGTCCCCCAATAGCAGATCTATCATTTGGCTTTTCAACAAGTTCAAACGTTTCGTTATCGGCTAGTGCTGTTATTTCATTACTCATCGCCTTTTGCCACTCAACAGAATCTGGGGACGAAATTGCCTCAGAGTAAGACTTAGGAATACTGCTCACTCTGTAGCAACAATCATATCGATTAGTGATATCCAACTCATCTGGGTCTACAAAATCTTTTAAATAAGTTGGAGGCTTCATTTCTCTCAAAGGTAATCTTCAAGTAGGCTTCTCATCTAAATGAGTTTCATTTTGAATCACTTCAGGGACAGTCCCAGGTTTCAACTCAGCCTCAGTCTTGTCAGTCATCCTACTTTTTTTCAACTCAGCAGGGTTATCCACAGCAATGAACTCATTCTCATCCAACACATTTCTAGAAATTTCATCACAGAATGTGACACATCTGACTCTTTTTATTTGACGAGTTTCAGGGAAACAAATCAAGTAAGCTGGGCTGCACGGGTCATAGCCAACAAAAAATCCCTGATCTGACCTTGAGTCAAGCTTTCCTGGGTTCTGACTCATGGCAAAACACTTTGAACCAAAAATGTGCATTTTACTCAGGTCAGGTTTCTTTCTAGTGAATATCTCAAAAGGAGTTTTGCCTGTCCTTTTGTTGAAACACCTATTTCTAATGTAAGCAGCTGTTCTGACAGCATGATTCCACAATTCTTTTGGCAAATTTGCCTGTAGCAATAAACACCTTGCCATTTCAAACAATGATCTCCAAGATCTCTCAGCAGTCCCATTTTGATGGGGAGAGTACGGAGCCGTAAATTCGTGCTTAATTTTATTCTCCGTAACAACAGCTTTGAACAAGTTTGAGGAATATTCTGTGCCGTTATCTGTTCTTAAATGCTTCACAGAGCCAAATGCAGCAGAATGACCCAAGAATCTTTTAAATGCTTCAACAGAGTCACTTTTGCTTTTCAGGAAATACACAAATATAAGCCCTGAAAAATCATCTACAAACGACATGACATACATGGAATTCTCAAGAGAGGTAGGACTTATAGGTCCAGCTAGGTCACTATGGACTAACTCTAATGGTTTCTTTGATTTCTCACCAGGGTCTCTGCTCCTATACTGACACATTTTACCCTGGACACAGATCTCACAATGGAAATTTCCTTCGATGGTGATTTTCATTCCTTTAGTAACGCTTTCTAGGCTCATCACATCTTTAACATTACAATGCCCAAGAATATTGTGCCACTCCTCCAGAGTGTGTTCACCAACAGCATTTACAGAGTCAACAGAGCTTACAGAATTCAAATAATACAGCTTACCACATTTCTTTATATTTAACTCAGTCCCATCTGAAGCAAACAACTTAGCAACATTTTGACTGAAATTAAATGAGGCACCCTGATCAATAGCAGCCTGAACAGAGAGAATATTCTGCTTAAAACTAGGAATACAAAGAACATTTTTGAAAAGTACACTATGTTTCCTATTTCTGGCATCGGTCAGGGTAATCTTCGGATCACCCTTACAATCTACAATATTGTTCATCCTAGAACCATCAGCTAATTCAATGAAATGCTTACTAGGGTCAAAACTTTAATCTACAGAGATAAACTTAGATTTATCACAAATAATGTGAGCAGTAGCTCCACGATCCACCAGTAGATTTTCACTGTCTGTAACAGAATCACTTTCTGGATCTGTTGATACCCTAAAACAAAAAGAACTCTTCGCATCTTTACCATCTGTTGCCATCGTTTTCACGGTATCTTTCTTTCGGCAAAAATTAGTATCATGAGATGCACTTTACAAATGGAACACCACCGATTTTTCTTTGCACTGTAACTTTTACACTCTAATTTCTTGTGACCTGACTTACCACATAGGTAACAAGTAATTTTAGTGTCCTTCACTTTCATAACTCTTTCTTCATTCTCACTGTGGCTCTGCCGGGTCTTCTATGTTTCCTCTTCACTCGTGAGTGCTTGCTTGAATTTTTGGAAATTCATTTCTGAACTGTCACGTTGTGTGATGACGGTAGAGAATGCGTTGTAGGCGGCTGGCAATCCCCTGATAATCATGGCGATTATCAGTCCATCGCTGATATTTTCGCCGGCTTTCTTCAAGTAGGAAGCAGTTGTCTCTGCCAGCAGCAAGTAGTCAGTTACCGTCTCGCCATTTTGCATCTTCAGCGCGGCCAACTCGCAATACAAAGAAATAATCCTCGGTTTACTGGTACCGAGGTAGTGATCACGGAGTATCTTCATAGATTTTCTTCCATCTCCATAGGCGTCTCGGATAATCAGTGTGAGACTTTTATCGTCGAACCTTTGCACTAGCTCGGAAAATAATTGCTTATTCTTCTCAACATCCAGACTTGATTCTTCGCCCTCAAGGACGGCACTCAACGATTTCAAGTCTAGGTACGCCCGAAATTTAACTTCCCACAACTCATATCTTTCATCATTGCCATCAAAAGTAAGGTTACTGGGCTCATAATTTGTTAGACCAAAAAGGCCTCGTTCCATATCAAAGATGGAACGAGGCCCTTCTGGTCTAACAGAACGTAGCTCAGTTATCTGTTCAAAAAGAAAACTAATACTTCCCACTCAGGGATCATTTTGATGAAAACAACGTTATTCTAAAATACTGTTCTTACTTTTGTTAGTCCCTGAACATATTCCATTGACATCCTCCCTAACCATTGAATGTATATGTACAGGCCTTCCACCACTGATGATGAAGGTAGAACAGAGCTTTTTGAAGCCAGAAAATATGGACATACGTGCTCTGAAGAGTCTCAGACGCGAATCCTTAACACTGCGGGAGTTTTCTCGGTTTCCACGTCTCGCCTCACTAATTCTCGCAGTTTCTAGTAGCAGTTTGCTCGCCGAACAGTAGCTGTGCATTAGCTTCCAAATATCCCTCATTTGAATGCTCAATACCGCACGAGCCGCTCTAGGTTTACCCGCGTTCGCTCACTGATTCTCGCAGTTATCAATACCAATTTGCTCACCTAATAAAGCGCATGTGCATTTGCTCTCTTTGAAAATTCTCTTGTTTTGGACAAGACCGCTCGGACCGATTGAGAGGGAGGAAGGGCAGGTAAAGGCGTGGTCCCCTCTAAACAAAGAAGAATTCTTCCCTGCCCACGCGACCGTTATGATTGCATTGTGCCAAAACAACGAGAGATTGGCATGGATTGTACAATTCCGATAGGAGGCAACATTCCAGCTCTCTCTCAAACAAAAGTCTATTAGCAACAAAAATGTGCCAGAGCGGCAGAGAGAAATTGGAAAATTTACTTGTCCTTGATTATTAGCAGGACAACGTGTCATCCACGAGGAAGCCTATAAGTATACGAAAAACGGACACTTCGGACTAAACGTTGCATGATTATTGTAAAAAATCACGCATTTGACGACATTGATATACACGAGTGCGTCTTGCATCCATGGTGAGCGTGGCAAAATATATGCAAAGAATTTTTCGATGGGCGAGAAAGTTTCTACTTTGGGAGTTGCAGTCGGATAAGAATAATATTGTTGTATTACTGCAAGTAAAACGAAATGAACAATCTGCAACTATTGTAGAAGCTGTTTTTGATCTCAATAGTGTACGTGAATCATTTCAAATGAAATTGAATCTTCTTTGCCCGCATCCGAAATCCTACATACGAGAGAAATTTAGCTACTCTTTATTAGATTAAATCTTCAAAAGACACATGTCAAAGCAATACATGAAGTTGTCAATTTAATTAAGAGCCTTTGAGACCACTTCAAATTCCGAGTTAGTATATGCTATTGTTTCCACAAACAAGATTGGAAATTTTATGGTGGTAAGGTGAGTTGCGCTTGTAAATTAATTACAGAGCCGCAAAAAGTCTGAACAAATAGTGATTTTTATTTTTATAATCTTCATTGCTGTCTGATAGATATTTTGGCGAGTCCCTGTTCGGGGGCCAATTGATAGTTTTTTTGCGAGTCCCTGTTCGGGCGCCAATTATTGAAAATGATTTTGGGTTCGTCCTTCTTTGGATGTTACCCTTTCATTAATGTCCCTGACTTAGGTATTCGTGAGGTTCGTCAGTTGATCTAAGAGAGGCCGTATTTTATCAAGCTTTTTATTTCATAGGAATCTTCCTGGTACATCAGGGATGGAAGAGAAGTCAGTTACTGACTGATTATTTATTAAGGCGAGGTTCTTCAACAGTTCTTCTGTTGCTGCGATGACTTCCAATATTCTTCAGAACTTCAGGTGGCTGCGTGGCTAAGTAGCGAAACTTTTCGAGCTAAGCTAAAACAAGCTTTGAGCTAAAGAACCCTTGAACTTTTTTTGTTTTTTTTTTGAGCCGAGCTAAACAAGCTTTAGTTTTCGTTTTCAAGTTAAGTTTTTCCTTTTCAAATTTTGAAGATTGCGACAGAACCACGTTTCACAAGTATCTGAGATACGCAAGCTCAGTTTATTCTAGGGAAGCATTATTTTCCTTCTGTAGTACAGAGGCATCGGTCGACCTTTCTTGGCGATGGCCTAACACTGTCATCGTTATATTTCACTATCCGCTCACTGATTTGATTATCACCATAAACTCGGTGAAGTTTAAGCTCAAGCAGCCACACGAGGACGCAAAATTTGGGTGTATGGGTTAATACAGATTTCACTGAGGCAAAGGAATGAGTTCGAAGGCCGATAACACGTAAAGGTCACTGAAGTAATAAAATAAAAAACATGACATTCATGCCAGAAGTCCATTGTACGTCATGTCAGTCATACCCATGAAAAAGACTGAGAAATAAAGAATGACATATGGAACTGACCATTAATATTTTTATGATCATTATACTAATTCACGTATGCCTCGCCTAGAGAATGGTCTCTCAAGATAGGGAAGATTAGATTAGATTAGATCATTAGTTTGCTTAAGATTCCCTATCGGCAACAAATGCGATCCAAGAGAGGAAGGAGGAAGGCATCATTTAGTATGGAATTAAGGGAACGCGAAATCTATGCAGAAAGGGCATTGAAACAGTGAGTTGAGAAAGAAGTTCACGAAACAAGATCAAAGTTGAAGAAGAAAGTACTAGGTGCTGAAAAACAGGACAGCAGTGACAGCATAACAAAAAACACTTTATCTCAACAAAAAGAAGACCTACCTAACTCTCAGCTGGGGCCCTTACATTTTCCCCCCGGGAGTGCAAATTCCCATAGATACAATAGTTGACCTCACTGAGGGGAAGAGAGGGAAGAAAAGAGATCATCAAGTAAAGACTGTAGAAAACGGGTAATCTATGCACAAGGTGTGTTCCCACACAGGATGCTCTGCACATGGAAGCAGCAGGTTAGGATTGAAGAGGGAGAAATAGAAAAGAAGGGATGAAAATTGAGAAAAGGAGTGGGCATGGAAGACAGAAGTCCCGAAGGCCTGTGAAGCAATGTAACGGTACCGTCTAACTTTTTCATCGCCTGCATTCATGTTTTTCGCCGCCAAAAAGATTTAGGCGATTAAATCGCTTAGGCGGCGAAAAATATGCATGCAGGCGGCGAAAAAGTTAGACTGGGTCTCTCCGCTGGAGGCGCCATTCCTATATAGCGAAGGCTACACAAATTTAACTAACCTATGCCTATTGATTATGCAATGCATCCTTTGGGGACTCGCCTAGTAAGAAATAATGTTGTACATTAGATTATTTGTTAGTTTCAACTTCCCTAACTGCAACAAAGGTATCCTCAAATGAAGCAGAAGGAAGGCACGAGTTGGTATGGAACAACGGGAACGGGAAATCGGTGCGCTGTTTCTCCACATCCTGCGCATAGAAATTACAAGATTGAAACAAGTTTATGGAACATGACAAAAGTTGAAAAAAAAGAGTAATAGATGGTGAAAAAACAGCATTGAACCTAAAAGGACTGTCCGTCACAAAACAAAAACTATTCTTTATAGACAAAAGAACGCCTAGCAATAACTTCACGTCGAAACCTCATATCTTCCTCTGGAAGTGCTAATTCCCAGAAATACAATAGTTTTACCGATCTGAAAGGGCTGAACTCTTTGACTGCAATTGGAGAACTGAAGTTCAATTTTCCACTCAAATTTTAAGCCTATTGTAAAGAGCAATTTTGAAAAAAACGAACTGTTACTGGATCGTACCTTTACTTAGCTTTGATTAAGTATTTATGAGAAGTAAATTTGTGACTACTGGTCAACAGAGTTATGAAAAATTCCCGCCGTATCCACCGGCGGCTCTCATCGCGACTCATGCGTTAAAAATAAATCTAGTCCCATAAGAGTCTCCAGCAGATGTGGTGGGTAGCTGAGGCTGCAAATGCAGACGCAAGTCCTGAGGGTGCGCAGATGAGGACAAACACTAAAAGAATACCCCCTCGTGAACGTGGATCAGGAATTCCGCAAATCCTTTAAAAGCGCAGGTACATTGGGCAATCCCATTCATCGCCACCTCCCGAGGAGGACAATTAGTGGTCTTAACTCCAGTCGATGCCTATCTGCTCTCTGCTAATGCCACTGAATGAGCCCAGAACGACCGGACACGGCGAGTCGACTCAGATATTTCATTCTATTTCAGTTAAAGAAAGCATGGATAAGGATAAATCAAATAAAAGTAGTCATTTTACGAAGAAGGTGTGTGCTTTTGCAGACATTATGGTACGAAAACTCGCCTGGCTATTGTTTTTCTCCGTTCTTTGCAATACGAGAAATGATTCTAAGTCAAATCTTCTCTCCTGAAGTGAAGTAAAGCAAAATGTCATGAGCACGAATGATTGAAACCTACAGCCACTATTGACTTCAACTCTTTCTCATCCTTCCACCATAAATTAGGGTTCAAACGTTCCTTGTTTGGAGGGTGGTTCAAGAGACATCTGGTATATTTAGTAACATTTAATCCAAGGGTTTCAAGAACGAACTGTTTGATCGCTGTCGTTCTTTCATTACTGACATGTATTGACACAATAAACTACGGTAAAATCAACAACAAATTAGGAAAAAGCAACCAAACCTTCGTATAAAAATCACACTATATTTCAGAAGCAGCATTCAAACAGAAATATACGACGAAAGCTCCTAGTATTATGTTCTCTTTTTCAAAGAAAACATGAATTTTTAGCACAACCGTGGATCAACGCATACGTTGACATCTATGTACACAAAATTGTCTTAACCATGTACCAATTCCTCAGTTTCTGTCCATCAAATCGAACTTATACCTGCTTAATCAGTACGTATACGCTGAGCTCGGTGTGACGTCCACCCAACTATCATGGGCCGCACGAGCGGCAGCACTTCGCCCGCCGAATCAATACCCGAAACTCAGGCTTAGTCTACTTAATGATTTTTCAAGTCTTGCCAGACGCGCTTTGTCAACTAATTTACTGAATAGAATGCATTTAAGGTTTGAGGGGCACATCATACCATCAAAGACTCTCCCTTGCTTTTGTCATCACAAAGTAGCAAGCGCTCATTCTCCCAGGAGTCGAATTGAAACGGGCGTGTGAAGAAAGGAAGTGAGACTCATAAGGAACTGAACGTAGCAGGGGAAACGAACAATGAGGCGAGAACAGGTCTATAAATCTCACGCGAGAGGGGCCATCCAACTGCCTGCGACAGATTTTCAAATAATTTACGTCGTTGGAGCGGTAGACTTGGCAGGGCATGTTTTTTCAAGTCGAATGGACTACGTCACGGAGTGTTTCTTCTCATTCACCGCTAAAATCTGAATATTTTCAAAAGTGTTAGCAAGTAACATCTTAGAACTCTTGACTTTTTTACCAGACAATTGCGCTTCCATTTTCTGAAAAACTCTTGACTTTTTTACCTGACAATTTTATTGCGCTTCCATTTCCTGAAAAAGGCTCAAAAAGCTAAGAGTTGCCAAAGATAAATGTACACTGAGTATTTGGTAGCCATGCAGGGAGGGTCGTCTGCGGCCCAATGATCAAACTTTAAAAAAAACCCAAATCTGAGAATTTTACCCAGAAATAAACAACAGGACGGTGCGTCACGCAGTCCACTCGGAGGAACCACGCCAACAGCTGCAATGAAGGTAAACAGTTTGGTAAGCTGGCCCCAGATCGTCGCACAGTATCAAACCGAGATTGCGCAACAATGAAAATGCAGATTCCTTGCCTTTCCTCAATCATTTGTTTCGACTATTGGCAGGGGTGTTATGATACCCGTGTCTGTTTATCAACTACGAATATTTACGTCAAGATATGTTAAAACCTAATGATAGTATTCTGTATTATCTTTTTTTTTAAAAACTGTTTTTCCTTCTATTTCTTTCTCTCATTAGAGGACAAACCCTACACCTCAGCCGAGTAGGACTGCCTTACCAAGGAGAGAGGGAGTTGAGGTGTGGTCAATCTCTCGCGACTGAATGGACCAGTGGGAGGAATGAGCATAACTGTGAGAGAAAATCACTTAGCTGCTGAATATGCTAACGATTCCACGTTAAAGTAAGTGGCTTCTTCGCATTATTTCGTGCCGTGCGGTGAAAAAGGTCCTTAATTGAAAGATAATTTTTCACAAGTTGTTTGTTTTGCACTGTTTGTTTCTCTGAGGTAATTATCTTACACAAATATGATCTATTAACTGAGGACTTAAAACAGTGTTGTTTGCAAAGCGTTTCTTGATCCTTTCACTCTTAAGTAGTTGGGCGATTCAAATTATTGTTGAGGTCCCCTCCCACACCTTCCTATACGTCTGCCACCGGAAGTGACGTTGACGCAACAAAAAACAAGAAAAATACGTCCAACACGTGCTTGCATTGATTTTTTAAAAGAACTGCGTACTCATTCATAAGAAGTATACTGTCGTCGAAAACATCAAAGCATTTGCATGATCTGCACGACACTCTCCTAGACGATTTCCCACGTCATGAATATTTGATGTGGAGAACTCCAGGATCCCATCGTCCTACACAGAGCTATCACCACACGAACGCCGACGTCCCATCGTCCTACACAGCGCTATCATCACACAAACGTCGACGTCACTCTTACTTTCGTGGCCGCCTAAAATTTTTGCTCTCAATTCGCGTTCGTCTACATACGCTTCCTCCCCCTATACCAATGCAAAGCAGCTACGCCCCACCAAACCCCGTCACTTCGATGAATCTAATGTCCTCTAATCATGCGCGTGGTTGAAATAGAATTCTTATTTAATCTTACACAGCTAAGTAGAGCAAGAAGGATTCTAGATACCTATGGGAAATACTGGACGTACGCACTTGCTCTGTGCTTCGATACCGTGTCATAAAGTGTTTGGTGAGAGTTCTCTTGAACATCACGGCCTGGCGTCATCGCCTCAGATAGAACATTCCGAAGGAGACCGAGGTAGCGATCACACACGTGCGGTGCAGCACCTAGATCCTGAAGTTCCCATTCTCATCGCGGTGTCCTGTGTTCACTGAAATTGAGCACCAATAACTATACCCTATGCGTCCAGTGCATTCAAATCCACCTACCTCAAACCTGCGTCATGGGATGAAGAACTTTTGTATTCTTTCATTTATTGATTTTGATTGATATTCGTCACCTTAATCAATCATTTGATTAAGTGCGTACGCCCAATAATTCACATAGATATCTAGAATCATTATTCCTGCAATCAATCATTTGATTATGTGCAGGAATAATGATCCTAGATATCTATGTGAGTTATTGGGCGTACGCACTTGCTCTATGTTTCGATAATGGTTGACCGAGACGTACACCGTCTCCGTTAAGCATTTTCGAGATAAGTTCTTCGAAATTACTTCCACGTCTATGGTTGTTCTCTCGCCAGGTTCGAGATACGTTCAACAGACTGGATTAAATTGTAAGCTAATTTACGCATTCATAACCACAACAAAGTTGTTCTAAAACAAGGAGAAGAAGGCAAGCACCACCGTTTAGTATACTAGAATTAAGGGAACGGGAGTCTATGCACAACGTGTGTTCCCCACACTGCACTGTTCCCCACAGCGAAAAGGAAGTATTTAGAAAAAACTAAACAAGGAAGTTATATGGGCTAAAACGACAGCCCTGAACCGATAAAAAAATAGTGCATCACAAAGCAATTTTTTTTACACTTCAAGAAAAGGCTTAACCTTTAACCCGGGATCTCGCATCTTCTTTCTGGGAGTGCTAGTTCTCATCGAGACAATAGTTGTATACCCTGAAGGTTTTAAATAGTTGAAAGAAGAGAATTGTGGAAAGAACGGAATAACACATGTATGATACTGTAAGCGATTATGCGAATGAACACAAAAATGCGATATCGCATCCGATGCCGCAGCTTAGGGAACATTTAACCTAACATACTAGGCACTTAAAATTCGATGCAGTAGAAGTGGAATCACAATATCTTATGAATAAGATTAAAAAACTACGAATTACCGTTCAAATTTGGAAAAGGTTGTCACTCTGATGAATGAAATTCAACCGACACTCGTTTTTCGTCACTGAAAGAATAAATTTTGTTCGCTATCTACAAAGACGATGCTTTCATTCACGACTGAATGGGATCTTCTGGGAACACACTTGAAATAAACCACTGCATTGAGTTAATCAAATGGTAAACTCACATTTTTAGATGACCGTGCAGAAAAACGCAACATAAGTCGGGTTTTCATTCACAAAAGTAATGAAAATGGTCTTAATAATTACGAGAAGTGCAGAGCAGAGTTTTGAAAATGCCTTCCACCATCGTAAGCTGACGGAGTCATAGATTTAGGCCTATTTCACACTGAGCTAGCAAAGCAGTATCTAGCAAGCTCGCATGAGCTATCTAGCAGATAGTCTGCGAGACTGGTAGGTAGGAATAGCACTATCACGAGCCGTTGCCTTCACACTGAACTCGCACGTTTTATCCAGCATCCAGCATCCAGCATGCGAGGTGAAAATGCTATTCCTACCTACCAGTCTCACTACCAGTCTCACAGCCCATCTGCTAGATAGCTCATGCGAGCTTGCTAGATGCTGCTTTGCTAGCCCAGTGTGAAATGGGCCTTACCAATTGGTGTTGTGACTCTCTAAGAACGCGGTAAATTATCTTTCGAGACTCACACAGAGTTGAGAGCTTGCAATAAATCATTACCTGCGTTGCAGTTCCTCATTCTCAAAAAAATCAACTACTGTACTACTAAAGCGCTGCCGACCCCTACTGAAAGGTTCGACAATTGAATGAAGAGTTATCGGGTTCACTGGAGAATTATAAATTACAGTATACTCATCCAGTCTGTGTTCACGAGGTTAACAATAGTCACCATGATCGGTGTAGATCACTGTCAATCACCGTCGCATATGCGTGCTCGGTACCGTGAGCGCGGCGCAATAATGTCCACCTTACCACAGTAGCTGTTTTTTGTGCCACCATAGTCTACGTGTAACAGAGCTGTTTTGCCCAGCCACTAAGGCAACCCGACCGCTATTTTAGAAGCTGCAGCGATTTGACTTTGCACGAATGTTTCCTGCGCTGCCGCTGAAGTGCGCCGAGCATGCTCTGCTGTGCTAATTAGTACAGATGTCGGCCGCGATTTTCAATTTTGGAGGAGAGAGCTCGACCCAACCCTGAGGTGCATGTGCAGGTGCGGTGGGTGCAGGTCCGTGACGAGCTCGAATACAATGCTGAACTTCGCGCCCTCCCGGGGGCAATTGATGTGGCCACTCTCTAGCAGACCTGCAACTTCTTGGTAGGTGGTAAAAAATGAAAACTCCTAATTTAAGGAGGTGAACTTGGAGACTTAACTTTTATTAGAGCTCCATTTTAAATCATGTGCATGTACCATCATGATCTTATAAATGGATCGTAGGCCTTCATAAATGGGTAAAAAAAATTTCATCAATGGATCACATTTTTTCATGAACAAATAACAATTTATACATAATTGTAAGAAAATATATATTCGATTCAGCAGTACTATTCAAATTCTGGCATTATCTAACGGATAATCATTAATTATAATTAATTACAATTATTATTATTACGCTAATATGATTAATAATTTTGATCTGTATTTACTGAGAACAAATTTATCTCAGTGCATTTTGAAATACTGAAATACTTTCCGTGTTCATTAAATTAATGCCGGAGTGTGTTGACAAGTAAGTCTTCATCACTACACAGCCATTAAATTTGTCCAGTGCTATAACAATGAAACACGTGGACAACGTAAATGAATTTTAAAAGTATTTCATTAAAAAGTGCAGACATTCAAAGGATTTGGCTTGTACTAATGGCTGAAAATTATCACAATCATCGTATAACTTTACATAGGTGTTTTCAAGAGCCCTTACATAGGTCCAACATTGACCAGCCAGCCATTTAAATCCAGCCCGTAATAAAATGGTCTTAATTTCATATTTAAAGCACCGTTACACGCTGTCAGAAGACTTGTAATGATAGGCTAGTCTGCAATCGGTCCCCTCGGCACAGGTGATATAGTAAAAAAACACGTACTGAAACATCTTATATTCGTGTGCGAATTGTACTAAACGATATTGCATCCTTTCCCTTAGCCACAGTCGAAAATATTTGAGACCCACACTATGTTAAATACAAAGACTTCGAAAGTAGATTCAATTTTATGCATGCGAACCAGTGTTCGTTCTCGAAACGGTCACTCTACTGCTTGATCACACTGCTCCTAATAAAGATATGAAATAATCTTTTAGAATGACATTCCAAGCGGTTAAACCTCAAATACCGCGCTTTTTAACTCGATGCCTATTCGATCTGAAGACGACAAACAACGTTAATTGAATTTTTCAGACGATGAGAATGAAGCAATGAAAGCAATCTGTAACGCATATTCACGCTGCCATCTCTAAATAACTATAAGCAACACCCATGAATAATTCTCATCTACGACAAAGATTTTCATGGTATGACGCCCGAACAAAGTTCTTTCTTCGACCTAGTGACCCTAATATAGAACATGTACACAGAAACTAAAGGCTTATGACCCTTTATACCAAGCAAAATATACAAACAAGCCGCAGCAAATAACATGACTTGGCCACCCAATGTGAAAATCCGCCTTGTCCACCCTTTCCTTGCCAGCCCCCGCGCCCTACACAAAACAGAAAATACTTATACTCCTCGCAGTGCCTTTGCTGCAAAGATGTCGAGTATTGTGTTCCAGATGCTCAACTTCTGAACGAAGCAAAATTTCAGGCACCGGAGCACTCGTCTTCCAAACGAAAAACTTTGGCTCAAGAGCCTTGCAATCGAAACGGCCACTTCAGTGCCTCTGGAAACTGGGAATGTAAAGTGAGCGATCGCTCGAGACGGTCTACGCAATCGGGAGTACACCTTTTGAGTGTCAGTTATACACAACGCGTTCGAATAATTTTAACAGGCGCGGAGAACAGATTTCAAAAACATGGAAAGCACTCTACTAGCCTGCCAAACTATCAAATGACGCCTTGAGAAGCTGAGATAGATCGAGAAGTTGAGCCATCGAAGAAACTGGCAAACATTGAACGGTTCCAACAAAATGCTACCACTTCAATCTTGAAACGAACTTGGTCAAAACGCTTTCATGGTAGCTGGTGATTGCAATCTGGAAGCGTTCAAAAAACGGAACTTGCAAACTATTCGCAAATCCTTTCAACGTGCGCAATGAAAATCAGAAAAAAACTCCTTTTCTTATATATATCGCACTGAAAATATCAAAAGCAAATATCGAAGATGTCAGAATCATACGTAAATTTAGAGTAAGATGAGTTGAATTCGGTGAATTTAAGAACTTTTTTGAGTTCCTTTATACAGAGCTGCATTCCGCTCTCTTATGACTTCATTTTGAAAAAAAAATAGGAGACAGAAATTCTGCTTGTCTAAAAAACTGGCCATGAGAAGCATCGTACACGGGAAATTGAGTACGCCATTGAAGGTAAACGATCGTCCAGGAGACTGTATCGGAAAATCTTCAAAGATGACTGCTTGCTGACGAGATCAATCACTCTTTTGCAAGCGCTGCCTTAAAAAAATGCTCGACGTTCAACGGTAGACAAGGCCACTGGCCAAAGGGGTCTTTAGCTTCTCTATTAGAGTAGACTGAACACTCCTAAAAAATGACACGGACATTGCAACACCATAACCCTAAGAGCAGGACATGATCACGTAATCGCCTCCACGTCGCAGCCTATTTAAAAAAGTGATAAATTTTCAATGGCGCAGAAAGCAGAGCTCATCAAAAGGCTTTTGAAGTGTTAAAGTCGCTTTATTAGCTTGACAAAACTTCAAAGGCGTAATTGAGCAGCGCACCGAAGACGCCCGGAGACCTAAAGGACAACCTAGAGACGATGCAGTTTGGCATTGCGTGATGCGTCCATTCAAGGCGATGGACTCGTCGAAAGTTTCCGAACTCGATACATCGACGCACAGGTGATGGGGGTTTTCCAGCATGTAAGCGATCAAATACAGCACCAAAGAAGAAGTGGTTGCAATCTCAATCATTGAATATTGAATTCTTCGTAATACTGCTAATAGTTTTGTTGCCATGAATCATCGAATACATGCTTTCGATCTATAGGGAAATCTTCTAAAAATAAACGTGCTCTTAGCGAGATATTTCTTCCATCGCGGTGCGAGCAGTAAACGCAAGAAGCAAAATCATTACTTCGATTGATCATAAAAGCCAACGCTGGTGAAGCACCTCCCATCCAGACCAAAGCCCCTACGAAGAAAATTATTAATTTATAACATGAAACGTAGTTTAATTGTCCAAAAGAAATTTTTCCCCAGTTCTTGAAACAAAGGCGGACTCGAAACACGGTATTTTCTATGAATGTTTCAGAATCATTAAGTGTTGTTTCACGACTATGGCAAAAACACTGAGAGAAAACACAACTGGTACTTATGAAACACCCTCGTTTGATGAGCCTTCAACAGGTTCCGTGCTTCCTTAATTAGCTGTAACAAAGTTCATCAGCGAAAATTACGACTACAGTGCTTCCCTTGCTCTAGTCCATAATTATGGAAACTATACCAGATATTAGAATGAAATTGGTTCAGAACACAAGTCAATGATGAGGCTTCATTCGCTGAATAATAATCGACTGCTGTGACTAATGTTCTGAAAGAAGTCTCATGTGAAAACAGGGACTAAAACAGTAATTGAAGTCCAAATTGTCAAGCTTTATGACTGACGTGTCATCAATATACGAGCGCGTTCGCTCTCTATAACCATATTAACATAAATGATCCACGTCCAAAAGAGTGATCTCAATTTACCCATCAGGGTTCCTCATTAACTTCGCTAGCTCCTTGTTGAACGCAAAGCAAATTACGTAATTTGGGTCTCAAGCAGGTACAGCACGAGGCACTTCTCTCACGCACAGGTACGGACGTGCACTAGGTGTTGCCGAGGTGGCCTAGATGGAGTTTTTCCAGCCCAAATCCTCATGTAAAGATTTTTCTTAAATAATTTTATAATACAGGACTCCCAACACCTGCTAAGTCCACAGAGTTTCCGCATATTTAGTTGCTTTTCAAGGATAATTTTTCAGTTTGGAAAAGCCCAAATGGAAGAATTTAGGCGAGAAAAGTGCTCATTTGGCAACCCTTGGACTGAGTGCCGTATTTTCTCACTCCATGATGTTCTAATCATGAGCATAGTGAACATTTAAAGATTTTTAAGGACAGCGTCCCCCATTCGGACTTTTTTTTATTATTGAACCTAGAGCAATGAAATTTGGTATACTAATAGGAAATGCAATTGGAAATCATTTGTCGTCCGTAAAAAAATGCGGTTTTCCCCATAGAAAACGAGATATTCAAAGAAAACGGGATTTTTGTGGGCGTTTTTCAAAATGCATCTCCTCCAACAGTTTTTGAGTAAAAGTGATGATTTTAGTCTTATTGGATGCGGAAAGACGTGGACATTACAGAAGTTTAATGCTGTTTCCCAAATTTCTAGTTTTAATTAAAAAATTTTAAAAAGCAGGGAGCAAATTTTGGTTTCGAAAAATGTGGATTTATGACGTCATAACTTTTGAACAAAAATTAATTGTGAAGTCAATTAGGACTTCTTGGAAAGCCCTTGGCATTTCGCATCCAATGATACTAAAATCATCACTGTAGCTTGAAACTGTAGGTGGAGATGCATTTTGAAACCCCTAAGTCCATTGTTTATATTACAAGCAAAGCAAAGAAACATAAACAATTTTAATTGAAAATTTTTGAACAATTTTGATTCAGGTTTGACCTCTGAAATCATTATGGAGTAATACAGAAACATAGGAAATGGCACAGCAACGTCGCGCCATGAAGAAAGTGCTAAGGGAGAGGTGTAACATGATAAAATACCACTTCCCCCTCCCCTCCCCCCCATTCTTCAAACCCCCGTAGCGAGCGAACGAGTGAACGTACGAGTCTCATTTTTTCACAGGATGTACCTGACCTCTCACACTTCCTGTAGCAGCAATAATCATTATTTCTCAAATGGACTCAAAATCCTGGATTCCTATAAGGGACGCTGTCCTTAACCCCTTCCCCGGCAGAAACGTGAATACTCGTCTTCGCAAAATGTTCTTTTTTCAGTCTTCGACGAGTATACTCGTCGTAAACTTCACCTTCAAAAACCAGCTATTTACGTATATACTCGTCGATTTTAAGCCTTTGTAAGCCATTCTACGTGTGAAACGAGTATTCTCGTCAAATCGTACGCCTGGCAGAGGCGATAGGGTTGAGCTGTGGGATTTCAAGGACATTGTTACAGACTTGCTCCAACAGCCATTGTCGTCGGATGGGCGTTGTTTGCATCTACATTTGCATTCTTTTTTTGTAGCATTTTGAAGTGTTACACCCCAAATGTCTAGTTCAACGGAAGATAGTGAATATGAACCTTCCCTCAGAAGCTTGAATACTTCTGATAACTCTGCCAGTTCATAAGACAATGACTGTTTCTCAAGAAGTGAGGAGGAGGAGGACTCGTTTTTGCCGACAGAGGTATTTTCAAATAAAAAGTTAACCACAAAAATGGGAAGAAAAAATAATTGCAAACTGTTTTCAAAACCAGCATCAAAAATACTATTTGGAACCAAAATAAAAAACTAGTCTGAAAGAGAAACGTTTTTAACAAAAAAAATTGTTGGGGAAGGGGTTGAATGAGGGTATTTTTAGAATGGGATAAGATTAGATTAAATTAAATGTTAGTTCAACACATTGACTACGATGGGTTAAACTGAATTTCAGTTTTCAACTCAAATTTAAATTCAAAGGTTGTTAGAAATTTTATAAATACCAAACATTAACTGGGTACAATAAATAACCTTTATTTTGAAAGATTGTAAAAGCTTTTTCAAACAATCCATCGATGGGTCGTTTCGCAGCAGGAAAAACTTAAGCATGACCCACCGGTGGGTCGTATCACAGTCAATGTGTTAAGCCTCTCTATCATCAAAGGCGATCAATGAGAAAGGAGGAAGACACCGTTTACTACGGAGATGGGGAACGCGGAATCTGAGCACAAAGTGCATAGAAACATTAGGGTGAGAAAGGAGTTCATGAAACGAGATAATAGTTGATGAAGAAAGTAGTAGGTGTTAAAAACAGGACAGCAGTGAACCGAAAAAAAAATGACCCTTAACATAACGAAAGATTTTATTTGAACTAATAGGAGGCCCACCTAACTCTCAGCTCGGGACCTCACAATTTTCCCCCTGCTTATTCCTGTAGATACCATAGTTGTATACCCCTGAGGGGTTTTAAATGGGAATAGATAGTTTATGATTAGAATTAGGCTCGTCGAAATTCTCCACTAATAACAGCTCTTTTAAAATTTATTATAAATCTGAGATTATTCCTAATGTTTCCGCTGAAGTTCACTGCCGAGTGGCACTCATTCGGCCTCATTCTGAGGTTGGTGACAACCTAAAGCCAGCATGCTTATCTACTTACGGTGAATGTAGAACGCCTAAAAAAATCAGCCATTAAAAAGTTGAGAAAAATGTTTACAAAAACATAAAAACAATCTACGGATTAGAAAACCAGAATTCAACTAAGTTGTATTCTGCGGTGGTACATTTCATGAGCGATCAAAACAAAATCATTGACTGATACTTTATCAGCAACTATGTTATCAACGATGATTGACGAAAAAAATAACTTCGTTCAGAATTTCAAAAGAAGTAATCGAGCATGTTAGCATATAGCTATGAAGTTAACGCCTCACGTTTAGTAGTTTTAAAATTCATGCAGTGTTTTTACTCGGAGAAATATTGATAAATCCAACAGACCAATTAAATTGAAGAATTAATCTCTTATAATACCTCATAGAAATAAAAGATGAAAAACCTATAAATTCAGCATGTGCGTTCGTGTATTCACATCGTCCAATTGCTGAAACAGCTTGATTAAAAGAGATCTATGATTTGAAATTTAAATTCAAACCTAGTGTACAGTAAACACACACATTACAAATTCAAAACGTGTGTGTACGTGCATGTAGGCTTTAAGATATCTCCTGAATCATAAATTCAAAACCTCATCTCTCACCGCCGTTTTCCTCGTTTGTCATAAAATGAGGGAAAAGACAACGTGTGCGAGCTCAACATTCTTCCACGTGTATGTGCTACTTGTTTAAGGCCAAGCGTATAGAAGCAAAAAACACTTTCTTGAACCACATCAAGAGGAGTTTTAATGCAAGTTAGCGTAGAAAAATTCAAATCAAAAGAACTGAGGATGCCAAATTGTCTAGAGACTAAAATAGCGGACTAAGTTGCCAAGGGAACAAAACTGAAGGAAATGTTGCAGAGTGAGAAAAAGAGTTACTGAGGAGTGTGAGGCTTTTTATCATGGAGTTGGGAGGCCTGGAGTGATGAATGGAAGGGTGAGAGGAGGCAGGGTTGCGTTAAAAGTGAATGAATTGAGCAGAAGAAGGTGTTAGCGAGATTGATGCTGGTGATAACGCAGCCGCGCGTGAAAAGTGGTTATGGCCAACTGCCTTCAACGGAAAAAAACTACCCAGGCAAGAGAATATTTTTAGGCATGAATTGACCGATTGCGCTGGTGACGTCCAAGCAAGAGTAAGAGATGAAGCGACTCATGAAAAATTGGAGGAAGCTGTGGAGCGACTCGTAAGGAAAAAGACATGCGGAAATGATGAACAGTCAGCCGGTCTGAAATACTGATGCACTCGAATTTATCAATTATCGAGTAATGGGATAAGCTGAATATAGGTGTGACAAAGTTGACAGAAGTTCTGGAGTGTGGCCCTGGGATTTGTTGCATGCCATGGGTACCAGTATGAACGGAAGAGGAACATAGAATTAATAATTCCAATGTGAAATGAACAAAAGCACAGAGGCTCATTGGAGTTGAAGAAATCTCCACATCCTGCAGAAGTTCACGATGAAATTGAAAGAATAGTTCATAATAGACTGCAAACAAAAAAGTGAAAAAGCTGTGCTCTGCTAATAAAGTTCTATTGAAAAATGGAACGAGATTATCTCGAGAGGTGCAAAATTATTAGGGTCTAATGAAAGCTACCCGCAGAAATAAGCGATTAATTCAAAACGTACAGTCCAAGTGTGCAGTGCGTGTTTTCAAGTGTCCAGGACCTGTACGTAAGAGCAAAAATTTATTAGAGGAGCACCTAACTGAGAATTACAAAAACAGCGCAACACGAAAGTGTATTTCGCTAAAATAAGCATCGTTAGAAAGTTTATTCGCGTGAAGAAGGCATGATGAGAGCCTCAGTCACCAAGAAAGCCTTTCAAATAGAGACAAATTCAACATCAGAGGAATCGACAACAAACTGAACAGTTTGGGCAACGGAGAAATATTTTGCCTAACTCACATGCAACGGAAATGAGTAATGCACCCATTAATCATTGTTTCAAGGGGATAGATGAATTAACAGCCACAATGATAACACTAAAATGGTAGGTATGATATAATCTATCAACTACAGTGATAACATTAAGATGATAGATCCTCAAACAGCAACAGAGATGTCATCTCGAGATGATAGATGCTCAAATTAACAGCCAGAGCGATAACAGTGAGCTAAGATGACAGTTTAGAAGCCCCTTACTTGCAGTTTCACCCAGTTCACCAAGAATAAAACCAGAAAATGAAGTTGCTAGGTACAAATGATGCCGATACATCTGAACAAAGCTACTGGGAGAGATGGTTTAAGAATAAACTGTCACTTGCTCAAAGAGGCAATTTTCAAAATTCAGGTATCACACTGGCGATCTCAAACCACATTTCTATGCACGTTTCGTCATTCAAAAAAATGAGGGAAGGCTGCACAAACTTTTCTTAGTTTATCTTGATATTGAATTTTAGCGCAAATTTTCATTCAAGTTGAATATCGACCTGTCGTAGGCACACTTCTTTTAATATATCATGTATTTTAGTAAGGAATATTGAAATTGAACGCAATTAGCACTGAACATTGAACTTCAGAAGGCACGCACGCAAACTATTGATTTAATCTCTCATTAACTTCAATGTTGAATATTGCAAGTGAGTTTAACTGGCGTTAATTATTAAACGAATGAAAACTCAAACATCAGTTTAAAAGCACTCATTTTGGGTTAAACAAAGAAATCTTAAGGAGTTTTTAATGAGATGAGAATCATTTCATACGAATGATTTTCACGCCTGGCATGCAGCACTGAAAAGGCGTACCATGAAACTGATATGTGTTTTGTGAGGTGAGATGCCTCTAATTCACCCCCACAGTTTTTTTATTTAAAGATTCGGTTCCTTTATATTAGCTGCGTTAAATATTCATTCTTAATCGACCGGTGATGTTTTCGAGAAGTACAATCCCTTACATGATTCACGCAGCACTCATTTCCCATCGCGCCATCTAAAATTCGACTTTGCTTCAACATAGGCTATATTTCAGTTCGCGTGCAGGCCATCTTCTTCCATTCACCAACCCTAGATTTCACATAAAAAAAACAGTCACAGCTTTGAGAAGACACCCGAGCCACTAGTCTCATGGAGCAGCACTTTTAAAAATTCCCCAAGCTCAAATTAAATCTTGTCGAACACGGCGATAATGAACACTTGTGAATGCTTCTAATCTAACGTAGAGCAGAAACGTATTTGCAAGCATTTGTTTATCCTTGGTGCAACCAGCAAATTGATTGATTATAAATTTGTTTTAACCTCCCTTTACCACAACAAAATGTTCAAATAGAGGAAGGATAAAGGCACCATTTACTCTGGAGTTAAGGAAACGTGGTATCTATGCACAAAGAGTGTTCCCGCAACGAATCCCTCGCGCCTAGAAACATTAAGTTCAGAAGAAAGGTTAGTATACACGATAGAAGTTGAAGAAGATAGCCAGAGGTGCTTAAAAACAGGACATTAGTGAACCGAAAAACATTGTCCTCAACGAACGCATTTTCTTCCAATAATAAGAGGACCTACCCATTTCTCCGCTCGGGACCTCATATTTTCCCATGGGAGTACTAATTCAAATAGATACAATCGAGAGGCTGAAATCACTACTGCATTGGGCGTAGGTTGATTATTTTACTTACCACACATCACTACTGAATTGAAGAAACTAATGACAAGAAAATTAATGAAATAGAATTGGATTGCTGAAATAAGCACATAAAGTGATAGCGTGAAAACTTGAAAAAACATTGCTTTCTAAACGAAACAACACCTGCGAACTAAACGAATATCACCAGGAATTTATGATGATTAAACATCTTCTGAACGTGCTATATTAATGATAACTTCTTAGATTATACCGCATTGAATCTAGTATGTTCCTCATGCTAACCTTTCTTCCCTTAAGAACCGAGCACTGAAAAAGAAAAAGAAATGAACTGCCAGCTTTGTCTCCCCGCCGCCTGATTGAATTAGGGGACAAATTCCGTGCCTAGAAATGCAGGATAGATTGTTGGAGCCGGAGGCGGCTTGAGGTCAGCCCGCGAGCAAGTATGAAACGTCTCTCTCTGGCGCTTGGTGTACAAACACCGCGTGCGCCAATTCTATGCGGATGTGTGCACTGCGTGCAAGGAATCGACAAGCTCGCGAGCCTTCCTTATAGGTTGCGAGGAAATCGTTACAGTAGAATTCTAGATGCGGAAAGAATAATTTGACGTTTTAGCAAGAAACTGTGTCGCTTCTCCATAGGTTATATATAATTTAGCGTAATTCTGCATTATCATTTCTGACTGGGAAATTTTATGAAGGCTTTCTAGTGTTAACCTGTAAAGCATCACCATAAAGCATTCGATTTGGGGGTAATCAACAGTAGAATTTCTGATGTGGAGATTTAATACTGACATTTGGATTCAAACTGCATACCACCTTGTTCTACGACATCCGCTGATGAATAATTCTACACAATTAAGAAGGAGATAACTTGTTACCGACAAAGAGGATAACAGTGGCATGCGACGTTTCTTAATGTTCTGAAGAATGATGAAAGGAGATATGAAAGAGCTCTATTAAAACTGTAATCCGAACTTCATATGATAGACCCCGACAACAGACAACGAAGATCTGTTGATTCTAAGGGATAGTCTCGATCTTTCTGTGGAAGATAAACACACGGCAGAAGGAGGAATACTTGAAACAATACTAATGTCATGGCGAAATGAACTGTTGAGAAGATTAGCTTTCTGAGTCGTAAGGGAGTTAATATACGATCAACGTGTTTGAAACGCTGTCTGAGTTTTGGCCTATCGAATGCTGACTCTTAGCAAATCATTCCAATTCAGATTTCCGACGCTCACACAACTCGCAGCAACAAATGAAAAAGAAATTCGAGCTTTAGTTACATGCTTGGCATCAAGTAAATATTCAGAGCCGAAAATTGGTGTTTGCTTACTGCAGAGATTCATGAAAAATGGCGACGGCGAATTTTAAATATGAAAAATGAGTAACTTTAACTCGCGCGTCGCTACACATTAGTGTTGCTCAAGATTCATTTGATTGGAGTATAGGTGGGCACTCGTATTTTCAAAATTAACAAAATAAGGAAGGCAAATACAAACATTGTGTGCGATTATGAAACTTTAAAAATAAATTTAGGTTTCCAGTTTATCACGCGTAGACGAAGAAAATTGCTTGTCATATTTACTAAAACACTCAAACGCGTAATGAACTGAAGAATTTAGCAAAGTTGAGATGTTAGAAAAAAACTGAAAGTCACCAAATACGAGCGTTGGGTCTTAATATATCGGAACTCCATGATAAGGCGGCATTGCTGTCGTAGCCCGAATGTAGTTCAGGGAATCCTCTCCCATGATCTAACCAAACACACAGCATTAATTATTCAGCTGTTCGAATCGCGCTAGCACGAACAGCATATTGTCCGACGCAGATGATATTTCCAATTCAAATAGCTACATCTAGTGTTCCCGCCAGACGATATTGAATGCGAACATGATGCCACAGAGCTGCCATGTTGGATGCGGGCATTGGTGCCACAGAGCTGCCATATTGGATGCGGGCATTGGTGCCACAGAGCTGCCACATTGGATTGATCGCATTGATGCCACAGAGCTGCCATGTTGGAT
>JACJUY010000065.1:428162-476512 GCA_014220935.1 Platorchestia sp. MABIK
CAGGGCAGGTGTGCCTCGCAGGTGTGCCTGGCTGGTGTGTACAGGGCAGGTGTGCCTCGCAGGTGTGCCTGGCTGGTGTGTACAGGGCAGGTGTGCCTCGCAGGTGTGCCTGGCTGGTGTGTACAGGGCAGGTATGCCTCACAACAGCTACAGGACTGCTGTAATTTTTGAGTTTAGGACGCTGGGCAAAAGACTTAACATGCGAACGGAACTTTCAAGAAAGAAAAGTTTATTAATCGCTAAATTTCCCAATTGCATTTGTACGCAATTTCAAAAGTTTTTCAGCTCTTGAAATAGCGATAGAAAATAAAATACGAGTTCACTCGTATTTCACTCCCATTTCGTATTGGCCTTCTCCGGATAACCCGGCGCCAGAGGAGCAGCTTTCTCAGACAAATCTAACTCTGCAGTTACGGGGAGTCGAACCCTGTGTCTTCTCCGCCCCAAGGAAAACTCACTGGCTTGGTGCCACAGATGAGCAAAACCTCCCGCTGGTCACCAATTAATGAGCGAGACGAGGCGATCAGTAGCAACATGATTGTGTCAATAATTCCCAGCTGAGCATGATGTTCTTAAGCAGACGGATTTTTATTACAGGTGATTTTCAGGTTACACGTCTTTTGCGGTTCCCATCTTATGAATGATTAAAACTGTAAAATTGTTCCAGTAATTGCTAGATTCCTTATATACGGATAAAAATAGATCAAGTTATTCCTATTCATCTTAAATACGAATGAAATTAGTTCCAGTTATTGCCATTCATCTTGAATACGGATAAAATTAGTTCTAGTTGTTCCTATTCATCTTATATACGAATGAAATTAGTTCCAGTTATTGCCATTCATCTTATACACAAATAAAAATAGTTTCAGTTATAGCCAGTTTTTCATAATTCGTGATAAAGCATCGCTTCACCTAAATTTTTGGGGCTAATTTTATCCGTGTGAGTTGAGGATTTTACTGGATGCTGCACACATCATGGATCGACTGCGCCGCAAGTGATGTAGGAATAGACTGACGTTAGATTATAGAACGAATTAGCCTAAGTCTCCCTTACCACAACAAAGATGTTGTATCCCCCTATTGGGGCGTAAGAGAGAAAGGAAGAAAACGCAAAATAGTATAATATTAATTGAGCCGGGAATCGATGCCCAAAATGTGTTTCCACACGAGTTGGCTATTTTAATTCAAATATAATTTTTTTTGTGCTTGAAGTTCTGGACCATTTGTTCCCGGTTCCCTAGTTCTCCTTTTCAGAATTTATTACTTGCTAATCTAACTTCAATTCTCTTCATTAAGTTCTCTCAATTCTGCTCTTCATACAGCATGTGCAGGGTCTGGAGACACATTTTGACCGTTTCCTTGCGCACGGAAGCTACAACATTGAAGAAGTTCACAGAACAAGATTAGATTAGATTAGATTAGAATTTATGTTAGTTTAAGCCTCCCTAAACGCCACAAAAAAAAGAGAATCGAAAAAAGGATGGAGGAAGGCACCATCAAGTATGGAGATAGGGAATGCGGAATATATGCAGAAGGGGCATAGAGACAGGGAGTTGAAAAAGAAGTTCATGAAACAAGACAAAACTTGAAGAAGAAAGTAGTAGCTTATGAAAAAACAGGACAGCAGTGAACCGAAAAAGATGGTCCTTGAAATAGCAAAAAAAAATCATTCTTCTAACAAAAAGAAGGCCTACCTCATTTTCGGCTCAGTTCTCACACATTTTCCCCCCGAGAGCGCTAATTCTCATAGATTCATAGTTGTATCCCTGTGAGGGGTCACAGAACAAGATAAAAATTGAAGTTGAAAATAATAGATCCTGAAAAAAAGTCAGTGGACCAAAAAATGATGTTCCTTAATTTGACTAAACGAAAAATACATATTCCGTATCAGCAAAAAAAAGCCTACCTCACCGTCAGCTCGTGACCCTACATTTTACCCCAAGAACCAATAATTGCCGTAAAAACAACAATTTTTTTCTCTGAGGAGACAGGCTAATTGTATCCTAGTCTTTGTTGTAGACTGTGATGTATCCGATACCTAGGCGTCAAAACCAAATAAAATTAACATTCATTATGTAAAAAATCACTAGTCAACGAGGAAACGTTATACCGGATCCAAATCTACCCTCTCTACCACGCTCGTAAATACAACACAATACGAAGCTCACGGTAGCGAGGCGCATTTTTCACACGTTGGTAGTAATGCCCTTCTTGAAGACAGGCATGACGAGGGTTACGGAGGAGGCTTTGCCGAGGATAATCCTTGTTTTCCATCGATCATTTGGTGGCTTGTGGTCGGTCTCCTTCCCGCAACGAGCCTTCAGCAAACAGCGGGTAAAGGCACAGGGCTTGTTGAAGTACCGCCAGCAAACACATACAAAAACTTTGCTCTAAAGGGAACTGTTGCAACGTGGTCGGCAGCGTTTAGACGCTCGATTGTTGCCTGAAAATTGGGCTCTTTTCCCCGAATTTTATTTTTATGTGGGCTTATGTTCATGGTGCTCCATAGATCCATTGAGATCAAAATTTTGTGAGCATTCGATAATACACAATTGGGAGTAAAAGCTGTTCTTTGATACACGGTCGGTAAACTTCATTTCTTGTTGCAAGTTTAGCTCGGCATCTCCTCAAGCAGGGTAGTTTGATCGTCTTGGTGTTTGTATGGTGCACCAAGTATGACAATTCTGCCCCTGCACCATACACGCACTACATAGAAAGAAATAAAATCAACTCTCCACATTTTGTTCACTTCATTTTTCTATAGATTAGATTATAAGTTAGTTTGAGCCTCCCTAACCGAAACAAAAAAAATGAGCGAATCGAAGAGAGGAAGGAACCATTTAGTTAGGAGATTAGAGAATGGGGAATCGATGTAGAAGGGGCATAGAAACAGTAAGTTGAAAAAGAAGTTCATGAAACAAGATAAAAGTTGAAGAAGAAAGTAGTAGGTGCTGAAGAACAGGACAACGGTGAACCGAATAAGGTGGTCCTTAACATAACAAAAAACATTTGATTTAAACAAAAAGAAGGTCTACCTAACTCTTAGCTCAGGGCCTCACACATTTTCCCCTAGGAGTTTTTCTATAGATTCCTAACCCTTTAACGCCCAGTGGACTTTTCTGTCTACCTTTGAAAACGTCCTAAATATATTCTATTTCTTGTTAAATTTGTTCCCTAATCGGTTCTTTGGAGTTCACTGCCGAGTGGCAGCTCTTTCCTCATTCTAATGTCGGCCACTACCTGTTGCCAGAGTATGTCTAATGATATTGGTTGTAATAATGGTAATATGAGTAGAAAAATGCTGATGTTAAAGGGTTGATTTAACCGGTGGTGAAAGAAAATTAACAAAACAATCATTATTGCGAGGAACTGGCGAAAAATACTATAAATACTAAAAAAGGTAACCATGTAAATGATTTACAAATCAGCGCAATCTCTATTTACCCAAAGATTAAAATGCAGGTCTACGCACGTTTGAGTGGGCCGTACCAAATCCAGCACACTGCTCCGAACCTTTGCCATCCAAAATCCATCTCAGACAAGAGAGAAACCTCCGCAAATCGAAAATACTCGTTAAATTAATTAAGAATCCTCGTTCAATTTCTAGGTAAAACTTCTTTTACCAAGCTCATAAAGACTGGCCCACCATTAATCACTGAGAAGCGGTGATTGTTTCCTCTCGGTCAATTTTGAGGTGGAAGCACTTCACTAGTCTCGGACGTGCTCCAATATCATTAATCATGTAGAAGCTGATCCCGATGCTCGAGTTAGCTCAAATCGTTACAGATGATCAGGAGCAGTGATGCCTCTCAAGCCTGCCTATCACCGACGGTATCAAACACTGCAGGAACTCGACAGCTTCCTTAATTAATATTCGACGTGGAACTTCACTCAACAGCCCACACATGATCATTTTGAGCGTTAGTCCAATATGCTTCTGTTGTTCGCTGCTGAGACGTGAGATGTTACGTGGGATAGATTATCGATACATTTATACGAGAGCTGTTTCAATCGAAACCATCCAAAATTGATATAGATAATTCGAGGAAATAAATAAAGGTATTATTTTTTACGCCTACATTACTATAAAATTCTAACAGTATAGCTTGTTCGTCAGCTTGTGTGATTTTATGACACTGTCTACGGCGCTCTATGTACTGATTTCAGTAATTACAAATGATGAAATTCATCCCCCCCACATTAGGTGACATCAAAGGGTAAAATTTATCACACTGCACTCTGTAAAATCATGAGGCATAATTCACTAACCTGCATTTGGTACTAAAATAAGACAAAATTTACCTCACTCGCAAGTTGTTTCGTGCTTACGTTTGTTACAAACGTCGACTTCCTGAATTATGGTTCCAAGACATTTGTGAAATAAGATCTGGGAAAAACGATGTTGAAATTTTAGAACTAAGTAAAGAAGAAAGTAGGAATGATGCATGAGAACTTCTAACATCTGTACTGTAGATTGCATATAATTTAATTTTAAAAAATTCTGAAAATCTCAAATAAGTTGTGACAGCCGATGTCAAATAAGTTCTGAAATCATTTTCCGAAGTTTTTCATAATCATGGGAACGTGGCTCTGAAAACATTGATGACTGGAGTTCTTGCTCCCTTTAAACCTGCGGCACTTGACCTAGAAAGATGAGGACTTGTAAGAATGTCGGCCCGGATTCTAAGAAGCGTGCGACGTTGTACCCATTTGTTGGAACCATGGATCATCCGGGTCATGATTATCGAAATGAATTCGATAACCTTTCAAGAGAGAAAAATCCAAGTCCTACAAACTTTACCTTCTTCGAAAACCAAATGCCTTCGCGTGTCCAAATCTCGAACGACACGCCAGAGAATTAAATTTGCAGATTGCAGTGGTAGTCGGAGTAACTCACGACGGTTACTCAAAGAGCCGCAAAAATGATTGTCTATTAAACATTCCCGATGAGTGTGAGTGCTAGTTGTCACTGCAGTTTAGCAGTCTTGTTCAAGGAATACTGTATGTGTTGTTCTGACTCAATAACGTACGGTATTCACAACCTGTCTCGCAGAATTCATGAGCAAAATGAACGCATTGAATATTATTTACGGCGGAATAAAGTTTTTATATCATTGATAGCTACTTTTTACTAGCCTTTAACAGAGCTGTTCCCTTTTTGTTTGACCCTGTGTAAGAAACCTAGCTCAAAAAATCACGGATGATCAAAAATACTAAAAAACACAAACGTCCACATGCTTGCAGATTTTTGTTCCATTTCACGGGGAAATTAAAATGAGCAGCAGCATGAGCAAAATTTTCCTCTAGTTTTCTGTAATTTAAAATTAAATATTGAGCTTTTTTGGATATTTCAAAACACCAGTACAAAACCAGTACCATACAGTGAACACCACACGGTCAGTGTGCACCACACGGTCAGTGTGCACCACACGGTCAGTGTGCACCACACGGTCAGTGTGCACCACACGGTCAGTGTGCACCACACGGTCAGTGTGCACCACACGGTCAGTGTGCACCACACGGTCAGTGAACACCACACGGTCAGTGTGCACCAAACACTCAGTGTGCCAACATTATGAGCATGCAAATATAAAACGGCATCAAACACTGAAATTTACCTCAGCAAACCATATACCTCAGCAAATAACAAGAGCAGAATAAACGGAACAAACAAAAGAGTGGTGGCAACATTGCCCCTGCGCGGCATGACTACACGCGACCGAAGAGCTGCTCTTCATAAAAGGAACTCTACGGATGCGGCTCTTGATACTTGACTCAGTTTCCAATGATTGCATCGAAGCCAGGCACATCAATCTTGCCGGTAATTAGCTGCAATCATTCCGCACACGCCAGCCCCTGCTTAGAGCCCCTCCTTCGTTGCCGGCGTAGACTTCCTCGTGAGCTCTTGATCAGCAATGAGTGTGCAGCCAAGCGGCCGCTGTTTTGTGACGGATTTTCAAATAAATCCCTCGTTTTTGTTCGGGAAACGAGGAAAAACCTGAGCGTCTTGAGAAGTGGAATGGACTCAGATCTGGATGGCGTCACTTTAAATTATCGTATTTTTTCCATGCGCTGTCCTTGTTTACAATGCGTACGGCTCCCCTCTACACAAAGCTACGGTCACTTTACCTGAGCTGTTTCTCGGTTTTCCAATTTCACTTTAAATGTTTTCGCATTCTTATGGGAGATGGGGCTCGTAGCGTGGTGCTGACATTTTCACTGAAAAGGTAATGCAGAAAGCCTAATTTATTATAACTGCTGCGGCTGTTAATTTATTCGTAGAGATATCGGAATTGAAGACAAGCATTTGCCACTTCAAGTATTTCATCAGACAAAGTAAACCGACAAACCTCTCATACGAATGAAGCGAAAAAAAATCAGTTATGGATGCAAATGTACGTGGAGCCATTGCACTGAACCAAATTAGCTACGAAAATGAATGCAAATAATCTCATTCGGCAAAGGAAAATGAACTTCTTGAGCAAACATCGAAGGGCTCGTTGAAGCATTTCATTGAGAATTAAGTGATCGCTGCCCACCATCATAATAAATGATTGCTCGCTGAAGTTCTGGCCAGGAAGCTGTAATGCGAGTTCAAGGCATCGAATGAATCGATAATCTCTCTGATCCTCTGGCTCGTGACCTCATCCTCCTTAGACGGTGGTGCTGCAGCAGCACGGCAGTCTTTAGATAACATCGGTGTCTAGTAGCGATGCTGAAGATCGCAACGCTGTAAGTGTGGTTCGTTGCAAGCTGTGACAGACCATGTCCAGGTGTGACTTTACAGGGGAGGAACTGAACATTTTAGTGGTTGGCATAGTGTTGTTGGCGTTGTGTTGTTGGTGTTGGCTGTAGGTATTGTGTTGTTGGTGTTGGCTATAGGTATCGTTGTCATGATTCTATCGTGACCAATCCTGTTTAAGAAAATTACGCGCCATGGAACAAGTGTTGCGACAGAACTGCGTAATAACTTTAACTTTCCATGAATAACTGCGCTGAGGGTACTCTAAGGTATAATTCCTCACGAGTTTTCAACAGCCGCATCTACGATCACACGGCGGATATACTTGAATGTTTTTTGAATTACAAAGTAATGTCAAACAACGAAATGATCTCAGGGATCTGCCCCGAACGAGTAATATTTGCGTATGTCGCCGCGCCGTTGGGCTCGCGCTCCCACCACGCGCCATGCAGCCATCCTTCGAATGCCATAAAATACGGTCGTAAAATTCTACTCAATGCGTTATACACAAAATTCCAACATGGAAAGCTCGGGGCATTTCTGCACGGATCGAATGGGGGATGTACAATTCAAATGAAATAGAATGGCACGCCCTCAACGGTGCTACGACGGATAAGTTAATAACAGTACCACTGCCATTAACATCGCGATTAATGCTACTGAACTGTTATTAGTTGTTAGTTTAAGACAAAGCACTGCCAGTAACATATCGAATAACACCGCTGAACTGTTGTTAGTTGTTAGTTCAAGCTTGTTTTGTGTAGATTCTGCAAAATCTGCGAGTAAGCACATTTCCGTTTGTGGTATAGAGTAGGTCAGTCTAAAGTACTGCAGATTCTCGCTTCTGCAATCGGCTTAACTCATGCAGCTAAGTACAAGACAAACATCGTCGTAAACTGAATGCATTACACTGAACAAAATTACTTAGTACTTAGCTACTACTAGTTACTGTAGAAAATTAATCACCATTTAGATGGGAAAGTCACAGTTGATTAAGCTCAACGAGAGGGGTCCATTAAGCAAGGCAGTTCAGTGGTGGTCCAGGGGAGGCGAAGAACAGAAGTCATCCTGCCATTAGGATGCAAGGCTCGTGCATAATCTGCTCTCAAACTGAGCAAGCTGGAGCTCTTTGATTGTGGGAGCTGGAGTTTGCTTCAGGGGGCTGTACAGTTTCCCGTCTCTCTCTCTCTCTCTCTCTATCTCTCAGTGTTTTCTTTCATGTCTTGCACCCATACAGCAATTCCTTCCTAGCCATGGACTAGAATGATTTACACGGAAGCTACGCGTATCTTCAGTTCATTAAATAATTACAAGAAACTTCAAAATATGTTTCAAGATTACGTCTTCTCAAGTACAGAGGCATTTCCAATTAAAATTCCCCTAATTTCATCCCAACCAAAAAAAGAAGAGGTCATACAAAGCACAATAATTCTCACAAAATACATCTTCTCAGTCTCCAGAAGTCTCGGCAGCCCAGGAAAGCCTGCCAGTTCAGAATAAGCGACTGGGATGCAGGAGTCAGCTGGCGCCCTCAAGGATCACGATCAAAATTCTAAACAGAATCAATTATCGAATGTCTGTGAATAAAAATGATTAATACAGCAATGTATGAAGTAAAATACGAATTGAAGGAGTTATTCTTTGCTGCGCACAAAACGTTTGTATTTTCTTGTTTTGCAACTTTTTTTATCACCTGCATGCCAGACTTGTGTTCTGAAATTTTGCATTCCGTGTAGAGATTTCATGTAATTATAAATTGAAATAAAAGTTACACTTTTCACAGCCGCAACTAAATATCGCTGACACAAAATTCTAGAAGCTTTTCGATAGTTACAAATAAAAGTAAAGACATTGATTTCACCAGATCGAAATAAGACCTCTTTTAGTTGCATAAAGCTCATTCTTGATTTCATTTCCATTCCATTGAATTTATTTCTCATATTCCATATCAATTTTAAATGGATGGCGTATGCTAACGATGGAAGACAAAATAAGGTAAGTTAGTGTTGTGCTACACAGTAAAATAAATACTACTCTCGAATTGGTCTTAAATCCCACAGAAGTGACTGAATTTCTATCTAGCAAAATTTTCATACTCCTCCAAAAAAATATAGTGCAGAATAAATGTTAATTGCATGTTTGTCTAAGTCTGCCTGACCGCAACAAAGGGAAGAAGAAAGGAAAGAGGAAGGAACCATATAGTATGAAGTTAAGGGAACGTGGAATCTATGCAAAAAGGAACATAGAAACAGAAAGTTGAGAAAAAATATCATGAAACAAGATAAAAGTTGAAGAAAGTAGTAGGTGCTGAAAAACAGGATAGCAGTGAACCGAAAAGAGATGGTCCTTAACAAAAATTTTTTGTATGTCAACAAAGAAGGCTTACCTAACGTTTCGGTAGGGACCTCACTTGTGCCTCCTAGGAGTGATAATTCCCACAGATACAATAACTGGACTCCCCCGTGGGCAATAAAATTATGATGTATTTCAGATAGAATTTCTCCACGATGAACTTCCGTCAGATCTTTACTCGTGCAAATGACTTAGTGTTACAGAGGTGACCATAAAACAGAAAAATGGGTCAGAAAAACATTTACAACGGAAATGTTCTCCATTGTACAATTCTAGCCTACGTAATAACCTACGGTTCGGTAGCACAAAGTTTCCTCAATCATAATTTTTCAAAAGCTACAAAATATCCCTGAGAAAATAAAAAAAAAAAACCCCTATTCTGTCCTGTACTGTGATACCATGCACGGACCAGGAGCGGGATGGCTTCAGTTGAGAGATTGAGCCTTCAAACTTTGCAGAGGCTTGAAGTATCGCAAGTCCCGAGAGCTTGGCATTTTACCGAAGTTATTTGATTTTAGATCTCCATCGTCAGGGGCTTGGAGCATTAGCCGTGCTCTGCTGGAGATCCCTTCGCTTGGGAGATTAGCACTCAAAAGCAGAACTCTAGCTGAGTCCAAAAATATTATTTTCACTATGGTGGTGAAGATAAATATGGAAAACCTAACGGCGGCGCCTGTGTTCTTTGTAGAATATGTAGAGAGGGGAGATCGGTATTTTGACGTTGCTGGAGTGTTTCTCCATAAAATATGGACCCATTTCTGTTTTTGAAGTAACATTTCGCTATTCAGGTTCTCGGAACACGGTCTTTGACACAGGTTCACCGTAAAAATCTGTGGAGTTGCTCAGAGTACAGCGCGTTTATTTCAAACTGGAAGTGAATTAGTAAGAACACAACTCATCAAAGCCTCAAGTGAAAGGAATTATGAACAAAACCCTACAGGGCTGCGGGAACGCCCTCTTCATGATTCAGGAAAATTACTCCGGAATGAATGGGTAAGCCTGCCGCGCTCGCATCACATTTAACTCAACAGAAAGATTTCATTTTCGCTCTAAAAAATGTTCCTAGAAAGAGCTGTTCACTCTCAACAGTGTCTCCTTGCGAACTTTTACAGAATTAAGTAAGTTTTTATATCTGAAACTGACGTTGAATAAATGTTTTTTGACAGGTGGGGAGACTTGGAAATAACGGCATTCGAACTCGGCCGAAACAAAGCCAACTTTCGATAGAAGTTGTGACGAATAGCAATAATACAGAACCAGGAGCAGCTAGGTCTGGCTGGACATCAGCTAATTGTAGTTACTATTTGGCGGTCCAGAAAACTGGCAATGTTGTTGCTACAACATTGACGAACTCAATTCACTACGTTCAAAGCTATTAAGTGAATGACGTTTTTGAGGGTGAAATGAAATCAAATGGTCGCCAATAGCTGATGTTTTAGAAAAACGGGCCAAAACGCTTACAAATTATTGTCCTAAGAGGACGAAAGCACAGATATGAAAATTTGAATTTCAAAGTCAGAGACTGATTATCAAGCGTGCAGAGCTTTTTTACAGCTGATTAATTATTAAGCTTTATTTGCTCCTTGAGTTTCGGATTTTTAAATTGATGGTCTCCATGGGTAAACATAGGTCACAGAATGGTTATTATGTCTCTAAAGCGGCCATTTCTAAGGAAACGTAACATGACCCCCACAGCGGGCGTGGAAGCCATCCAAAATATAAATAGAACACCTCAACTTATGTTCCAAACCATGATTAGATTAGTCGTTAGTTTTAGCCTCCCTACCCGCAGCAACAAATGCGATCCAAAGAGAGGAAGGAGGAAGGCACCATTTAGTATGGAGTTGAGGAAACGCGGAATCTACGCAGAAAGAGCATAGAAACAGTAAGTTGGGAAAGAAGATTATGAAACAAGATCAAAGTTGAAGAAGGAAGTAGTAGGTGTGGAAAACAGGACAGCAGTGAACCGAAAAAAGTGTGGTCCGTAACAAAACAAAATCCTATTCTACTGCAACAAAAAGAAAGCCTACCTAAAATTTAGCTCGTGCCCTCACATAGTCCCCCTGGGAGCGCCAATTCCCAAAGATACAATAGTTGTATCCCCCTGAGGGGAGATTCCAAACCATGAACCGACGTTTTTATATCATAGTCAATGCGTTTTTATGGACATCTATACCAAGTCAATTCTTTAGGGGAATTCTTTAGGGGAATAAGGGAATTCCACCAAATTAACAAAGGCGGACAGGGGCTTCGACATTAGTAAACAAAGTAAATTGACCGTATCACAAATTGGTCGGATAACATTCAAAACTTTACTCAAACATCCCATAAAGTGGAAAAAGTCCCAGTTTTTGTGCTAGATTTTTGTCACATGTAATCTGCAAATCTAACTAAAAGACGAAGGCGAGTCATACGCTCCTACCCACGATATTTAGGCGCATCTTTATTCTCATAGACTTCAATATTGAGCCAAAGCTGTGATCGATGGCACATATAAATTCTCACAGCTCGAGACATCGGATGAGCTCTTTCTCAAGTTCAATGTTGATGGAAAACATTGCCTCTTAAGTGGCAAGTCCTGACGGAGACCCAAAAATAGCGAACAAACTTTAAGTGATCGGTCGAGCCAATTTAGTTATCAAGAAAAGGCTGCCAGGCAAAGTTGGGAGAGCTAATCTTGAACCATTTGCTGATGGCGTTGCAAACTTGCCGTAAATATTGTCGTAAGGAGAAGAATGTGTCTGCAAACACGCATGCCTTAAGAGCTAGCAGCAGAGCATTGAAAATGTCCCTTAAAGAGCCTTTGGTTGTTCTCAACCAACCACCTCGCGTAAAATGCTTCACTTATCCTTGAAATCAACTTTTTGGCACATAAATTAACAAAATTGTCATTATGTACTTAAGTAGTAAATACAATTCAATAATACAATCTCATTTCAGTTCAAAGTTAGTCAGGAAACTAAATAAAACCGGGAACGGCACTCTTGTTAATGAAAAATAAAATCTTACTTCTTTCGTCCGATTTATTACTTCTAGCGAGACTTGAGAAATTTCCACAGCTAAGCGTATTGAAATAATGACACTGGTCGTGGATTTGCATGAATTTTATTTTTCAACGAAATAAATCTCAACTAAGAAAGGTTTTGTTTCACATTAAACTGCATGTACAAACAATGTGCGAACTAAACTTGTATGGACGCTATATTAGTACAATAAACATTTTTCCACTAAGCTAAAAATGCTTAAAACTTCTTTATCCGGGATGTTTTGGTAATAGTTTGCCATCATCTTACTTCTTGTTCGTTAGTCGGTATAACTTTAACGCATACATCTGAGAGTCGCCTTCCTCATGAATATGCCACATGCGAGTCGATCGTGGCTGAGCACTGCTTCTGGAAGGAAAATTCCTACCTGGTTGAAAGTCTGTCCCTGCTCCTTGTTAATTGTTAGAGCGTGAGCCAGTCTTACAGGAAATTGGTTTCTCTCCAAAGTAAGAAGATGGTTTCGGTCCCTTGGTGCTAGTTTAAGTCTAGGGATGAGAGCTCGGCTGCCAGCTGGAGGACAGACTATCAGGGATGCCTCGATACAATGCTCGTGCATAGCTGTAAGATCCAATCGGATGTCATTACATAAGCAATTCTGCATAGATATGTTTCTGCGTATCATAATAATTGCACCAGTTTTGACTCCAAGGTTATGAGGAGGCATTCCAGAGAGTATCAGTGAGTGTAAGCACTCAGGTTGGCAGCGCTCTGCTGCAGTTGAATCGTCAGTCAGCACCCTGTCAGTGCTTTGGTGCGTACTCTCCGATGATGGCAGCAAATTTAATACCTCCTCATTTATCATCAAACAATCACAGTCTTTTTGAGGAAAATATCACTCGACCTCGATATTCTCCTTGTGTGGTGTCGTTAAAAATTGCGTTAGCACGTGAACCTTGAGCACATGTTTCGTGAGGCGCTTTAATTTCATCGTCTGAGAGTTGCTCAGCAGCAGCAGCCGTTCCTCTGCCAACTTCAAAAAGCCACGGTGCAAATTCCCGCTGATCTTCAGCTACTCTCACATATTGCCGAGTCTGTTCTGCATGAAATGCTGTCACAATGGAGAGCTCTTGATATGTTGTTCAGCATCTAATCCGCCAGTTTTTCATTTACTCCATTTAAAAATTGTTAGTTCTCACCTTAAAGTAAGATATACATAATTCACGTGGTTGAAGAGCTCATAGTCCCAAGACAGTTGACTGCTGAATGAAGAAGTGATTGAATAAAGCTGAAAAATATAGTCTACAGTCATTTGCGCAGATTATAAATGACGAAATTATAGAAGAAATTTTTCTTGCTTTAATTTCTTGAATTTTCGTCTAAAAACATATATAGTTGATTTAACAGCGCCGGACCATTTATATACGACCCTTATTGAGTTATCAAGCGTCACTGTCGTACTAACTATAACTACTCAACTAACTAACGGAGGAACATGCAGAACTGCAATGTATAACGCTATCCTTCAGGAGGCATTGGATATGTATAGGCAATAGGGTTAGGCCAGTTAGGCATGGCTATTCTAAGCTACGAAACGGAGGGGAATAAGTTTGACTAGTTTTGAGCTCTCACACCAGTTCTGACGATCAATATGCTTGTGATGCCACGATTTTACTGATATTTTGTCCGGGCTCTGCTTTGTTATCATTAACTGGATAACCCGTGACAGGAGTTATCATTCATTTATTCAATTCAGATGGTTATATCTACTCTCCTATGTTGCCAGTTGCTGAGACGTAATTCAGGGCTTCATAAGTATACAAATAATTCAGAGCTTCATAGGTATATGAATAACAGAATTGAACTGCGGTCTCAAAGAATGGCTTGACAACGACGGAGAGCGCATTGATGCAATGAGGAATCATAAAAAGTCGGCCCATTAAACCTGAGAACACAAACCATATGGCCCGTGGCGCACAATCATCAACATTGGGAAAACATGACTAAATTATATGAAAGTAAGAAATAACGGCATAGCAGATGCGTTAAAAGGACAAAGCTACGTCGAAAATAACACTCCTTGGCTCTCATTTTTCCTTGAATGAAGGTAATCAAACTATGGCGTAATACCGGAGAGGTGGCGCAATACCGGAGAGGTGGCGTAATACCGGAGAGGTGGCGCAATACCGGAGAGGTGGCGTAATACCGGAGAGGTGGCGCAATACCGGAGAGGTGGCGCAATACCGGAGAGGTGGCGCAATACCGGAGAGGTGGCGCAATACCGGAGAGGTGGCCTTAAAAAAACTCGCAATAAAACTGAAAATCTTAACTTAGGTTAACTTTGAAAAAATTTTTGAAACGACAAAATATCGTGACTTAAATTTTATCATCAGAGTTTGTTTTTCAAGGCTAAGGCAGTGTCTAGCGTCGGCCACCCTGTAAACCTTTTCTTGAAATGAAAGAACAGGACTAGTGCTATCAAACAATATCTCAACAGTAGTCTCCAGGTATTGTTAAGTGTTGCTGATGTTGTGGTGTTGGTAGCCAGAGAGTCTCAAACTTACTAACATAAAAATAAAGATTCTGCGGTGAACGCCGCAGCCAGCACTGAGGAGGGATAATTCCTCAAAGTAAGCCGACGGAATAGACACTTACAGCATACCCTTCTCCCTCACAGAGCATCATAATGGCCTCCCGCATATCCATTGGATCACCAAGTATCTAAGACTCGCCGAAAAATGACGGTACATTCATATTTTCAAATAATTAAAAACTATTGAAGTTAGGAAAACCCACCCTCAAATCCCCCTAAAAAATCTTTTACTTGAAAAAATCAGCTTTCGCAATGTGCAAAGCATATATGCACGAAGAGCGTCTCCAGCTATAATTCTCTCAATCCAAATTACGGTTGACACAAACATTATCCTCAACTTACACGCGTGAGCTCATCTCTAGATAGACGTAAGGAAACCGTATCCCAGAGCCCAACTTCACGCCGTCACCCAGCGAGGAGGCGCCCGTCGATCACACTGTCGTCCTGTGTGAGCGACCGTCCCAAATTCCTGCTTAACTTTCTTACTTTTAGTATCTTAGCTGCCCAATGCAATGGCATTTTTGGCGGTCTAAAATCATGGATGCCCCTGCAAAGAAGCTGGTCAGAGATGCAGGAAAATCGAGACGGTTCAACACGTTGACTGCGATGGGATAAGTTTAATATTGATTGAAGTCTAAAGTTTAATATCGATGAAGGTTTAATGTTTAATATTGATCTAAAATAAAAATTCAAAAGTAAGAAATTTTATGAATACAAAACATTAACCGGGTCCGTTAAATATCATATATGTTAAAAGTTTGCAAAAAAATTTTCAAACGACTTTTCGGTGGGTCGTATCGCAGTCTACGTGTTGAGCTCTCGAAACCCAGAGCCGTTCAGATGGCATGCGAGAGCTGGTTGATTAGATGACGAAAGCTGTTGGGAGAAGGATTGTATGCATACGTGCATCATTAGACATCCTCTAGCCAAGTGAGGTGAGGCATGCGCTCGTAGAACTGCTGGAACAAGTTCAAGTTTGTAAGAGAGTTTGTCGTTAACAGGAAATGCTGTAAAATGTGTTCTCCGCCTTGAGCGATTTAAAAGAAACTTAGACATTCATTTTATAGTTCAAATCATGTATATTTAAAGGGAGGAAAAGTTTGCGGTACAAATTCCTCCATTATTCCATAGACAGAACTGAGGCAATTTATTCCACATAAAAGAGAGTTAAATTTGAATACGTTTACGAGGGAAATTTGCAAGCTAAGCCTAATGTACTCTTTTTTAGTTCACGCTGTTCTTTTCCGGTACATTTTAATCGGATAACAGAAGAGTAACTGATAGCTCCCTTATAATTTCACGCCCACGAAGAAGTACATTACCTTCAGTGAAGGAAGTAATCTTAATCAATTTCTGCGTAAATCAATATCATTTCCTTTGTTATGGCGTGCTTCCATCAGAGTCGAAAACCATCCCACCAGTTCCAATCTTCCCTTTCCTTGCAGAGAAGAGCAATTTCTCAGCTTTCTCTTTTAATTTGAGCGGAAGGGCATTTTGCGAGAGCCGGTATGAAGCCGTCACTTTCTGCCGCCTTCCCGACAAAGAACAATTGAGGAGCGGAAGATGGCGCCTCAGAACTCCGGAGGCTCAGCCAACACAGACCCTGGGGGACACAGGCAAACGAACCAGATCTCAGCCGGCCTCACCCCGCCTCCCAGACTCAAGATGATAGCTCACGTTGTACAAAAATCCCACTGCTGATTTTTTCTGCTTTGTTCAGCGCATTCGAAGATGAGGATCAGATGCAGTGTCCTGTAATCTAGCTTCTCAATTATGGCAGGCTTTCGAACAGGGAAATCATTTCTCAAAGCTTCTCGCATCATTCTGTACTCACAAGTACGTAGCTACTGAAAAAAAATTCAGGGAAGATTTTACTTAACTATTTCGCGTAGATAACTAGTGCAGAGCGTAAAATCCAAGTCTTCCTAAAATGACATATTCACCCAGGATGGAACATCGCGACAACCGCGGTGTAGTTGTTTATTATCCCAAATGATTGCTTATAAGTTTGTTCCAGCCTCTCTTACCCCAACAAAGATATTCAAAGGGAGAAAGTATGGAGGCACCAGTTTGTATGAAGTTGAGAAAACACAAAATCAATGCACAAGGTGTGTTCCTGCACAGGAACCCGTGAGCATAGAAACGCTAAGTTGAGAAAAAAAGGTTAAGAAACAACCTAAAAGTTACGAAGAATGTCAGCGGTTCATAAAAAAACAGGAGAGTAGTGAACCGAAAACGATTGCCCTCAACAACGCAAAAAAATATATAAAAGTTGAAGAAGAAAGTCCGAGGTTCATAAAAAAACAGGAGACTAGTTGTCAACTCAAATTGATATTCTCAGCTCGAGGGATGGCCTTTTCCCCATGAGCTAATTCCCATAAATACAATAGTTGTATCCACCGGAGGGGTATTATCACAAAATACTATTTAAAGTTGCTTTTTATACCTTTATCATACATGAACTGAAGGGAATGGCGATGTTCAGGAACACCAGAAAAAATCATCTTTAGTGAGCAATTAGAGCACTCATTAGGACGAAATGAAATTCATTGGTATAAAAGAAGCTAAGGGCCAATCAGTTTCTCTCGACACCGGTGGAATCCGTTAACCGTCAAAGGGGAATTATTTGAAGTGTAGCCGCGTGCCGACCGCACAGTTTTCCCAGCGCAGACCGCGTTCATTAGTAGCCAGCACGAAACATTTTAGGGCTACATTACGCAAACCCCTACATTTGCGTGAACAAAACCTGCCTTCATTAGACGGAAAATGAAACATTCAAGAATCTCTATTTACAAAGAAAGATCGGTTCGAGAACACACACCAGTGGCTCGAGTATTGTCAGCCAATTTTCCATGAGATTGGGCTGAGAGCAAACCAATTAGACCCTCTCGAGCTGGGCTAATTTCGCAGTAACACAATGAACTCACGTTCCATCTGTCTCCGTATGAGGCTTCATCCTCGCCCGTAAGACAGAGAGTAGTCCGCAATTTCTAATGAGTTGGCGGTAACGTAAGCGCTCAAACGCCAATGTAACCATCAACCTTGCAAGAATCTGACTTCAATTCTTTGTGGAAGAAGGAAAAAAGTTGAGAAGAATTAAATCCATTGATTTCGAGAAGCACCACCTGGAGTTGAGCATGCGCCTCATTTTCAGAAGTTCAGTTCCGTTTGAAATGCGACTTTCGACTGAGCCAAGGCTTAACTTCTGTCGAGTGAAGATTTCAAAAGTTCGTACAAACGCCCTGCAAAAAATCTTCTCCAGTCAGCGTTTTGAATGAGGCATTTTATTATCATTTTCAACTACTAGAACAGTTCTTGCTAACGGCTGTCTAATTAACACATTGACCGTGGAGGGTTAAACTGAAGTTCAATGTTCAATTTCAATTAAAGGTTAATATCATAAAGCAGTTGTAAAAACAAGCACACATTTTCTGGATCGTGCTTTCATTTAGCTTTGATCAAGTATTTCTGAGCGTTGAGTTTTTGGCTACTGGTCCGTCAGCAGCACTACGATAATTCCTGCCGTGTGCACAGGCGACTCACGTCGCGGTCAAAATGTTGAGATGCCATGCCGGTTGTGCTACTCGATGATGTTAAGATACAATGTTCACAACTATTTCCCCACGTCCTTGAATAACGTAGGCGCTTTAAAGAGGCTTTGAATGTACGAGCAAACTGTGACACAAGAGAGCGCCACTATCGTCAAATTCTTCCCTCGGGAGCAGAATCGGGCTCTGAAATGTACGTTACTAGTAACGCAAGTATTATTGCTCAGTACTCAACTCTAACTTCAATGTATTGTGCGAAGCGGAATTACTGACTCCACCCATGCTCACGTGAAGTTTCTACAGGCCACAGCTCATCTCAAGTCATGCAAATTAGTTTAGATGTTAGTTAAAGCTCCCTAACCGTCACAAAACCGTTCCAAAATTCTGCGAAGAGGAAACAGGAAGGCACCATTTAGTAAGAGAAAGGGGAACGCGGAATCTATGCACAAGGTACATAGAAACAGAAAATTGAGAAAGAATTTAATGAAGCAAGATAAAAGATGAAGAAGAAAGTAGTTGGTGCTGACAAATAGGACAGCAGTGAACCGAATAAAGGTATGCCCCAATAAAAAAAAAACTTTCTGATTCCAACCAAAGGAAGGTCTACGTTAACCTTAGCTCAGGATTTCACATATTTCCATTGGGATTAAAGTTGTGCAGCGAGATGTGTAAAGAATACGTGTCTTTAATTATTTTCCAATTACTGAACATTTAACCCTTAAGTTCTCTTCGTACGTTTTCAATTGCCCGCACTTATTATTCTATTTTTGTACGTGAACTTCAACCGTATCGTTTTAGCTTTCTTATACATCACTCTTTCAACTATCCATTGTTCAACCGTCAATCTATAAATTACTAATTGTCAACTTTACATCACCCAACAATCAATCTTACAAAAATCTCCGCAGGCAATTTTGGCACGTACGTCAACAGTCAAAAACAGAAAACAATTATTTGTTCACCAACAATCACAACAGGTGACAATTGACTATTCACCAACAATAACGAAAGACAACAAATAACAGCTCGCACAAACACAACAGGCAACAATTATTAACTAGTCACCAGCAATAACAGACAACAAATAACAGCTCGCCAACATACACAACAGGTAACAATTAACTAGTCACCAGCAATAACAGACAACAAATAACAGCTCGCCAACATACACAACAGGTAACAATTAACTAGTCACCAGCAATAACAGACAACAAATAACAGCTCGCCAACATACACAAACGGTAACAATTATCTAGTCACTAGCAATAACAGACAACAAATAACAGCTCGCCAAAACAATGACAACAGACAGCAACACGCCAACACACACACAACAAACACGAACACAGCCGCCCGCTGCGGCCGTTAAATTAAGCGAGTTTCATTGGCCTTATATAAGACTCAATGAAGCGTTTGCCGAGCGTTCGCTTGAACGATATTTCGGCGTTAATTTACGAAAATTGTAAACAGCGAGAGCCCAACTGTGTGCCTCAATTTAGTTTTAAAAATTGATCTGAAATCTTAGGTTTTATTTCTTTCGGTGTTGTCATAAAAGCCCCCCAAAAAAAACACGCGGCAAACCCTTCAATAAAAATTCCTGTTTTTTTTTAATTTTTGGAGTGTTTTTGAAATTTTTTATCGCGCATGTGGATTGTTTAATGTTAACTCTGAACTTCCTAGTAGAAAACAGGCTGTCTGCAATCATTCCTGATGGGAAAATTGGTTCTTAAATCGATTTCGTGAGAAAGTCAAAAGCGTGTTTTTTAGGATCTGTGCAAAATACATCATCGAGTGGTATTTTCTGTTGGTTTGTAAAATTATTGTGTGATAGCTCTCATAGTTTGAATGTAAATTTTCAACTCTGAATTGCTGTAATTATGATTGTAGAGAGAACAATTGTGTTACAGAAGATATTAATATCGTGAGATGTCAGTGTTAAAGAACCTTTATGTTAAATGTATCTCTCTACGAGCTTAAAATTAAAAATGTCGAGTTCGTAGGACGATACATTAAACATAAAGGTTCTTTAATACTGAATGATCTAAGTCGCTGCGTTACATAGGAATGTAGTGCAATTCCCTAATTTGTTTCATAACTCGCAGCTGCGCATCTGCCTTGTTCCATTTTTAGGATGACGTCCAATGGTAATATATCTTTAGAATTTCTAGATCACATGTCCTCAGAGGTTCCAATTTCATTTCACACGAGCTCATAGCTTCTGAAACGGGGCTGTAATTTTGAACCCTCATTTTACATTTACATATGCCCTTTTTTATGATGCCTCGATGCTAATTCTGAGCATGCTTTGAATGTTTTATTTTCGGCGGGGTTCCTTTGAACTAAAAACCTATATAATCTTCAATAAATATCACTTCCTCACATCGGTCAAAGCCAAATAAATACTTTTTCTGTTTTTTATAACTTCTATATGTGCAATTCTACATTTCAACTCTGTTGTGTCTGCATTGCTCAATGTTTAAATCCCTGTACATGACTGGTCTCTTTATCTTTCCTCCATAAGAAAGAGATAAGCCACAGGATTACCATGTCTAATCATGCTTCTCTTTCGACAGCTTGGTAGTGCATTATCAATAGTAGAATTGTTCGTCAATTTCAACAGTGAAATAAGCCTTCATTTATATATTTTATATCATATTTTACTCATGATGGATTGTAAAATAGAAAAGACAGATAATAATCAGGATATAACCTTGGCGAAACTTTATTGTGCACGAATCAACGATAGCTCTGACAATACGGCTGTGTCGATAAATTTGACACGGTTACCAAAATAAATTGTTCGATGACGTCCCACATTGAATCATTATTATAAAACTTACTATTACTTTATAATCTTAGTGTAAATAATCTCGATTTGAGACTGTTGGCAGCTCATGCTTAAAACCCTATTGAAATGATTCATAAAAATCGATATTCGAGCCTAGGAAAGAGACACATACCATCTTCTATAGGGCCGCAGAAGCGGGGGAATTACTATGACCATAACAGAAGATCGCCTCCCTATCTGCAACAGAGGCGATCCAAAGAAAGAAAGGAGAAAGGCACCAATTACTATGGAGATGAGGGAACGCGGATTCTATGTACCCGGGGAGTTTCTTAAACAAGATAAAAGTTAAAGAAGAAAGTAGTAGGTGATGAAAAACGGGATAGCAGTGATCCGAAAAAAGATGGTCCTTAACATAGCAAAAGACATTTTATTTCAACAAAAAGAAGGCCTACCTAACTCTCAGCTCGGGCCCTCATCAACCAAAACAGAAATCTAAACATATCCTTGACACTGAAATCGATATTTTGCAAGCCATTCTAAGTAATTTTGGCTAATATAATTGCGATTATTATCATTATTCTATTCGAGGAACAACTTTTGTTTCTGTGTAGTCAGGCGACTATCTCGGAAAAACTTAGCCATGTTTTAGTAGAAATAGCACCAAAGCAGATCTAAATTTAAGGTCCTTGACCGACAGTTCGCTTCGCTGGCAGTAAGGAGTCTGAAGTATCTCTTTCAGGTGCAAGTGTTAAATGCGAATAAAGAATAAAAGACACACACTTTCGTGCAGTAGGTACTGCATGGTATGCTGGCTTCCCCTACGAGAGAGAAAAAGAATTAATAATAATTACAATTTGATTTAAATGAACCCATTATTGCGACCTGCATTAAATGAGCACGTCGTATATATGGTGAAAGGTTAGTGAAAATATAAAAGGCAAGCTGTTTCATTTCGTTTAATTGTTTGTACTTCCAAAATACTTATAACTCGTTCAACTTCACTGATTTAAAATTATTCTGAAAAATTGAAACGATTCGGTAGGCAGCCGCACCACGGTGCGCTTCTTGAGAATGTGCACACAATTCCCTTAAAATGCTTGCTTATGCTAACATGAGACACTTTCTATGCGTGAGAAACGAAAGAAAAAAAACTCATTGGTCATGCCCAGCTCTGTATCAGAGTCAAGTAGATCTGCAGAAGCGTCAAGCATTCTCCAATAAAATTATTCTGACTGTTGCTCGAGCCGGTCGAGGCATCGCTTTTCTTTCGCAGGCACACGATAGCGAGAAAACTTCTTTATTTACTGGAGTCTTTATTTCATGGTCCTGTGCATCTAGCGGCAATTTTTGCTATCGTTGCGAGCATTTCGAGAGATTTCATTAAAAGTACGACCTGAAAGTTTCCGCACTCAGCGAACTTCCATTGCGCGAGCAATGCCATCAATCTGTGTGATGGTCTCGCTGATCTCGCGCTCTGCCGCTCATGTTTCCCATGCCTCCAGGACTCCGGCTCACTCCATTCCATAATTAATTGCTTCCTATTCAACTAAGTGAAAAATATTGTCATGCACCAGCAGAAATATTTGACCTCTCGAATGCCTTAAGGAGAAGTTTTGTGGATTGAAGAAATGGATGCTGCAGACCGTGAAAAGGAGTTTTTCTCTACCGTTCGACCTTGTGCAAAATTGTGAAGAGTCGTCTCAGAATTTAAGTATCTCCAATGGTACTGGTGAAAATTTCTTTTTTCTTCACTTATGAAGGAATGTTTTATCTGCTGGTTTCTAGGAAGTACATCTATACAATTAACTGCACACCAAGTTGTGCAAGATTCAAACTATTCACCATTGTTACATTTTTTTCACTGCCTGACAAGTGCTTGTCCCTACAGTACCTTAGCATCCTACGCTATGTTTTTTATTAAAGATTTCTAACCAAGCAGTTATAAGCTTGATCCTCAAAAAAACTCAAGTAATCTACCATAACTTCGAGTACATTACTACAGATGATAAAGACGCAAGGTGTCAAAAGTCAATACCCGCACTTGAAATGAACTAAAACATTGATTCTTCTTACTCACAGGCGTGCGGTCTTTGCGAGAGAATTTTAGCCGCATTGAAGACTTTTAACTTACTTCGCTGTTCGGGTCTGATTTCAAGGTTAGGGTAAAATGGAGGTACATTCACCCTAAGAAAATGCGTTCAAATATTACTCCACAAACAATGCAATAACAAACAAACGATAAGCGTAAATTCGTCGGCGGAGCATTTCAATTAAAAAAAAACTTGCAGACAAAGATAAAAGCTTAACTGGTCAAACCGACAAAAAATTCTCAAACTTTATTCGAATAACGTAAACGCAAAGAAAAGCTTAGATATCACTTTCTACAGAGGGTTGTAATTTCAGCGTCTCTTTTCTACAAGTGTAGCAAAGGGGCTAATATTAACTGACTGATGCATCTCTGATCCAATACGTAGAACTGATAAGAAGGGCTGTAAAATATTAGTGCTGTGAACTGATTTATAGAAGTGCGAAGTCCGAAGCAAAACTGCAAAATAATGGAACACTGATGTGATACAAAGAACTGAAAACTGATAGCTAAAACGGATTATGGATAGCTAAAATTGTGAATCAATCCGTAGAAATGTCAGGTGATAGGTAAGATCTAGACCTGATAGTAACACGGAATTAAATTTCTCAAGCTTTAAAACGCACATAAATGCAGGTATCCGTGAAGTGTTCAAATTCTCATCTGTGAAGTTCCCCACTCAGAGTCGTTAAATAACGCTACAGTTCAGGTGTTATTCTAGAAATATATATGGAAGTGACCGTAAAAGAATTTTGTCTTTATTCAGACAGATTAAATATAGCAGCAGTTCAAGAATTGGGTAAGTTTGAGATATGAGGCCAACCTGTATTACGGAAAGAAAATAGATGCAGATTTGTGCTACGTGCGATACTTCTCTGAAAAAATGATTAGCAATTATACTTACAGCTCCAATCGTTGAACAAAATACGAGATGATGTGGAAATGAGGTAAGGAGGTGTTATTATTATATAAGAAAGTTTTAGCCTCCCTTTACCACGACAAAGATGTTCCAAGAGAGGAAGGAGGAAAGGCACCATTTAGTATGGAGTTGAGGGAACGTGGAATCTATGCACAAGGTGCACAGAAACAGTAAGTTAGAAAGAAGTTCATGAAACAAGAAAAAGTTGAAAAAGAAAGTAGTAGGTGCTGAAAAACAGGACAGCAGTGAACCGAAAAAAGATGGTCCGTAACAAAACAAAACGAAAAAAAGCATATCCTCATGGAAGTACGCGAGCTGTGATTTGCTAAATAATATCTGTGTAATACTCTCAAATTATGTTCGAAAGAATATAAGAATGAAGAATGGGTTTATAAGATATGCGCAAATAAGGCATTCTGTCTGCAAGTAATTGGTCAGGACGGGTTGTGTCTGTGAAAACAGCACTTACTGAGGCAAAGCCAGCGATTAAGATATGCCTATTCAAGCATTCGTAGAACAACCATCAACCAAAGCAGAAATATGTATTGTTGTTATTACGTACGAATCAAACTTAGCGGTCCACCTGATCAAACTAATTACAGTTAATCATCAAGATGGTTTGAATATGTTTGTCCAAGGGCATACCAACTGTAGTTCAAGAGTCATATCCGTAATTTTTTAAAGTCAACCCTTGAGTAAATTACACTCAAACATCTCCAGTTGACACGAGCTAGGGAATACGGTGAAGTGGCGCTCAACTTAAACCAAGATTTAGCCAAACCAGTAAATTCACAAAATCTGATTAGCGATAACCGTAAAGTTAGAGGAGCATGCCTTAATTGACACAGTGAAGGTACAGTTAGCACGGCAGAGTCGGCAGTTGAGCGAGTGGTAGAGACGCAGAGAACAGAGTTAGCAGGCAATATCAATTTGAACTGAGCAACAGTGGAGGTGAGGAGAGCTGCAGGCAGTTTTTATTGTGCAGGCAATTGTCTGCAAGGGACGTGAGTGAGCGTCGTAAGTCGTAAAGGCGCATCTGGCCGTCATCTGCTAATGGCGCTGCAATGGCGTCCATCCAGAGACGCTGTCCCCATTAATACTCCTCTGCGAACCTGGTGCACCGCTTCCCTTGAATAACTTCCGATTATTTCACAAGAGACACCATTCGCGCTCAACTTCCTTAAATATTTCGCTCCACACCCTACATGTACACGAAGAAGACGTCTGAAGTTTGCTGTCGCATAGGAGAAATCTGAATCCATTTTTCACGGTAAATTCACTTAAATATCACAGTAGATGTACCGTTGTTGTTGTTATTGAGTCTTCTTTGAGTCTTTATTACTGAGTCTTCTTTGAGCTGCTGCCTTTGATGCACTGATTTTCCCTAAACAAGAGTTCGAAAAACCCCTTTAATACGGCTCTAATGGTACCAGTTCAAAATCAAATCACAATTTTACTCTAAATAATGATTCGCGCACAAAAATTGAACTGCTGTTTTTCACATTTTATACGTAGAAGACGACCGAAAAAGTCCGAACACGACCGAAAATTTCATGATCAAAAACCTTTAAAGTAAAGCCCACAAGATTGCAGATGTATTTTTTCAGGATTTCTCGTAACAATTTTGGATCCAACTTGTGGCAGCAGGTCTCCGTTGACCACGGCATAATGGAAACAATAATTGTCTCATAAAAGCACGGAGGTATAGAGCTGCCAACTTCTCTCGCCAATATTGGGCAAGAAGAGTATCGGCCGTGCGCTGAGTTAAGATAACTGAATAATGCTCCAGTTCCTGGCTAGACGAGCAAAGTTTCTACTGATATCCTTCTCTCCGTATATCCCAGTCGCACTTGATGCGTATAATATACGGCTGCTTATATTTCACTTACAACTGACGTCCACTGATCAATCACATTTTAATCGTCTTCTCTGATGAACGCATTTGATGTTCTTCAGACATACATCCTTTCTTATGTACGTACGTTTTACTTCAAACGTTGAAAAACGATTTTGATGGTAATTTCCTAGAGATGCATCCCAATGACCAAAAGGGTTATATATATATATATATATATATTTCATTAAATTAATTCACTCAGCGTTTCAAATTTTAGCAGTAAATAAGATTACATCTTCCCTCGCATCTTAAGGACTTTTTGATTATGGACGACTTATGAATTAAGTCCTCCTATAACCGAATAAAGCCCATGCATGCATATATATATATATATATATATATATACATGTATATATATATTAATATAGACATATATAAATATATAAAATGAAGGTAATAGCTAAGACCATTGATTTAAAAGACATTTTTGTTAAAAACGAACGTTTCGACCACTAAGGTCATCATCAGCGGATGTCTGAAAAAATGCACGGAAAAATTTAACATTTAAAAATTGTAGAAAAGCTACACAAAAAACATAACGGTAAAATGCTAAACTGAAGCTATTTTTAAGGGGTGGGACGATTGCATATCGTTTAGATCGGGTTTTAAGCGGCTAATGAAGAGGGATTCGATAATACGTAAATCAGTGGCTGAGTTAGCAGAACTTAAGATGGAAAAGTCTTGCTGCAGAACTGGAGATTTACACTGATCTGAATGAATTTGTATAGCTGAGTGTGGGGGCTTGCTTAGTGGTTACCGGTTCTGGAACTCCTACCAATATGCTCAAATACTCTACATCTTAGTGCGCTCGTGGTTGAACCAACGTACACAGACCCACACAGTGGGCAACAATATTTATACACAATAGAGGAGAGCATAGACATAGGCAGTTTATCCTTGAATGAAAACAGAGTACCGATTCTAAAATTGTTCACTAATATAATTTGGAGGTCAACATACATAAAATATTTCATTGTAAGAGAGCATAGTTCCTTCTTCAGCTTCTCGGACTGAAAACCAAAGAACGGCATCGACGCGTAAAGCTTCTTTTTCTCTACTGTCGGCGGCATCGTAGCAGAATTACATTTGGTTTCTATCAGTTGCCGAATGCATCTATTAAGTAAGTGAAGCGGATAGCCAATGTTCAAAAAAAATTGTTTAAGAAATTCAAGCTCATTATGCAGTGATAAATAATTGGAACTAATTTCATATGCCCGGAACAATAACTTCTTGATACTATTGATTTTAAACCGTAACGGACAAAAACTAAAGAAACTTAAACCCATGCCAGTACACGTATCTTTCCTATAAACAGAAGAGCAAAAGGTGTTATTTGTGCGCTGTACCAAGGAATCTAAAAAAGGTTATTTATTATTAGCTTCAGTTTCCATGGTGAACTTAAATACTGGCATGTTTCGTATTAAGACATAAAAATATTAGACATAAAATATGACATAAAAATATTAGCAAAGGTTGGCCCCAAGGGCAGCCCCATGCCTAACCCTTCCGTTTGCTTATAAAATTTACCATTGAAAAGAAAAAACGAATGCCGAACTGCAAAATCCAACATAGTTTTGAAAACAGTTCTGCTCATATTATGTACAGTATTTCTACATCAAACAAGTGCTGCAAACAAATGTCAATGGTTTCGGTCAATGGAATGTTGGCGAATAAATTTTCAACATCAAATGAAGCCATGTACAGCGTATCGGCGTTGCGAACAGTTGACATCTCTTTAGCAAATGAATATGAATTGAGTACACTGTATTCGTTGGAAGCCAATGGGTTCAAAATTGGCACTAAATATTTCGCAAAATTATAAGAAGGAGTTTAATATGCAGCAAATATTGGTCTCAGTTGAAATTTTGTTGCAAAGTCGGCCTTTTGCACCTTAGGTAACCCGTTTGTCCGTTACGGTTTAAAATCAATAGTATCAAGACATTATTCCGGGCATGTGAAATTAGATCCAATTCTTCATCACTGCATAATGAGCTTGAATTTCTTACACAATTTTTCCAACAATGGCTATCCGCTTCACTTACTTAACAGATGTATTCGGCAACTGATAGAAACCAAATGTAATTCTACAACGATGCCGCCGACAGTAGAGAAAAAGAAACTTTACGTGTCGATGCCGTTCTTTGGTTTTCAGTCCGAGAAGCTGAAGAAGGAACATAGTTCGAATCGTACAACCTAATTTGATACATATATGTATATATATATATATATATATATATGATATCTAATGTATATAATATATATATATATATATATATATATATATATATATATACGCAATCGTTGTAAAAGTATCAATCACTTCACTAGCTCGGTCGCCTTTTCCATGACAAAATAACGCTTCACGTCGGTAACATTTCGTTCAGTCGTCGACCAGCACTCCCGCAAAATGAAGGAGTCCAATGCAAATGTCACAGAGCGACATCGCCAAGCTCAAAACGGTCCCCGCACTTCGCACTTCGTGCAAATACTTCCGTATTCACGAGGATTTTAAACACCAATTAGGGAAGTTATGACATTTCCGTTGATGTTTTATAGCACAATGAAATACAAGAATGTCTCAGAACTCTAAGTGCAACATTTATTCTGGACAGCAGGAGCTCGGGGCACGGTTTTATTTGTGTTTGGCCAACGATATCTTAACTTTTTGGTCCAGAACTTTGTTATTGGCGCTGCCGCCATCGAGAAACGAAAGTCCTGAATCTTTTAGTAGAAATAAGAAAGTTTCATCGATAGGGCGCGAGAAGGACTCGTCTACAGCTCTCGGGCTGCTCGGCTGACATATTGGCCCGTGTCGCACTCAGGCTTGCGAAGTCGAAGCCGTGTAGACAAAGCCTTCGATTTGAACTCTGCGTCCCTGACTTCTGTCGACCGTCGCAGTTCTGCTCCTCCTTACCTTGTGGTAATTCCCATTTAGATTTTGGTAGTTGGATTCGTAAGAAATGGAGTCTCGATTACTAAAACGCAAGATTATAGTCAGGGTACTTTAAGAATAGCAATTCAGCGGTCAGCATTAGTTAGCATATGTTGCATTAGTGCAGGTAAGGAAGCACAAAATGAAGCAAAGAAGGCCGATGTTTCAGTACGAGTAACTTGGATTGGCAATGTTCAACTGTATGTGGCTGGTAAAATGAACTTAGAGTGAGGCAATTACACAAAATAGTTTAAGCCTCTTCCCACAACAGGTGTGTTTCCAACAGAGAAACAAGGCACCAATTAGAGTAGATTTAAAAGAAAAAGAAATCACTGCAGAAGGTAAACTCCCCACACGCTGCGCATAGAAACATCAAGATTATAGAAGTTTATGAAACAATATAGTAGTTGAAGGAAAAAGTAAAAGGTGCTGAAAAAGAGCAGCAGTGACCGGAGAACAAATGGTCAGCAACAAATCAAAAACCTATTCTACTTTGACAAAAGGAAACGTACTTAACCTCGAACTCGGGACCCAACTATGTTACTAATGCGTGTCATTAATGATAACATGAACGAATTAGAAAATTTTGAAGGACTTGAAATAACTTGCAAGAATTTGAGCGACATCGTTATTGTTGAGTTCCGTTATGAGCGATATGGCTCTATGTTTGAATGGAAATTCATCCCAAGAGAAAAATTAGGATTTTAACTTTCCGAGGACTACTTCATGAACCTTTAAACTGCGGCTAGCCCATGTCCACAGGAAAGCGATTAGTAAAATAAAGGCAGTAAAGATGCCGGGAGATTAATGAAACCATCGGACTTTAAACTGCAAATAATGGAAGAAATATTCAGAAGACCTGAACTTCAACTGTGACAAGACACACGGCTAGGAATGTTAGAAATTCAATCGCGAAGCAGCTGCAGCTTTAAATGGACACGTAACGCATGTTCTTTGCATTCTATAATCGCTCTATTCTTGCCAGTAATTCGAGGCAAAGATGTCATGAGAACATAACATAAACTATTTACAATGGGTGCACTAACTAGCCGACACATGGTTGAAAGTTTTTCACCATATTTACGTAACTGCAGAGTAATCGATAATTGAACATCGTTTGTATTCTGTAGTGTTTCGTCAGGTATAATTTTAAGGAAAGTAATGTAATTACAATACTAGAAGATATAATGAGTTAATAAGCAAATTATACGATGAAATACGGCTCGGGAATAGCAAAAAGTACATAAGTAAATAATGTAAGGTCAAAACGTGTATCAGTAATAAACAATGCAAACAGGAAAATAAAACGATAAACAGCAAAAAATGTACAGGAGCAATACTTTTACTGTGACTGAATCAATGTCAGATTGAAGTTACGTAGTACTTATAATAACTTGAGCAACAAGGAAAATAGCACAATTTGTGGGGATTCTACAAGTATTGCGTAGAACATGACGGTTGCTACGGGGAAATTCTAAGCCTGTGACTGCGGGAGCGCGGGACAATGGAAGCAAGCAGAAGGGCTATTCAAGGCAGATTTAATTAATTAGGAAACACATGAGTGCACGATGCAGCGAGTAGCCAAGAAGCCATTCAGGACGCACAGCACAAGCAGCTCAAGAGCAAGTAAGCAAGCCGTGACGAGCAGCAGCTCGAGAGCTCTTGGCAACTTACACGCGTCACCAAGTTTGTTCGTGTTCATTAGATTAGCTAGATTAGCCTTTACTTAACAAATTCCTCAAATTTAGCCTTTTTCGAACACAATTATCGCAAAAATTCAGCCACATTTGCTTAGATATTAAAAACTTTTCACTCAAAGATTCCCAAATAAACGCTCAAACATACAATAACATTTGCGCGTACAGAGCGCAACGTCGTTTCAGACCGAGTACTTTATCTGGTCAGAATTTATTTGCAAAATACAAGGATTTTAGCAAGAAACAGGGCACGCTAATAACTCTATTCTGAAGTTTCTGCGAGCACCTCAAATTAAGCTCAGAGATTTTCTGTTAAGAATTTGAGGTTCTCGAAAGCGCCGTACTCGACGGATTTTTTAATTTGTCTTTACAAATTGTCTTTACTGAATTTACTGTGTCCTGAATTTGCTCAAGTTTAGCTTTACAGGGTTGCCAGGAACATGTAACCACGAATTTAAAGTATCAAATGTACTATGTTAGTTAATCATGTTTATAAAGACGCGTTTGAAGAACTAAAAACTGAATATATGTATAAATGGGATTGAACCTCTTCAACAGAATCATAGATTTAAAATATCGGTATTTTTAATCACTGGGAATTTTTTTTGTTGACTCTTTGTCTGTATGAAACCTCAGCAAGAGCTAAGAGAAAGTCATTCCATTTACTTTCTCATGAAATGAACTTACAGATGAAAAACAAATCATAATGAATGTTAGTAATAGAGTTATCTAAAATTCCACGAGCTTTCCACATTATTTTTGAAATTAGTTTTTGATCACCACAAAAAAGCCCAATAAGACACAACAAATTCAAAGCGCATCGTGAGCCGTTGTTGGTCAGACCAAAGATTGTGGAATATTACCTGAAGTATGAGAGCTGCCAACATATAGAAAAAAAGAATTATGAGCACGCACTTTGTGTTCCAAGACGCTGTGATCCATTCATGATTCCACACTGCATATCAGTATGTCTTCGGACACAAAAGTAGTCGCGCTCAGTGCTCGAGTTGACGCGGGATGCGGATTGTCCAATTCAGAGAGAGCGTTTTAAAAAAACGGATACACGAGGAATATAGGGGAACTTATAACTCGTGTAACTTATAACTCGTAGAACTTATCTGCTATCCCTCATGTAATTGAAACGGAAGTCAAAAAATTAGTTATCGCTACTTAATATGAAGCAAAACAATTATTGTAGAATCAATGCAGTTCTAATGAAAAATAGGGATATGTAACGATGAAATCAAACATAATTTCCCCGTTGAGATGTTGAGGTATTCATGGGATGACTGGACAGAAACGACATTCCTACCCTTTTTTTTTCACAGTCTCTTATTTACTTCCTAGTCTGTTTTCAGACCTCACAGTGTGTGCTTGTATTCATACGTATTGTATATGAATTTCAGTCTTGATTTCAAATTTTAATCTGTTTTTATTCATTTCAATATGTTATAGCTTTTACTTAACGATGTAGCAATCAACAATGTTATCCTCGTCATGAGGGTTTATGAATCATTGAAATCCAACTTACGAGAGGAGCTCTGACTAAAACTAATTTTTTAACTCCTGAAAAAGCTACAAATTCAAAAAGCTACCACCTCTCGGATCCCGGCCTCAGGCTACGACTTTTATGTAAACTTCCTGATTTTTGAGCAACAAAACTGAGCGCCAAAGAAATTCTTCTTCGGACTTGGACGCGAGGCAGCAGCAGCAACACGGTATACATAGCTCGGCAGACAGGCCCGGCCGCATTGTGAGCCGAATTTTGGGCTCGTGGGAAGGAAGAGTAAGGAACGTCACACTAGTATCACAAAGTTCCCAGGTCCAAACTTGGAATGAAAACAAAACATAAAGTACGACCTCCGTTAAAAGTTAGATTAGAAAGCAGTCGCGTGAATACACTGCGGAAGGTGAGGGTTTTTTGGCGTCGGCCTCACCTAGACCGTGCTGCTGAATGGAGGCGTTGGTCTGCTGCTTCAGGCAACTACACATTTTCAATTTTTCACTATAAAAGAAACATTTTTAAAAAATTGCCGGGTTACTTGAATTTACAGTAAAAATTTTTTGAAAATGCGATGTTTTTATCTCTTAACCAGGGACTATGAGTGCTAGCTCCGGGTTGAGAACTCAGCTCCTTCTATTTTTACATGGCTAGAGGAACTCTTCACGAATATTTCAGCACTGTCCGGAAATTGAACTCAGGTCCTTTTAATTCAAGTGCAACATTTTGCTTCTGCATCACGGCGCATTTCATACTTGCAATACTTAACGAATTCATGTTTCCTAATAAAATGACTGAGACAGCATCAAATCAAATTATTTAACTGTTTGAGCAAATTCAATTACAGCCGTCTCTCGTCGACGACTGCAAATAAAATTCAAATTTTTAAACTACAGCTGTTCGAATTTCTACAGTATCTTATTTTATCTGCCAACTCCAGACAAAAATTTAACGATTCTCATTACATGAAATCTTGACATATATTTGAAAATTTGTAGATTAAATTATAAGTTGGTTTCAGGCTCCTTTAACACGTTGACTGCCTATTGGGGCTAAGAGTACAACTAGGTAAATTGCTCATTTACGTATCGGGGTGAATGAGCGGCATTTCAATCATTTCTGCATCTTTTTTAGAAAAAGATTTAAGCATTCAAGGAAAAATATCATCATGCTATGACATTTTCACACTTCTTAGACGAGATACAATTTTTTTCGAGCAGTTTTGTCGTTTTTCAAACTCTGTTGCTCACAGCCTTACCTCTCTAAAAATGTCAGAAATCGCCATTTGGTGGCCTCGGCAGTGCCCGTGTTAAGGTGTGAGGAGTGTGTTCCAAAATTATGTTCCATAGAGACGTGGGAGGAATTTACCTTTTAGTAAAAGTACAGGAAATCTATGCACAAGGGGAGGTCCCTCTCAAATGAATGTAAGTTAGGATATAAACTTATGAAATAAGAGGAAAGTTGTAGAAGAAAGTAATAGACTGAAAAATAGACAGCAGTGAACCGAAAAAATTACTTGTGATAGAAACAAAAAAAATTCATTTCAACATAAAAGATCTACACACCTAACTTTCATCTCAGGACTTCATATCTTCCTCTTAAGGGCTCTGATTCCCTTGGATAATATAGTTTCATCCCCCGAGCAGGTCACTAAAACAGAAAAGCAAATGTTCACAGCTAAACTTTTCTCAGAAACCATCCACTGAGGCGGGCAGCTCTGTTTACGTCTTACGGCCGAGCGTCGCAATGATTCGCAGTTACTTGCAGCACTGCAGAAGCCTCCTCCTATAATATGTGAGCAAGTAGAGTACCATAGGCTCGTAAATGTACCTCGTAAATCAAGGAGAAGAAAGATGAACCCACCCGACATCGGCTGACAGCCCTCGATGCCGTGTGCTTAGGCAGTACAATGCTCTGTGTGGCGATAAAATCGGGCCGCACTCAAAGCAGGGTGTGTAGCAAACTATTCACCCTGACGATAGAGCAATACGTGAATAATAGCTATCAAGATCACGAATATCAGTTAATCTTTTCACAGAATATGGAGTTTATACATATATGACTAAAGATAAAATATTACCTGAAGTCACAGAATTTCCTCAAGTTGCTCACGAGAAGAAATTGCTCTTGAACTACACCTTTTTCCCTTCAAATTAATCCAAGTCATGTTCAATTTAATCCAAGTCAAGTTCAATTTAATCCAGGTCAAGTTCAATTTAATCCAAGTTAAGTTCAATTTAATCCAAGTCAAGTTCAATTTAATCCAAGTCAAGTTCAATTTAATCCAAGTCAAGTTCAATTTAATCCAAGTCAAGTTCAATTTAATCCAAGTCAAGTTCAATTTAATCCAAGTCAAATCCAAATTGATCACAGTTTAATTTTACATATACATATATATACACCTTTTGAACATAAATATTTGAATGTATGCACACTGTCATCAATGTAGAATTTTAAAACAACTTTATTGAGGAGTATAATACGAAGTTTTTATAATTGACTTGCATCTTTTACACCGCTCAAAGATCTGAATCACACTCTGCCTCCTGATACTGGTTACTTACCACATTTTACGACAGCTTGTTTTTATATTGCAAAAATTTTATGCATTCCTTGCTGAAAGGAAAAACAACTGTTTTTGCTCATCACATCTAATAGATACATATATAACACAAAAAAAGTTCAAATTAACAAGTGATTATGTCAATTTTTAACTCAACTTAGGGTTCGATTAATTTGAATTTGACTTCGATTAATTTGAACTTGACTTGGTTTAATTTGAACTTGACTTGGATTAATTTGAACTTGACTTGGATTAATTTGAACTTGACTTGGATTAATTTGAACTTGACTTGGATTAATTTGAACTTGACTTGGATTAATTTGAGTTTGACTTGAATTAAATTGAACTTGACTTGGATTAAATTAAACTTGACTCGGATTAATTTGAAGTGAAAAAGGTGTAGTGTCACTGGCGGATAAGTATGACTAGTACAATGTTCGCTGAATATTATTGAACACTATTATTGTAGTTGAAATGCACCTTCGAAGATCGCACATCACTTGAAATGTAGTTGCAAAAGCTTGAGTACAACAATCAGAGCTTCAGCCGCGAGCATGAAGCGCAACACTTCGAACTACTGGCATCAAAAGATCAGCAAAACTCGAAATGCTGTTACTAAAGACTAGATATCATTTATACCTTGGAAGTCTGCCACGGCAGACTGTGCCCATCAACTTCAAGCCTGAGAGTAACGCAAGCTATAGTGACGCAGTACGGGTGCAGCATCACGCACGTTTCAAGCAGTGAGGAGTGAGATGGAATAACTACAAAGACATGGTACAAATTAATGTATGCCACTGATAACATCAAATTAGACAAGTTAGTTAAAGCCTCCCTAACCATAACAAAGGAAATATTGATTGAGTAGCATATTAAAGTAGCATATTAAATGACACTTTTAATAGGAAAGCAGCAGCAAGAAAAAAATAGGAAAGCAGCATTTCATTTGGATTTACGGGAACACGGAATCAATGCACAAAGTGATTGATTATAAGTTGGCTTCAGCGTCCCTAACCATAACTAAAGTATTTCAAAGAGAAGAAGGCACCATTCAGTATAGAGCTAAGGGAACGAAGAATCCAAGCACAAAAGGTATGCCCACACAAGAATTCCTTCCTTCGTACTGAAACTGTAAGTTAGTAAATAAGTTTATGAAACAAGCTGAAAGATGAAGAAGAGCGTAGTAGGTACTGAAAAACAAGACGGTGGTTAACTGGAAAAAGAAGGTTTTTAACAAAACAAAAACTATTATTTAAACAAAAAGAAGGCATACCTATCTATCTATAGGCTGGGACCACGATATGGAAAATATTTATTCCACTTTAACTCTGGGCGAATTGAAGAAACACGCAAACTAATTACGGTGTTGGGGAAGAACGCCTCTCCAACGGAAGAAAGACAAAATAAAAACCGTAGAGTATTAGCGATCAGCACCACAGCACATGATGCAAGCTGCACCAAGCCACAGCGTGAAATTTTTGTGAGGAGGAAGGCGAACATCGTAAAAAATGTAGAGGCATGTCCTACAAATGTGCGGAAAATTTCGGGAGAAGGGTGAGGTTCATGATGCAAATGTGAGGCTGACGGGGTGAGAAATGTGATGCAAATTAGAGTATTCCGTGAGAAATATGGATTTGTTGAGAATGTTATCTAATTACAGGTGAAAAACATGGAGGATGCCAAATCAAGTTTCCAAATTTTGCTGTATTTTAGGTGAAGAGGGTGGGGCAATGAAATATTAGCAAAATGTCAAACACACTAATTGCATCTTTTCCCGGGTGTTTTTCTGCAATTAGGGGGGATTAATAAAGGGAAAATTATTCTCTTCGAAGAAAAAATATCAAAGCTTCTTAATCTGGGAAGAGGATGCAACTTCTGGGGAATCAAAGGATTAAAATCAGGGGAGTGAGTTTGAAAATGAAAGACACCTTTACTGCATTTCAGCTTGTGAACAATAATTATTCGTGAAATATTCTAATAATTATCAAACAGTGGAACGGAATACACAAAAAGAGGATTTGAAGCACTCGGATTGGAAACTCTACGAGCTTAGGAAGTCCTAGTTAGTATAATTGAGGGAGGATGAATTCAAGATTAAACTTCTGGGTGGAATTATAACCTACAGCAGATTACAAGAGAATCATGGATAGATAAAACTCGATTCACCTCGACGTGTTGAACTCCAATCTATATAGACTAATAACCGTCATCAAATATTATAACGACAAGATAAATAACGTGCATCTGAACTGTACGGAATAGTTAAAGGATAGAAAACTACACTTATACATAAATTTTTCACCATTTAGGTAGGCAACGCGATGAAATTAAATGTTCAACGCTAAATTAAATGACAAAAATTTTGACCCACACGCTTTACTTTACAGGTAAATTTTGTTCTATGTCAGTGAAATCTACGGTAACTCAATACCATGCTCCAGTTTCATATATAATTTCTGAGTCAAAATAGGGAGTTATTTGAACGAATAGCTCATGATGATGTTAATAAGGAGTGTAAGTAACATGATAATGTATGTTGAAGTTAGCTTAAGGGACATAGTAGAGCCGATCATGTTTAATGCGGATTACTGATAAATCTGCGTATTGTTTTAACAATATTTATTCGTACAATAATGACCGAAAGCGATGCGTGTATCGTAACCTGAGGAGCAAAATAGAAGCAACCACTGCAAAAGCGACATTTTTCATCCCAGGCCCTGCACTAGCATACGTAAACGTTCTGATGCAGTCATTCTGTATGATGAGGAAGATATTTCACCGTGGAGGAGACTGTCAAAACCTCCAGTTTGAACTTTAAATTGTGTGCTGTGTCTTTCTCATTTGTTGTGATCAAACGTTGGGTCATTGTGATTTGGGAGCGCATGCAGTTTTTGCAAGTTTGCTGATCAATTTCATGATTGTCCGTTTATATCAGAAGACAGCAATAAGGCACACAACTCATGTTAAGCTAAACTCAATAGATAAGATTACCATGCTCGTCAAAATGTCGTTTACTGTTCGACCAATTCTGTAAATGTTGAATATAAACAAGATAAATGTATCGTCGGAGTAACTACGGGTTGTTAATTTGTAGGGCCATTTACATCTCATATCACCGACTAGGATTTCAATCTGCATGGAAATCCTTGAGAAGGTCTTTCGTGTTCAAGATATTTACACAGAAGTTGTGAAAGAAATAATAATTTGGCACACGCAATTTACACTGTACACTCTATTTCTTCCGGGATTGTACAAACTATGGCAGTTTTTTATACGATAGAGCGGAGAAACCATAGACCATGTACCGTAGTTCTGCCGGAAAATGTTATCAACTTTAATTTCCTACCGCTTAAAAACATTGCTAAAACATTATTGTTTCCTGCGGAGAGAGCCGAAAATTAATACCACTGATCGTGGTATCGTTAGAGAACAACAAACATCAGGAAGTTATGACTATCCTGTTCCATCAGCGGCGTTATGACTCCCTGTGCAGACGAGCAACGCGAAACTTTCAAACATCGAAGGCGAGTCATACCAAAAATATTGACGCGACGATAAAAATTAAAACATAATTGAACTAAAATTTCGCAACCTAGGGTGGTGAACCGTGTATTAAATCATCCACGAATAGCCCGCTGATAAAATAAGGGGCTCGAAACTAGCACTTCGTACTTCATGCTAGGAAACATAAGGCGTTATATTAACGCACCTATCCCATGCAAGCAGAGCGTGAACGGAGCGACAATGGCGCAATCGCGGTGAGGGGAGTGCCGTAGAGGCATGAATTACTACGATCTCCGCACTATGGAGTGCCTCTCTGTCGGCCGGGCCCTACAACTCATGAATAAATTATCTCCAGGGCCTTGATATGATGGTCCGCTACGAGCTTAAACAGGAGCACTCACGTTAGTCTATATCGCTTAAGTGGACTCAATAGACAGCTTGAGTACAAACTGCGCACGACACAGTGCTGAGCTCTGCGCACGTCAGTGTACGCCGTTTTGTGCACAGATCTCGGTTTTTTGAGTGAGCTTTTAGCTTGTGTGACAACGGATCAGTCCTGCTCAAGTTTCAATTGAAAATTTGTAGAAAGAAAATGTTGGAGCTCTCAAAGGCAGACGTGGTTTTGATGTACGTTCCTTATGTCTGACAGTTCACTTCCGGGACAGTTTTAGCTGAAGCGACAGTTATACTGGAAATAAATGCGCAAACACATTAATGAGAAAAATCTATTTAAATTGCGCTTATACTAGTTATGTAAGCAGAAGATTCAATAAATAGAAGATTTCAATGAATTTCGCAGCAAGCCTGTCAGCGCGCTACATCAAAGAGCTTGTCGTTTGGGTTCAGCAGCAGTTCATAGCGCGTATGTTAACATTGCAATGAGGTCAATGAATCCCGAACCCAAACTGTAATCTCTAAACAGCTGGAAGTCAATGTGGTCGTAGTTGTTATGAGTCATCTCATGACGCTCTACATAAAGAACAATTAAAAAAAGCATCATGTTCATATGAGGGTGTGAATTACGCTCCAGCTGACTAACCGAACTGTGAACATTCCGCACCGCTACGGGTTTACAGAAGCATGGAATCCCAAATCACGGTCCGAACAACTCATAACCAAGAACCATTACTCATAAATGATGCCAGACGACGACGCCAAGAGAAAGAAAATCTTTTAATTCTTCCTCAGTCACAGTTTCATTCTATTTAGATGGAAAATCATAAACAGTATTATTAGTAACTCGTTTAAATAGTTCTCAATTTTGTAGTAGAAAATAAAACTTTGATGCATAATCATCAAACAACGTCGCTTGTCCAAGAGGTTCGATCGCAACAGCCCCTTCACCATCTTGATACTGTGGCCGGGCTTCCTTCAGATGGCTGAGCCTCGACACTCATTACTACGCTGTGAAGCACGAAGGTTGTTGTAACCACTCCGCCTGCCCGTCGGGCACGGTGAGGAGCTTACTTTAACTAAAACCCCTTGTTGTCACCAAACAACGAAATCCAGGTGACTTGTATAGATGAGCTTCGAAGTTTCCAATCCAATCGTCATCTAGGAACCTACGAGCAAGTAAGTATTCACCGGTATTCAAGAGGCCCAGTCATACAGCTTGAATCACGCGTAGAATTATCGTTGACATGCAGTATTATGATTATTTTTGACGAGGTAGGCATCTCCTTGATTCAGTAAGCTAATCTTTGATGCGCTACGAAATTTCGGAATTACTTCCTTTCAGGCAGTAAATTCATTATTTGGTTCAGGTTTTCTTACTTCCTTGCTAAAGATAGAATTGCAAGTTGTCGCTGACGTTATTGAAGTTAGTACTACCGACGCCACCTCAAACGATACCTAATACTTTAGAATATCGAACCTTTGACCATATGATACTCCTAAATAATGTCTTAAAAAACTTCTGATCTGAATAACTGGTTATCATTACGACGGACAAATGATTTATGGACTATTGGAGTGGCGAGAATTAAGTCACGATGATGAAGAGAAAAATATGACGATTCAAGTGGAAACGGGGAAACCGCGATACACACACACATTTTGAAAAAAATATCATCATGAAATTTCATGTTGACCCCGCATTATTAGAAAGAAAATGATGAACAATCATAAAAAATTTAAAAGGAAAGACACCAAGAGGGGATCACAATAATGTTGGTGCTGCAGTGAGATTGAAGAAGCAATTTAAAGGAACCAACACGGGCATGGTGGCCGAGGGTTAAGAGCTCTCGCCTGTCATGCAGAATGTCGTGCATTCGAGAGCATAGGGCCACAGTGGTTGTCTTAACACAGCACGATGTGCACTGCAATGTTCGCGAGCAAGGAACATTGGCTTGTCGAAAGACATACTATTGGATGTTGCGCATAACTATTGTAGTTGAGGCATATTTATGAAGCAAGCAATGATAGCGTAGTGTTTCGAGTGTTTGGAAAAGAAAGGGGTTTCCACTATTCCTGTTTCCATACCGAAGTTCTAAAATGTTTACTGTTTAAACTGGGTTCAGCGGTCATTGTGTTCCGGCATTAAAGGTTAACCATCGGAAAGCAATGCACGGTACGTCATGCGCCAACTTGACTGTAATAAATATTCATCGGTATCTTTCATCAACAACTTATGAACCTGGCTCGCGGAGTAAGTTTGAAAAGATTGTGATAGCACAATTAACTTCACAGCGCTGATCGCTCTTGTGAAATAGTTCATGTCGGTCGTCTCTCTGTTCTTGAGATCTATTATGAAAATACATGATTTCAGGTGAGAAATCTGTCTTCAGAGGCACAGGGATGACCGAGAGGGTTCGTTTTACTACAAAGCTCAACGGCGTAAGATGAGCACGGTCACTAGCACTATTATTATTACATAAAAAAGTTTTAGCCTCCCTTAACCACGACAAAGATGTTCCAAGAGAGGAAGGAGGAAGGCACTATTTAGTATGAAGTTGAAGGAACGTGGAATAAATGCATAAGGTGCACAGAAATAGTAAGCTAAGAAAGAAGTTCATGAAACAAGAAAAATTTGAAGAAGAAAGTAGTAGGTGCCGAAAAACAGGACACCAGTGAACCAAAAAAAGATGCTCCGTTACAAAACAAAACTCATTCTATTTCAACAAAAAGGAAGCCTACCTAACGTTTAGCTCGGGCCCTCACCAAGTTCCCCCTGGAAGTGCTAGGTCACTGTAACAGTACGGGAGACTTTACACAGCTGATTACCAGCACGTCGTCTTGCTGACGCTGCATTTGCTTCAAAACGCACGTCCGAATGGAGATGGACGGTTTGTCTGTTCCCAAGCCTCCTTGAAAGGAAATGTACTGTAATATCATGCATCTGGATTCCATATCGTGCGATATTACTGACACAATCTAGCCTTCAAGTTAAAAAAAAGGCAATGGCCGATGATTGATGATTGAGACCCGAGGATGAAAGTAACAAGATCGCATGCCGTCCTTTGAGACGGAGTATCGTCATGAAATCGAAATTAGAAAAGTATAATCAATAGCCGAACGCAAAGTGCTACAAGTGAAAAAACCGTGGACATTATATTAAACACGCAGTTAATTCCGTCGAAGACAAACCAAGATCACGTGGTCAAAAAACCCCCAAAAAATTCAAAGAACAATCAAATGAGTCAAATGCTCTAAATCGAAAACCGTAGACGTAATTCTAAGCCTACAGATAATTCTACCGCAGACAATAATTCAAGAACGCAGTGTCTAGTATACAATTTGAAAAGACTGAGGTTGTATGTGTGCCCAGCTTATTAGGAAACAAAAGTCACATTCGAAGAGAGCGGACTGAAAACTGCAAGAGAAATAGACGATAAGTATGTCTGGGTCATCAAACCCGATGAGTACTGTAACAATAATAACATTTTAATGTTAATGTTAATCTATAATGCTTGGACGTATATGCTGCGAGTTGATCTCCATTTTGTGACTTAGTCACATATGTCATGGCATATTCTCTCTAGAATCCTTTTTACTGTTGCATCATTATTCCTGTGACTTGGAGGAATGCAAATCCTCTCCCCGAGCTTTAGATTCCTTCGTTAATGCAAATTAACGAGGGGCCTAATGTCTCGTGAGAATCTATTCATGTATGGTATTATAACGAGGAGACGAAATATAGCGTATTTGTTCACTAATCTCTGCAGATCTGAGCGAAGCCACGGAAAAGTGACACTGGTATTAATACGGCAAATTTTTATAACGTGCTTGTCATCACGTATGAAGCAGTTGTGATCGATAAATCCCCACGCCAAGCCACTTTAAACTTCATATACTACATCCGGCGTGCACGCATCACAGCCTACCTATATGTACGTCGGACGCCGTGAGTAGTAGTACGACTAACTACAGGAAAGAAGTTCACGCTGCTGTGAAAATGATCCCGGTGTGGAGCAGCAGTAGGACTATCTACAAGAAAGAAGTTCACGCTGCTCTGAAAATGATCCCGGTGTGGAGCAGCAGTAGGACTATCTACAAGAAAGAAGTTCACGCTGCTCTGAAAATGATCCCGGTGTGGAGCAGCAGTACGACTAACTACAGGAAAGAAGTTCACGCTGCTGTGAAAATGATCCCGGTGTGGAGCAGCAGTACGACTAACTACAGGAAAGAAGTTCACGCTGCTGTGAAAATGATCCCAGTGTTCCCTTAGAAGCGCGGATATCTGCTTCTACATCTCGCTGAAAGACAGAAGATGCCAAATTTTAACCGCCACAGATATGAGGGCAATAGGAGGCCCTCATTTCGGAACATCTCTTGAGGGAAATGAAGGCTCAAATTTCAGGCTTTCGCCGCAATTTAGGGCTGTCGCTTCGTCTTTCACGAAATATGGGTGCGATTGCCAGGATCTCGAATACATTTGGGATCGAAGCATCTCTTTTTATTGCTACCGCCAACCTCCACAAAAATACTTACAAAGAAGTCTATGAGCTGCTTTCATGTTCTATTTTCTGCTGAAAAATTAAACGCAGTGATTTTCCGTTATTTGAACGTAAAAATAAGACCAATCGTAACGAAGAGATGCTAAACGTAAAATCTATTTTTAGCTATTTTTTACGGTGTCTGCGAAGTCGACATTCCGTTCAGTAGTAAACTTGTATTAACCAACATCAGACTTTCACAGCGAAGTTTAATATCACGGAATTTTAACATTTCCAACCTTTCTGCGTTTTCCTCAGGAATTGTTTTACGAATACAACGTACTAAAACTCTGGGATCAAATAGAATAAAAAAAAAATCCTGCGTGAAATTCAGATGATTCGTAACATAGATGAAAAACAATAAAACTTCGTGATACGATCTTAAATGATGAAAGAAAACATCACAAATTGGAGAGGTCGCCCGCACAAAATCCTTTGTCGAATGATTCGAAAAATGGAGCCGGTAGAACTCGCTTGCGACCGGCGCAATCGACTAGTTAACTCGTTGTAATGTAAGACACAAGATTGTCTTCAACTCTTGGCGACATTTTGCAGATCGCGAAAACACCTTGGATTGTGTAATTCCGCCTCTGGACGAGCCGGCGCTCTTTTGCCCAGTCGCGGCAATTGGGTTTTGGTACAAAAATGAGCCATTTGAGGAAATCGGAGCGAGTGCCGGTGACACGGAGCCATCCGCAAACTGACTTGGGAAATGAGCTGGAATGAGGCTGAATTTCGTCCCTTGGCTCGTGTCGAAGGCTCAATATAGGTCGAGCGCACCTAAATTAGGATCTTGTTTGCTTACAACAGCACCAGTAAAGGGCCGAGGCACGGCTGGCTTGGGACCGTATTTGTTCGCAATCTATGGGACAAAACTTGCCGACGGATAGTTATGAACTGTATTTGATCCCAACCGATGGGGGTACACTTGCCATGGATGGTTTGGGACGATATTTGTCCATAGTCGATGGAACATCAAATAGTTCTGAACGTTTATTGTCCCTAATCGATGGAGTAAGATGTGATTCAAGAACATTTAGAGACATCGTCAATAGTATGGGGAAATAAAACTGAACCAGAGGGATTATCCTTATGATCAAAAGAAACCAAAGTATCAACACCTCCTGCTGGCTAGGAACGATGTCCGTGCGCGCATTGGGTGTCAGTTATGTTGGGTTTCACCCTTCTCGCAAACCAGGGTATCAAACTCACCAGAATACATTTACCAGAAGTGAACCGTAAAGCAATTCCATAAGTGTTCGCCTTGTGAAATGAAGTCTGCAGGCATACAAAATTTCGAGTGTAAGATCTTGTAAAAATATTTAATTTGTGGAGTTACTGTTTCAGTTACCGTGTGTAGTAAAGCGCCATTTTCCACGAGTTTTCAATTCAAGAAAACTCAAATTCGCAGGTATTTTTGAGACCATACACAAAAAATGTTAAATTAGCGTCAAACAATTAACAGTCCACAAAGACAAAAGACTCGTGCTATATACATACAATACCCTTAAGTAAAACAAAGTCCGAACATTTACATCAGCCCGGCTATAAGGTTGTTGCAGATTCATTTTCAGTCTTCTTATATTCTTGAAATTTAATGAAATGTAGGTAATAACGCGAACAAAATCTTCAGTGGTCAAAGAGTGTACCGACATTGCTAGATTGAACACTAGCAGCCGCAAAACACGAAATTAGCCTGAACCACGAATACTGCACACATCTCTCGCGAAGCACGGTGCTAGGGAGTACATTATGCAGATATTAGATTTGCATTCCCATGCAAAACGCGATGTTTATTTTTGATAAAGAAGTTACAAACATGCTAAAAAGATATAGAAAGAGCTAGAAACGAAGTTACATTAGTTTTCATCACCATACTATGTTCATTCTATGATTAGATTAGGTGTTAGTTTGAGGCTTCGTGCCCGCAACAAAGGTAATTTCAAGAGAGAAAAGAGGAAGACACCATTTAATATGAAATTTAAGTAACGTGGACTTTATACACAAAGTGCATAAAATAGTAACTTGAGAAAGAAGTTTATGAAACAAGATTTAAGTCGAAGGGCAAGTGATCTGTGCAGAAAAACAAGACAGCAGCAAACCGAAAAAAGATGGCTTAGAACTAAACAAAAATTTTATTCTATTTCAATAAGAGGTTGGCCTACCTAAACTCTAGTTTGATACCTCACAAATTCCCCTGGGAGAACAACTTCCCATACATACAACAGGTGTATCGCCCTTTGGGGTGTTCCTTTCATGATATGCTCACATGACAACATTTGTTATAGGTCAATAAGTAATTGTTCTCATGGATCCAGAGATACTGCAATACAGGTCTAGGGACAACACTCAACTCCCGGGCTATTTTCAAGCTCCCCTCACGAAAACCTTACTAGGCCGTTGTGTAGGCGCCTTCATATACCAAGCCTCGGGGCCGCAAATATTTTTAGACACAAAACAAATAGCAGTCGTTTGGCGTTATGTTCAGCTGTCACGTGATAACATCACTCCATCAAGTGTACGATGATATTTCTCAAATATTTTAAATAAGTCGTACTAGTAAATGCAACATATGACGAAATTCATGATGGAGCTGGCCATTGAAATTGATGAATTGATGAGAAGTGTGGACAAAGTTAATGCAGTAATATTTATTTAAGATTAGAATGAATAAATTACTTTCAGCCTCCCTACCTAACTACAGAAAAGATGTTCAAAAGAGAAGGAGAAGGAAGGCATCATTTTGTAAGGAGTTAACAGAAAGAGGGATCTATATACACTAAGTGTGTTCCTACACAAGATCCCCTGCTCATAGAAACAATAAGTTGAGAAAAAGATTATGAAACAGGATGAAAGTTGAAGAAGGAAAAAGAAGGCTTGAAAAAGGACAACTGTGAAGACAAAAACTTTGTCCGTAACAAAAAAAAAATCACATCCATAAAAAGAAAGACCCACCCAACCTTCAGCTAGAGATCTCACGTCTTCCTCCTGTCAGAGTTAATTCCCATACATACAATAGTTATTTATTATTCATGAAAAATCAAGATAATGCGAAAATCAAATTCTTATTCTGGCGAAGGCTTGGAAACGCAAACAAACGTTTAATCTATCATGTAATTATCTCACATTTGTTTATGTCAAATTTGGTTAAATGGATGACCAACGTGCAGCTATTGCTGAACGATATCGCATGATAAGTCAAAATCAGAGACTGACTAGTGATTTATTGATGACAACAAAATTTACAGTTAGGAGCGCGCGCCCTTCACGGGGCGGGTCGGCAGTTCGAATCCCAGCAGTGCCGCCCGGTGATTCTCCCCGTTGGGAAAAGAAAGAACCCAACCGCTATTCCCCACGCTACCCAGTTGTCGGAAATGGGTTCCGGCTTGACCGGAGGTATCCGTCACTGCGTCGTGATGTTAGTTACAATGCATTTAAAAAACCACTGTTCAAGATAATACATATTGCGCTCGATTGGAATAACACATCCTTTCCACACTACATGCCGGTTAGAGAGTTGAGATCACCGAAGATCGTCCTCGATGTGGTCACCTTCGAACTTACAACAGCCACAAATCATAGAAAACTTCAAACCAACGGTCTCATGGAAAAGTACACTTGGTCAATGCTGACTTTACCAAGTGAAGTGAATGAAATGAAAATTACACAAAGAATATTGTCGAAAAGGCTTGAACTTGCCCCATCAAATATGGAAATCGAAGCGTTTGCAACTTACACACCTCATGTAAAGTCCCAGACAGACTAGCTAGAAAAAGCAGATAACCTTGTATCATTTTGTATTATCTTCGTGCCTGTTTAGGACACTACAAAGACACCCATGAGCTTCAATTCATTGAACGAGAAGTGCAGGTAAATAATGTGAGGTAGTTCTTTTCCAAGAGTTACAGCGCTACGGGCCGGACGACGCATTCCGGCGCTCGTAAACCTCGTTCCGACCGTCGAGCTGTTGTATGTCTGCTAAACTTACGTCCGAGTATTGAAGCAATAAAATTTTATGAGCGACCTGCTTCTTCTTGCCGAGGATCAAACGGACCTAAAATTTCCGCGAGGGCTCGAGTACTCGACCAGTCGAGGGAGCTGGGCAGGCCTGGGACTTTATTTTCGGGGTTCCGGTTAGCATTTCTTCAATTTTTACACTCGAATTCCCGAGTGTGAATGAGAAGCTGGCTCAAAGGATATTAGACTGTAGACAAGTCAGAGGTGAATGTAGAAGAAAAACTGCTTTGTAAATAAATCCACCCGAGATTTACATTACACGCCCTGAAACACTGAAGTGATGGTAGATGAATACTAAGTTTAATGCACTAGTTTGTACAGAGGCGCAGTAACTTCACGTGTATGCGTTTGAAACTAAAAAATTTTCGTAGAAATTCAAGTTCAGTAGGTATTCGTAAAAGCTCATACGTCAAAGGTTTTTAAACCCCGGCAGTGACTGAGTTTTTGAAACAAGTGATTCTAAACTGGAACGAGCAAACAACTCAAAATGCAGAGCCTTAGCATTCTCAAACTCATAATTGATTGTAATTATGGTTTTCTACACATCGTTAAAGAATAATTGAGGCCCGAAACGCTCTGACTGTGAAATACAATTCGAAAGATTTGATGCGTGTCATGCAGTGTTGCAATGCCTCCACATACTAGTGAATTTGCTTTGAAAGCAAACCATTATAACGATGTTTAAATCACATTTCTCATTGGTTTGCTATTGCTATGTTATCAGTGCTTTAGCTACTTGGCCATTCATTGCTACTGCTATTTATGCTCTTTCGTTTATTGCAATTTACGCTTTTTTCCAGTATATTTGAACCATTAGTTCGATCATGTTAGTTCTGCCAGAGTGTCTCCAACTAAGAGGTGATTATGCTCAGATCACTACCCAATCAGAAATGTCTTCACCGTTCGGTGAAGATTATTGCAGTTTATTGCAGGCATTCATAGCAGATCATGGAAGATCTTTGCGGGAGTATCTGCATTCAGTGCGGATTTAGTGCAGAATTAGTGCAGTCTATGTCCGCTTTTGAAGTGCAGATCGGCATCGAATTTCTGCAGAGATCTTCACTGACCAAGTGCGAAAAATTTCATTAATCTGCAATAAACTGCACTAATCTTCACCCTACAATAACATTGGCTTAGTACTCAATTCTTGTTATAAGGTTGATTTTGGTAAAAAAAAATTGTCCCGATAATGATATTTTCAATAACCCAACATCAGCTGAGCTAATTATTCAGTCACTATGGACTTGATATCGAAGTTATAAGACCAGGTGATGCTGCTTCAGCCATTACGTT
>JACJUY010000065.1:476805-499395 GCA_014220935.1 Platorchestia sp. MABIK
GCAGTGAGCGGTGAAGAAAATTTCTTCCCGAACTGGGCCCCGCACTGATCCTAAATAAGATGCACTGTCCCCAGATAATCGATGCCGATCCGCACTAGCATTTCTGACTGGGTATGAGCTCGTTTAGCGAATTACCAAATAATTCCCTAGTAATACAGTACACGGTAGACAAACACAGAATTTTTTAGAGAGTTTAATACTAATTGCAAATCTCTTTCATAATTTGGTGTTCTATTCCTTCTCCCCTAAGCTGCTATTATTCCATTCTTGCTGATGGGTGCAGTCCATTGTTTGATTTCAAGTAATTTCTTCTATAAAAAACATACAAAGAAACTACAAGTGCACCGAAAATATAGTCACAAGACTTTACCATAAGCAGGTGAAGCATCAGGTTTTATTCAAAACGAAGCTTTTATCGCTCGTATTTCGATTTTTCCCCATGGACACTGAAGCATTTTTGATCACGCTAATAAACCTTTTAGTGACAAACTGAAGGGTTGATTTAAATTCTTTCCTGTTTACTTTTCAAAAGATACAACCAATGAATTATTCTTCATGATAAATTTTTGATACTTCAAGCGTGTTGGCTTTACCGGTTTTGATCTTTTCATTTTGAATTGTCAAACAGTCAAACTGTCAATAGTAAAAATTAACTGTCCCAGATTACAAAAGACTGCAATATTATTGCAGTTTAACTTTATATCCAACGAGAACGACAAGCGCGCGATCGCTACAGATTCGGTCCTGTAGTTGAATTCAAAGGTCACTTGTCTATGACCACCCAATGCGCCATAAATATCGCGAGAGCTTCTCGCTCAGCGTTGTTGTCGGCTTTCGCACAATAAATGCCTTTATTATTCAAGATGATCTCTTCAAAAATACCATACCTATGAGTACTTTCGCGACGATAATTGTAATCATAGCTTTGGAGTGAGGAAAGCATATTAACTATGGTGCAAAAAATGAATTATTATATTCCCATAATCAAGGTAGGTGAATGTATTGCATTGCTAGGGTCACGCACGACGGAGACGTTAAACAGTCTGACACTTTAAAACAATTCAGGGTTTTGCCTCTCCAGTCTTTAGTGGGCTTAATTAAGTACTTCAAAAGGAATAAATGATTAGATAACTAGAGCATGGGATGAAAAACAATCATGTAAGGTAATCCGGTTTTCATTTGAAAGAGAAAGAGTATGCGATTCAGTGAATGAGAGAGTAGTGAAGGATTTTTAATTTGATCTTTCACGAAGCTGAAATGTTTTCATAAACGTACCCTATTCAAACACAGGTCACAATAATATGAAAAGGAAGACCAATCTAACCTTCAGCTAGAGATCTCACGTCTTCCTCCTGTCAGTGTTAATTCCCATACATACAATGGTTATTTAATATTCATGATAAATCAAGATAATGCGAAAATCAAATTCTAATTCTGGCGAAGGCTTAGAAACGCAAACAAACTATTTCTACTTACCATGAAAACTTTTCAGGAATTGGTTTTGGGGAAGACGGGTATAAAAAAGATACTCGGCCCTCACGTTCGTCAGTTCATGCTCAAGAATAATTGCACTTCAACGCTATAGACTTGCACGCTTGCACAGCCATGCAACTTAAGCAGTCCTGCTCAAAGATTGAATATCCAGCCAACCGATCCTGTAAAACCTCCCTCAGTCCGGGTAGCCAATATGCAAATCATGAAATTCATTAGACTGAAATGTCAATTATCACTAAAAATTATAGGATAACAGGCAAAACTTAGAATTGAACAGAAAGCAGGCAACATTTCCAAAATATATAAATTCATAGTGAAACTCTCAAATACTACATGTAAACATACCTGCAAGTTTGCAGCTAACTCTGTGATGAAGCTCACAAGTGCGTCCTAAAATTGGCACATGAGTTTATCTTAACGAAAAATAGGATCAGTAAATTCAAAATCAGTAAATGCGACAGGGGTGCTGCATCACACAGCGAACGCTAGACCCGTGTGGTACGAAGGTTGCAAGAGTCGAAAGACCACGTTGGTTCTGGATCACACAACGAACGCTAGACTCGTACATGTGAAGGTTGTGTAGCAAGTTAGAACAGCCCGTTTATCGCGTGGTGCTCAAGCCCGTTTATCGCGTGGTGCTCAAGCCCGTTTATCGCGTGGTGCGCTAAATAATTTATAGCTCACACTTCAAGTAGCCGGAAAAATATCCGTCTTATCTGAACTACAAACTTGTAGTTTGAAAAAAATACTCGCATCCTACTGTGTTATGTCTAAAACATATAATATTTGTCATTGCTTTCAAAATTTACACGAACATTTAAAACTAGAATGAATCCTGAAGCACTGTGTCCGCAGGCAGAGCATTTACTTGATGAAATCATTCTTCCCAGTTTAAAACGAATGTGGTGCCACTAAAAATAGAACGAACTTTTTGATCGAGCAGGGAGCACGACGACCTTGTTTCGCGATAAGTTAAATCTTAATTACTCAGAGCGTTGCGAAAAAATATATTGCATGCCTCTAAAAATTTCTGTGTTGCATACTGAATGCGAGTAAAACATTTCTTGAACGAAAAACGCTTAATTCGCATTTACTCAGTCGTTTAACGAATTTTCGTAAGTTGGATAAAGGAAAGAATTAGGCCCTCTCCGTTATGATTGTTTATAGAAATACAAGAGAGTGTTTCAAACACTAATGATTTAAACCGAATAGTTCAGAAAGCACAAAGCTACGTGGGACTACCCCCATGATTGAACCGTAAAATTGGTCACAGCAAAACGCAATGTAAAAATATCAATCAGCCCACTATAAGATTGGGAGAGGGAATCCGGGTATTCTAAGAAGCGGAGACTGACCAAGTGCAGCATTCCCATTCGGTGCAATTGTTAGCGCTATCGAAGGGCTTGAGTGCAGTGTCTTGTACCAGGAGCAGACTTCCTACTAGCGTCGCCTAAAACTTGAGCAGGAGGAGCTGAGACCAGAGAGCTCACGCGCCAAGTTCACCCAAGCTTTACGCGGCATTAAGCAATGCACAGCCCGAGGCCGATGCATTTGTTAACGCCGTTGAAGACACTGCGAGCGCAAAGATCCGTCCTCGGAATTGACCATAAATATCAAAGAGCCAATACGCCGCCCAATATCAGACTGCCAGAAAAAATACGATAGCAGCAGCGACTCCGATGAAAACAAGAGAAATTGGCCGTTTGCAATCCTGGCAAAGCTGCCGGGCTCAATTTTTCACACATTCAATTGCAGGTTAATTTCGCTTTCCGTTCTGTTCTTTTCCTGTGGCAGCACGAAGTTAATGCAAGTGCAGTAGGCAAGGAAGACTGGAGGAAATTGAAGGGCGTGTTTGCAAATAACGTCAACAAATGGAGATTTACGCCCCATCCATAACAGCTTCTCTCCGTGACCAGATATGCTGATGTAAAGAGTAGTTTATCTCAAAGGAATGTAAGCCTAATCTGAAATCATAACACCGAAGACAGTTAATATGACGTGAAATTTTAGTAAAAAAGCTCCATGTGTTTGTTTTACCAGCCTGCAGCCCAATGCGCATACTTTTACAAGAAAAACATCAAACGGTTTTTCGAAGTAGTCATCGCCTCATAAAATATAGCCGGCGTTTTTTAGCTTAGAATTTCATTTTCAAATCACTTTCACTTCAACTTTTTGTTGTCTCATAAGAACAGGCAGAGCAGAGGACCATCTCATTCAAGTTCGGAGGCAATTTGACCGTCGTCTCTTTAAGAAGCACCGACTCACTCATTAGATTTTCGTACTCGAGATTTTGGTATTCGAGAGGTATTCGAGAGCTGACAAAATTGGACGGAGGCAATGAACAATAATATTACTCAGAGCACACCCAGCAGGCAAAGTAAAAATGGCACAATTGATTCAAGTTCATTAAGTGGCGACCAATATTTACACAAAAGCTTACGTGACGCTTTGAATCTCATAGCAATATCTGTCAAATTTTACAGAAGTTTTATTCTTCGAGAGCTCGGTTTCTGAAGAAGAACGATTGCTACGTGCATTCACTGGACGTTTCAGGATCGTCGTTACTATAAAAACGTTTACCGTGTCGTTTTTCCTGCGTCGTTGCTAATTTATAAAAGTCTTTACTAAACTAAACGAAAGTAACGTGGTTACTTTTCTGCGTATTTCTGCATTTCCTGCGTCGTTCCTAAAAACGTTCATTGCGTCCTTTAGGATCGTTAGTGCATCCTTTAGGATCGTTAGTGCATCCTTTAGAATCGTTAGTGCATCCTTTAGAATCGTCGTTAGTGCATCCTTTAGAATCGTCGTTAGGCACTGCTGTTATTCAGCATGTTCGCTACACCATTTAAGATCGCTATAACGTAAATCGTTGTTGAGCACCTTCGCAACGCATTCCAAAATAGGCTCGCTCACAAAACAAATGAACGGAAGCTAAAGTTATCTCCTCAAACTGACAATCCTTTTTCCACTCTACGTGCACTTTCTTCGTTATATGGCCGAATTAAGACACAAAGTTGATGGCACAGCTTTTACTGCAGCTTTTATCTCCAACACATTTTTGTTTCATATTGTCTAAGCAGATACTTGACGAGCACTTTCCTCTGACGCATGAGCAATATTTCCCAGTATTTAGGTCAGTGAAAGAATACGTGAAACTTGATTCACAGTCAACTTACAGATACCAATTAAATAAATAGAGAATGTAATTGTTGCCCAGATGTTAGAGCTAAATTACGTCGTGTTTGTGTTTCTAGTAAGGATCGTTGTTCAAGCTCACTCGCTATTATATATTTTTCTTCCCTTACTTGGTTTAACACGTTGGCTACGGTTTCAAGGTTGCTACGGTTGATTTAGTTGGGTTGGAAGCTGCAGAATTGAAAAACTGTCTTTACTGCTCGATTACATTTTATCCTTTCTAAAAAGCGTGGTACATATAGCGCTCTGTAACATTTTAACTTGTACGTTATTATGTATTTGAAATGGAGGTAGTGAAAAAGTGAAATTGCTATCCATTTATTCCGGTACGTAAATGAGCAATTTACCTTGTGGTACACATATGTCTCAATACGTCTTCAAAGTGTTAAGGCAGCACATGTTGTGGTGGAGTTCAAATGTCGAGTAAAATTTAACTGTAATTGTTTCCACAAGCTCTACCTTCATTTTAGAAGCAAGAAATTGACTGCTGAGGCACTCAAGACGTCACATGTTAACATTTTATGCTACTGTAGACTCCCTACTCCCTACTACTCCCTAGAGCTTTTACGCGTAACTTTGATCCAATCATTCGCGTAACCTTCCTTCAACTTGTCCAACTCCCCGGCAGCAAGGTTGACACTCGAAAAAATTCACAGCGTTTTCGAACAAACTTTTTCTTAATTTCCGCTCCGTCGCTCAGGCAGCACAACTACAGACGTGAAATGAAATCGTACTTGGCTCAATTTTCCCATATTCATCCAAGCAGGTTGTGTCTTCACCGGTTGCTCAATAGTGTTGCATCTTAAGCACCGTGAGTCTAGTTTATTTAGTGTGCGTGACAAAAATTATGCACGCTGTTAAGAAATTTCCAATTTTCTTCGTGTCAATGGTACTCTTAGCAGATAGAACAACACGCCATCGATTTTAGTGTTTGGACATCATAAAATGGTCGTGTAGGTCTATATAAAAGTAATGGTAAGTATTATACATAAATCTTTGTGAATGCAAATTTTGCTTTGGACCCTGTGAGATTTGATTTGACATCCATGACATTTTTGTGCTACAAAAGTCGATTGAAATGAAAGAAACATTGCATTCGCGATGCGTAATCTAGAAAATTATTTGCAGTCAGGAGCTTAACATATACTTTTTTGTCGTTTTATATTGTATTTTCAGAACCCGTGCCTCCGAAATTTAAAGACTGTTAAATATATAATAAATTTAAAAAAAATTTAAATATTTCTCACGAAAAACGGTGCACTTTGCCAATTTCTGCAATTATTTAAGCAATGGCATTCACCTCTATAAACAGAAGGGGGTCCGTTTCTGGCTGCCCACACTGATGCATCAATTCAGTCATCACGATGACTTTAAGTAGGGTTAAGTAGGGTCTTGCATTCAATGCAAGATTGGGAAGGAAAGAACTTGAAAGCCATGTGTGATATTATTATTAAATGGGTTTTACGGTTATTTTCGTCCTTCACCACAATACGTTCAATAGATTTCCCAATTTTTTAACCAAGACTCCTGTTAGTCTCATCAAAATCGGTTTCCCCTGGTTTTAGCAATGGCTGTAATTAAATTGCGTCATTATCGACGGTTTGCTGCTACATCGTGTTATTTTCGCATATTAATTTACAATAATATTGATCCTCACCGGCTTTCTCTGAGAAAGTCAATTTCAGACAACTCGACTGGAAAAATTTTCGTCAGATCCAACGAAGAAAAACCCAAAGCAGTTTCCCCAGTTAGCACAAGCACAGAAGATCGTTCCTGGACTTAAGAAATTCCCAGAAGGGTAGAATTGAGGAAGGGAAACTTGGACAATATTCTCCCGGGAGTTTTACAGCACACCTTGCATACATTCGAGGCACCTGATACCGGCGGTGGAGTGCCCAACTCAATTGCAAACTGCGCCCTGGTGCTGGCTCATCGCCACCTCATGGAATACACCCCAGAAATATCACGAGCACTTAGCTGTTTATTACTTATGAGATGTTTCTTTATTCTTCACTAAGTGACTTCTAGCAGGACTAAAAATAAATTTCTAATATATTTTACTGATGAGCTATTTCTTCATTCTTCACAATCGCACTCCATTACTTCTAACGTAACTCAAAAGCAATCCTTGTGTTATGACTTCTGATTTATTTCTTCGTTCTTCGCTGTTATTGCTCTCCACTTGCAGCATGACAAGCCAGACATTTAATTCAGAGAAGCGCGGGAAGTTGTGAAATTTGGACAAACACAGAGCATGATTTTCCAGGAGCGTTTGACGCGAAAATCTTGGGCGAGTACATGTATTTCTTGGGAAAATCTGGGACAGCAAGAGACACCTCAACAGCAGCGGGGGTGGTGCAGGCAAAAAGCGGATCCTAAACTGCAAATTGGAGCGCGGGCAAACTCGGCTGCGGCCGTCGCGGCGGCGCTAAGCTGCCCCGGCATATTGCATCGCTGCCCGCACGCGGCCCCGCCAGTGAAGTAAGCCTATCATTTCATCACCTCGCTCGTCACTTGCACCGCCACTGCTTTTTCAGTGTAGCGTTCCAACTTTCAGTATATGTGCCGCCGAAGCAGGTACTCGCCCCCTCTGCTATCTCAGGCCTTACGGAGCTAGACCTTTCTGCACAGATGCTTGGCCAGGGCTCCCATGGCTTTGTGCTCACTATACGAAAATAAGAATCAATTGACAGGTAGAGTGCCTCGTCGCTGCATTTCGTTCGCTAGGTCGTTGAGAGGCCGTCATTTTATAGTTTGTTGTGCCTGGGGTACTTGTGATAGCTTGATAAGAAGAAAGAACTGTAACCCTACCGGACATGAGGCCGTAAGCGTAACTGCTAAACGATAAACCACTCTAAGACAATTCAACCACATGGAGGCAGACATTTGAAACGGCCAACCATGAGGTTTGACTACGATTGGTTAGTTCTTTTCAGATTATGACGCATTTTTTCCACATACTAGGCAAAGTACCTGAAATTAGGAACAGCGATATGGTAGCAGATTCGTAAATTACCGAAGAATCGATACAGAGGTCTGGAAAGGGTTAAATCAGATCACAAAATGTATTTTTTTATCTGATTCCCTCTCATTTTATTTCCTCACTCACCGAAGTCGCGAAATTAACTTTCACATCACACACAAAAAAGTTGCACAACTCCCTGAGCATGCTCGCTTCACATTCCAGCGTTGAAGTAACTTTTGAGACGCACGAAAGAAATACAGTACAACAAGAAATTACTACAGCCTGAATTAGGCGTTAAGAAAATGGTGATAAAATGAGCAAGATGAATTGAACGGGCTGTTCAACTGACGAAGGCTTGCTGACGTTTGCAAACATTTCAGTGCAGCTATCATAAGCTAGTCGACTTTCACAATGAACTTTGTATTATTATTATTATTATTATTATATAAGAAAGTTTTAGCCTCCCTTTGCCACGACAAAGATGTTCCAAGAGAGGAAGGATGAAAGCACCATTTAGTATGGAGTTGAGGGAACGCAGAATCTATGCACAAGGTGCATAGAAACAGTGAGCTAAGAAATAAGATCATGAAACAAGAAAAATTTGAAGAAGAAAGTAGTAGGTGCTGAAAAACAGGACAGCAGTGAACCGAAAGAAGATGGTCCATGACAAAACGAAAACCTATTCTACTTTAACAAAAAGAAAGCCGACCTGACCTTTAGCTCGGGCCCTCATATAGTCCCCCTGGGGGCGCTAATTCCCATAGATACAATAGTTGTTCCCCCTGAGGGGAACGAACTTTGTAACAAAAATTATGTAATCCCAGGTGTAGTTCAGAAAACGAAGAATACGAAAATGAGCAAAAATTCAAATCAGAAAACTTGAATGCTAGTGTTGTCAAAAAATAAATTGAGTAAGCCTACAATTCAGAGAAAAATCCGAATTAAAACTCTACTGAAACTAAGTGCAACGCTACTGCAGCGTAGGTACACCATTAATAGGGAGATGCAGAAGTGCATGTTCATCAGACAAAAGACAATCTCGCTTTAATAGCAGTTTGCTTGTTCCGTAACCAAGCGCGCCACTGCAGTAAATCTCTTATTGAACTCTCCTGCGCGGCACCAAACTGCACTTAGCGACTAGTGGCCATAATTTGCCAATAGAAGCTTTAAGATACTTTTGAATCCAAAAAAGCTGTATCTCAACTAAGCAAAGAATGACTATTTTATTTCAACCAAATAAAAGCTTGCCAACCTCTCATCTCGGGACTTCACATTTTCTATCTCCTAGGAGTTCTTATTGCCGTAGGTACAATAGTTATTTCCTCCTGAGGAGACATATCCCGTAATATTCGTTTTGCGTGTCTAGAACGCGTGTTTTGCCATGTCATGCGGTGCGGAACATTATCACACCAAATAAATAACACTACCACGATTTGAAACACCTTGTCTCGCTGAGGATACCACAATGCAGACAGCGATTTTTGTCCTAGAAGTGGTGCCTCACATCACAGTCGTTACAAAGATGGCAGAAAAATCGTGTTTCTGCCCTCAGTCGATATGTAAAGGGGATGCAACAACTGTAAACTTTCTTTGCTAGGGCTGAAGATATATTTTTATGTTCGTTTGTGAGTAAACTAACTCATTGAAAAGGAAGCAGAAGTTACACCGACGTCATTGTTAGAGAATATTTTAAACAATTCATTCCTCAGCATCGCAGCACTTTTTTAATCCTAGCACTCACATGTAATCACAGCACATTAAAATGTACAATTTCCATGCATCTGCCTGTATTGTCGTACGAAGCTCTAAGACGTTGAGCAGCACAAGTTAATCATTAAGCAGAAGAACTTATCGTCACGTCTCCCTTTTACCTCATGGGACAGTGTCTTTTTAAATTCGCTATCTATTAAGATTCATAAAAACAAGGTTTCATTTGAGTTATATTGAATGCAATCAAATACATATTTTAAGTTTGATCAAAACTGAAAACATCACAGAGTTTTAAAACACAGATGTGTATGTTTAAGAAATAATTCAACTCAAAAGTACAATATTAAAACTAAAATTAGAAGCCTACAAACAAAGGCATATTGCACAGAGGATTCCCATTATAACGCATCCCCTGTTACAAGTTTAGTTGGCTGAATTCGTAATTTATATTAGAGGACGTAATCAGGCTCACACACCCACACGCTCGCAGAGAGCGAGAGCGTTACTTCATAAATAGCGTTACTGTTCATGAAATACTTTCACACCGTACAGACTGCACGCTTTTGTAGCTAGTTTAGCAATTTGGATTGAATCCACTAAGCTCTTGAGATCCGCAGCTTCCGTTGAATTCGAATGATGACATCGTGTCGAAGAGAGCGATGAAAGACTCGTTTTATGCGACTTCAGGAGCACGCTTTGCAGCGCTCTCTTTCCTTTCTGCTGTTGCAGCTGCCGACTTCCTGACAGATTACTTTTTTCTGGCCAAAATCCCAGTGTTTAATTTTTCAACTAAAATTTGATCACAAAGAGCCCTCAGCATCTGGCAACCCTGTAGAGATGCATGTTGCTGTATACTCTTCAACGGCACTTTTCGTTTGAAAAAAGCTCTACCTTAAGTTTTTTTTAGCCAGCAAAACGGCCGAACTGTCAGTCCTGAGCTGGAAGCTTCATGAATTGATTCCCGTGGCATCCGAGTGAAGTGATGGAGTTTTTAATCCGCAATACGGACTTCTCAACTGACTGTTTCGAGACTTATTTCCCCAGAGTAGCTTATGAGGAGCAATTTGAAATACCGTGCAGCAATGCGCACAATGCGTTTCAGTTCGCTGCATCAGCAAGTGCGTCTCAATAAAACTTCGAATATCGCAGTTCATGAATACGGGTTCAGGTAGTCATGTGACGATCAGAAACATAGTCTTCGTCAATTCTTATTGGAATCTTGACTCGGCATATTTCAGTGAATAATATTTAGCTCTTTTATAAGAGGGCATGTCTGGACCCCCTTAAACTGCATTTGAATATGAATGAGGGGTGAATAATTATCATTGATTGAATTGCTCTCTAGAGTTTGCGTGGTATTAACACCAGTAGAAAACATTAGATAAAATTTTGCACAAGTTTAAACCTCCTGAACTATCGTAAGGTTATGTCTGAGAGGGGATTGAGGAAAGCACTATTGAGTATGGAATTAAGAGAACAGGGATTCTGTACACGAGGTGTATCCCCACGCCCTGCGCATAGCAACAAATTTTAAAGAAGCTCATGAAAAAAAATTTGAAGAAGGTAGTAATAATTAATAAAAAGAAAAGACAACGGCAAACCGAAAGAAAATGGTCTAATACAAAACAAAACGTTTAATTTTCTATAAAAAGCTTCCCTAACGTTCAGCTCGGGACCTCGCATCATTTCTCTAGGAGCACAAATTTTCATAGATACTATAATGTATCTGTCTGAGGAGAACTTGAAAAATTCAGTAATATCTTCAACTACGAATTTTTCAAAAATTGGGTAACATTTTTGCTTTCCATCATAGTGAAATCAGTGACGAATGTAATCAACGACACATAGGTGAACAGAATCGGCTCGTACGTTCAAAACCAAAAATGATTTACATTTCTTAGCGTGTATCGGTTGTGTTCAGTGCAAAGGTGGCAGCAAGCACACACCTCATGCACATAGAGTTAACACAGATTATAATATTGCACGCCGTCGCAGACCCTGGCAGAGGCTCCCACACCATGCAGACCACCCTCCAGCTCCTGCTCTGTAAACCGGCTCGGAATACGAACATCATTATTCGAAATTATTATTTACCTCATTAAAAGAAGGAAGTTGAGAAAGAAGTTTGTGAACAAGATACGAGTTGAAGAATAAAGTGGTCGATGCTAAATAACAGGACAGCAGTGAACCGAAAAAACGTGGTACTTAACATCACAAATCAAAATACGTTATTTCATCAAAAAGAAGCCCTACCTAACTCTCAGCTGGGGCCCTCATACATTTTCGCTTTGGAGTGCCACTTCCCATAGATACAAAAAATTGTATCCCCCTGTGGAGATCTATGAAAATTGAAATTCTCTAAATATCTTTGAAAAGATTCCATTTTTAACAATTATGTTGACCAAGTTCAGTAAAATGCAATGCTATTGATTTCGATAAGGATGACATCTATACTCGTCATGGAACGGAAAGCTGCTCATCACGAGCTGATACTTTTATTGAGTTCACATACAGTATTCTCAATTAGGATAGTATCGTGGTCGGCCATCGTACTTTACAATACCATGGCAAGGAAATATCTTTTGTATGTTAATTGATCACTTCACATCACAATCCCGTTTTGCTAGAAAGTATGGTAGTTTTCGAGTTCTTGAACTAAGGAAAGGGAATGAAATGCACGCTTATTAAGTTGGAGAGCCTGTGCCGTCTAACTGTCACACCAAGTTTATTTTTCCCTGAAGCTTCCATGGGTTTAGTTGCCCATTGTAGAGGCTATGCTTGGTCAGCTCTGATCGTGTGTGCTCTCGCGAAAAGGATAGACTGGGTCCCCTTTATCGGTTTAAATGAAGGCTGAAATATTCAAATTTTCTTAATTACAGCACACGGAAGAAAACAATAGTTACAACAAGTATTATCGTCTAACGCATAGCATAGTTTCAAGGATAGGCACTCGTGTGGAAGCACCCTGTAAAAGTTTATCACTGCATCCTACGAAAAAGTTTACAGCCCCTGAACAACCTGACTGAGTCTCGTGCTAATGCCAAATCAAAAATTTTCCAAATTTAAAAGAAGCAAAAATTACCCTAAAAAAGATGCCACTAATGAAAAAATAAAAGGCGATCCTCATCTCATGAGAAACAAAATTGATATGGATAAAACTTACTCCCAGATATTGATAACTTGAGGAAAGCATTGTGTCAAGTGAATAAGTAGGACTAATTTTCATCCATACAAGTTAAGATTTGTATTTGGTTATGTATGAACCAATGATCGAAGTAAATTTTCCCTAGCGCCCTAAACCAAAATTAAAAAAAGTCCGAAATATTTCAGTAAGCGCTGAAAAGGAATCGGCCTACTTTCGAAGAAAACTTACTTCACAGCGGTGACTAAAACGTGTGCCACCTTGATTGTGCGCGTTGGTGCTCAGGTACATCGGACTGATTAAAAAGCCCTTACACTTTTAAGTAGAGTATACAAACTCAGAAAATCATGAAAAATTTTCAGATCACCCAATTTACTTATCATTTGGAAAAATAAACAAAATTGAAGAGCAACTTTGACACCTGCACACACGTGAATTAGAAAATTTAAACTGAATTAAACTGCTAAATTAGTGCTAAGAATGCGTTTGAAACTAGATTAGTTTTCTAATAGAGATTATATTAGATTATTAATTTTGTTAGTCTAAGCCTCCCTAACCGTAAAAAAAAGAGCATCGAAGAGAGGAAGGAGGAAGTCACCATTTAGTCTGGAGATATGAGAATGCGGAATATATGCAGAAGAGGCATAGAAACAGTAAGTTGAGAAAGAAGTTCAAGAAGTAAGATAAAAGTCGAAGAAGATAGAAGTAGGTGCAAAAAAAAACAGGACAGTAGTGAACCGAAAAAAGGTGGTCCTTAACAGAACAAAAAACATCTTATTTCGACAAAAAGAAGGCCTACCTAACTCTCAGCTCAGGCACCTCCCACATTTTCCTCCTGGGAGCGCTAATTCCCATAGATTTAATAGTTGTATCCTCCTGAGGGGGTTTCTAATAGAGCCAAGTTGATCAATTTTAACTGTTTTTGTAAATGCGATCATAACACAACAATCCGAATCACAACGGTTTTTACAGCAGAATCTCCTTAATAAAAGATTGAGTTTGGCAAAATTTACAAATTTCAGGTAAAGGTTTTACCTTTCGTAAAATGGTAATAGTTTTTTGGAAGAGAATGGCTAACTTTCGGATGGGTTTCCCCTAGAATGCAGAAAACATTTTAATTTTTTTCAATCGGAAAACGCGAATTCGTCTAAACGTTTACACTTCATTGAATACTTCTATCTTCTATTACTTTCTACAAAGTTTTATATTTGTACACACCAAAGCACTTGATCTTGTGCAAACTCGTCATCATTATATCGAACGATATGATTATATATCGAATTTCAGCCACAGGAAATAAATGAACAGAAGTTATATCCCATAAATCTGAAATTCAATTTCTCCTTTCAAGTATTTTTCAAAAGATATTACAAGTTTTAAATCGAGAGCGTATTGACATTCGGGAAAGGACACCTAAGGAAAAGAGATGGTCAGCTAAAAACAAAGCCAAGCCCAACATATACACTTAAAGTATTCCATTAATAACTGATATAAAAAGAATTCATGTGATTCATTGTAATGACGTTGTTGTAACACTTCATAATTGATAATTAGCGTAGAGTGATAGCAAAATAAGTACTCAGTAAAGTTTCTAGGCGAAATCATAACTTAATCATAATCATAATCAAAATGATAATCATAACATAACTTGAACATCATTTTGAGTTTGAGGGAAACGTAAAAGAAGTCGAAGAAGATCCGGCAAACAGTGAGGGGAAACAAAATATATCCGTACATGTCAAATTGTTTTATTTTATAAACTTATAAATTTATGATGAGCAAAATCGAATGTACCCTATTTTATACATGCTATGTATGCATAGAGTAAGAATATGCGAAAGAGACTAAAATTCCAACTAATATTGAAATTGTATTCAATCACGAATATTTAGGGTGAAAAAGTATTCGCACAAAAACAATTTGTAATGAATAATTTTGTTTTAATATTTTGTAACATTAACTTTGTTCAAAAGTACAGCAGTCAGTCGTTTTCTGTGGTTTTCAATAAATGAGACCCTATATTAGGAATTCTATCTCATTGTTCTTCAGAAATTTTCTTCAAATTTCTAATGGACATTGAAGCTCGTGTTTGAATTTCAATTATCATATATCGCCACAAATTTTTTCTATGGGATTTAAGTCTGACGACTGACCTGGTCATTCTAGAATTTTATAGTGTGATAGGCAATCCATTGCTTAGTAGACTTTTCCGTGTGCTTAGGATCGTTTTCCTGTTGTAAGACCCACTCGTCATGAGAGATGAAGTTTATTCACGGAGGCCTTCAAATTATCGTTCGAAAAGTTTTGAGACAGTACATCTCTGCACTCATTTTACCATCTATCACATGTAAATTGGCTGTGCCATTTGCAGAGCAACACCCTCACACCATGATGATGCCGCCACCAAACTTTGTGGTAGAATCGAGTTCTACGCATAGGCGGTACCATCTTTACTCCAAGCATTTCTGCGTAAATTTAGTCAAAATAATTCAATTTTTGAATTGTCAGTTCATAGAACATTTTTCCCGAGTGCATCAGCTTCATCTTTTGTTTTCTGAAGCAAATTTCAAAGGAGTAACTCAACGCCTTTTGGTCAACAGCGGAGCGTAACGTGAGTTGATTTTTATGAAGTCCATTGGTGATAGTTCGTACCTGAACACGAGTTCCTGAAGCTAATTAATGTCCTTGTTACTCCCTTCTGGTACTTATTGGGTTACTACAAATTTTTTGTATCACTTTCCTTTAAGTATATCTTGGAAATCTTGGGTGGTGCACAACATCTTATTTTATTTTGTACATTTCCTGATTTCTTATACCTCTTAATAAATGAAACAATAGTAGAAAAAGGAACTCAATGATTCGCTGACATTTTCCTGTAGCTTCTATCATTTTCCCATTGTTTGATAAAGTACAATCAAGGGTTTTACCGAATCCGTTTCTTCTTTACTTCTAACCATTGTGACGATACTACCTAATGATGAATGAACCAGTGAGCACTTTGACACCTCTAAGTAACAACTGTTGACATTACTGGAACAAATTAGAAAATTCTGATAACAAACACTTAATGGAAAGTGTATTTGATCATACTAAGAACAAGAATTTGTTCTGTACGAATACTTTTGTTTACACAAAACAATCATGATTGAATACAATTTCAATGTATATTGCAATTTTTTGTTTCTTTTGTAAATTCTTTGTTTGTGTACACATACGCAAATTAAAAACCGGGTGCAAGCCATTTCTATTAATCATAAATTTATAAATAATTTTTTGTTCGTGTATGAGTATTTTTTTTCCCTCACTGTACATTCAGGTTCGGAAATAAACTCAGAAGCGAGGTATTTCGTTTTTTACCAGCTTGAAAACACTTCCTTAAATTTTGGGAAGGGAGATAAATCAGACGACTATTTTCATCAATAGTTTTTCCCCGAATGTGAGAAAAGAAAGTCTTCTTGAATCATGACCTGGAAGACTTCGCTCAGCATTGTCTACAAACCACCTGATAAGTTGCAGAAGGTGAGCGCAAGAATAATTGTTCCACCAGATTCTCGTACGCAAGGGCGAGCAAACCGAAATTCAGTTAAAAATATCAGTTTTCATCAAAGGTTGAAATGAAGAAGTACCTTGTTTAAAGAGGCGTAATAATGAATGAGATTTAGACTCTCAAAAGATATTTTAGGGAATTATATCACATTTTACGAGAATAGACAGGAAAAACGAACAATTTCGTAACTCAAATAGGATGACGTCAATCTTTCAAGTTTGTAGGTCGTGTAAACGACTGAAAAAGAGGAACCATTTCGATCACAAATCGTGAAGTGGATAACCTTAGTTATGGTAGGATAATGCTTAAATTTGCACTCGCTTGAAGATTGAAGTTTTTTCATTTATCCAAGTAAGTGAAGTTACCGGCGAAAGTTCCCAGGTGATAAATTAAGAAATCATAGTCACAGTTGGCATAGTTGGATTATGCTCAAATTTGCACTGGCTTACATGCTGAAATATATTTAGCTGCGTAAGTGAAGTTACAGGTAATTTTCGCCGGCGTTAAGTAAAGACATCACAGTTTGAGGTGGCATAGTAGGGGAAAGCTCAAATGTACTCTCGCTCACTTGCTAGAATATTTTCACTTCGCCTCGTAAGTGAAGTTGGCGACAAATTTTCGCTGGTGATAAATAAAGACATCACAGTTAGAAGTGGCATAGTTGGAGAAAGCTCAAATGTACTCTCGCTCACTTGCTAGAATATTTTCATTTCGCCACGTACATGAAGTTGGCGACAAATTTTCGCTGGTGATAAGTAAAGACATCACAGTTAGAGATGGCCGAGGTGGTCTCAGGAGTCATTGCACTTGCTGCTCCTAATGACGCAGAGTTGGAAGCCCGCCATTGCAAAGACAGTTAATTTCGAGAATCCTCTGAATGGTTTCTCTCTGACACGGAAAACTGCGAAAGTTTTGTCAATAAAAGCCTGCAAGCAACGGGGATTGCAAAAGTTATAAGCAAGATTGCGGGCTTAGGCCAAGCCCGCAACGCTAAATTTTCGTGTTATTACAGGTCAAAAACTGCAATTACTGAATTCAGGTGACCGTATTCTGGAACCGTACGACAAAGATTCGGTAACTGAATTTCACCTCTATTAATCAAACAATGGAGCTGGAATTGAAAATTTTCTTTGAAAAGTCTGCTATTTATACGGAGATTGATTAGGCCAAATAACTCGAGATATCTTCTGAAATATGCCCAAGCAATTGATTTACGTAATGCAATGGTCCTAAAGATGCCTGGCAGTCAAAAAGTTACCTGTGCAACACCAGTGGGTCTATTTATTGGCGTCTCCAACACTGTGCGTTAAACTTTGCGGTATGGGGGAGTCGGCACAATCACAATGAAAAAATATGCTTCATTAAATTAAATATTAGTTTAAGCCTCCCTAACCTCTAAAAAAAAAGCGTTCCGAGGAGAGTAAGGAACCATTCAGTATAGAGATTAGAAAACGCGGAATTTATGCAGATGGGGCATAGAAACAGTAAGTTGAGAGAGAAGTTTATGAAACAAGATGTAAGCGCCATCCTGCATTCTTGTATCCGAACACTAAGAACAATTTTGAAGCGTAAGCATCTACGCTTGTGATCTCACCTCGTACACTACTTTGTAAACTGTGACTTAGATTTAGGGAATTTCGCGAACAGCGTATAGGTTTCATTAGATGTGATCATAGAAATTCTTTTATTTAGCACTGTTATGATGCATCTTATTTTTGTATTTTTTCATGTACGCTTAGCTCAGACTTATAACTAGCCTGTGAAATTAAAGTGAACATTTGCAGTCATATTATAGATAATTCAAAGCCTTTTCATGTTATTCTGAACTTCGATTTCTTTCTCGTAATAAGTATATATCGTTTGTTTCAGATCGATTAATACCAAATGAACTCAATAAGTTGAAACTTTTTCTATTACTACTATGATTATTATTCTCATATATATATATACAAGATATTATTGGCGTTTACTGTGTAGATGCACTGCCTTTCATTGTGCTATGATGCAGAGAGCTAGTATAGTGGTTCCGATTGGACTGTGTGCTACATCGACGTGACAATAAACATTGGAACGCCCTCGTTTGTCTTTTCTCGATTAGTATCAATTATTGAAAAATTGAAAAATACTTGGTGAAGGATCTAGAAATTCGGGCCTTCACAGGATAAGAATTGAAAAATGAAGTAGTAGGTGCTGAAAAACAGCATAGTAGAGAACCGAAAAAAGGTCGTCTTTAACACAAGAAAAAACATTTTATTTAAACAAAAAGAACGCCTACCTCACTCTCAGCTCGGGCCCTCACACATTTTTCCCCTAATAAAGATGTTTCATTCAAATAAAGTTATCATAAGTCGTTCAACACATTGGTATTTCAAGTGCCTTATAATTAAAGTCAATAACGGTTACACTCGATTGAGCATGGGTTCCCAACCTTTTTTTCGCCCCGCACCCCTAGAAAAATATCATTTGAACCTCGCAGGCCTTGAAATAAAAATGCGACCCAATAACTAACAACCTATTATTTACCTGGACTTTTCTTGCACCCCAGATTGAGAACCCCTGCCTTAGGGTGTCTAAGCTAAGTTTTTCTAAAGAGAAGGAACAACGGGCGAGTCACGAACGCTCAGCAATTCCACACACAGAAAAGGCGACTGCTTTCAACCACCTAACAACGAATTAAACACTGTAATATTTAATACGAAAAGAAACCTATCGCAAATAACCTCTACCCTCTTAAAACTTCTCTTCCGAACTATGTAAATCAAGCATTAACGAAAGAAATGTTACTGCCGATATAACCCACAAGTAATCTTATTGTAAAACAGAGTTTGGAGACATAGTTTGTAAAAACTGTCCAAAAGGAACATGTGAAATGCTTCATATCATTGAAGTAGTGACTGAGGCATTTTAAAAAGCTAAACTGAACTGCCACGGATACGGATTACGATAGGTATATTATTTGATCTTTCAGTTAGTGAATTACTCTTGCGAATAACTTTTTCCATCACGAAAATTAGACGGAGAAGAAATTTTTCGCTCACACGTTCACAGAGTCTACTTTTTGAGGGAAGCTCTTGCTTTCTTTCTTATGTCACCGACATGCAAGTTCAAGTATCTGGGTTTTGAAACCTTGAGGGGAGCACGTTTTCCTATCCTTTCTTAAATTCCTAAATTATTATAAAATATATATAATTTATACATAAGGTGAAAACTTTAGATGGAGTTCGGAGCACTGCAGCAACAGTGCCAAGTTAAAATAGTCTGAAATATCATAATCCATCATATAACAACAGTGATAGGATATTCACAACTCCATCACCGGTTCCAATGAAAGTGAACGCCACTGTAAAGCAGATATCTCCAGATACGAGATGGCTGACGTCACGTCGATGCTTAGAGCACATTCGAATTACTGAAAGAAAGCAGCTCGCTAGACCAGCTTCTCACATTAGATGTCTCGACGGTCGGGACCTAAAAAATATCCAATTAATTCTTGAAAACAAAGTTTTGAAAGGTGGAACTTTTCTTGTGATATGCAAAGTTTCACGCTGAATATTGTGCGGGAGAAGAGCTGCGTTCGTAGCGAAGCCATGTCGGCTTTGACCTAATTTTGTAGCTCGGGTTAAATTTAATCATGGCAACGAGTGAAGAGGTTTCAGTCGAGAGTTTTTTAATTACACATACGGCGCGAGTTTTTAATGAATTGCTACACGGTAACCCAACCATTTTCTTAGCAGCTTCCTTCATAAATTTAATCAAGTGTTAGAAGAGGAGGGTGAAGCACAGGCTTTGTGTTTCATAAGCTCTTGATTAAACACTCAAGAGCCCGAACGGTGCACCCAGAAACGTCTCCAAATTTGTTGCTCTGCACTGGCATCTTGCTTGGAAGCACGGTCTCAAAATGGCACTTTACAGAGAGCAAATAAGATAATTTGCTTGGCTCTATCCAATGTCACGGCTGCAAACACAAACCGTAAACTTTTAAACAACTTGTTCTCATGTATGGCGAGAGTGTGTTTGTGAGGGAGCGGGCAGGCGGTGGTAACGCGCGCAGTGCAACTAAAGAAAGAGAAACTATTCACCATGCACCCAGAACATGTGCTCTCTGGGCAACCATTCTATTCTTTTGCCATGAATGTTATCACAGAAAACGGGCAGAACTCGTATAAGAAAAGGAACATTGAAGCGCGCGGTGAACACCTCGAATTATGCAACGATGGACAAATAAATAAGAGCGGAAATGTTATTTAGGATCACGAATAAATGTTGCTTCAGATACTTTTCCCAGATGTAGGAAGAGAATACAACTGCAGTAAACTTTAACCCTTGATCTACAGGTTCAATTTCAGTCTCCACATCCATAAATTGTCCAATTAGTAGTATTTCGTTTTGGAATCACACCTTAGTCACCTTTGAAGTTCACTGATGGGTGGCAGGTCTTCTCTCGCTTTAATTTCGGTGATCACCTGATGCCAGTGCCAGTCTGATGACAGCGGCTGTAATAACGGTAACATGAGCGAAAAAACTGCAGGATTTGCTTCGAACCAAACACCAACAACAGACCTGCACAACCATATGCCGAGCATTTGATGCGGACACGGCAACAAACACACAAGATAAAGCGATTAGTCGAGTAGTCGTTAGTTTTAGCCTCCCTACCCGCAGCAACAAATGCGATCCAAAGAGAGGAAGGAGGAAGGCACCATTTAGTATGGAGTTAAGGAAACACGGAATCTACGAAGAAAGGGCATAGAAACAGTAAGTTGTGAAAGAAGATTATGAAACAAGATCAAAGTTGAAGAAAAAAGTAGTAGGTGCTGAAAAACAGGATAGCAGTGAACCGAAAAAAGGTGGTCCTAAACATAACAAAAACATTTTATTTCAACAAAAAAAAAAGCCTCCTAACTCTCAGCTCGGGCCCTGACGTCACAAGATAAAGCGAGTCAACGCGGTCTCAAAAAGAGCTAGACTCAGAAGCGCGAATCTTTATACATATTCGAACGTAAGAAACCACGTTTATGCTAACGATAGCTAACCGTAAGTCGTACCTCACAAATTATCATTGTATAATCAAAGAAGAAAATATTATAAATACATTAATTATCAAATGCTCAAAAAGTAAATAACTCATAGATCAGATGCAGAAATGACATTTTTGCGAATTCTACGGCAACAATAATTATTTATTAACTATGTTTGAGCATATTTTGTACTTACAGTATTGTGGTAAAAGGAATTGATCAGAACATCGTGACTGAAATACTACCACGTACGAGCAGTACGTGGTTCTGAAAGTCTTTCTTGTTTAAATTTTCCAACGAGCGCTAGTGGGAAGAATTGAACGTTTAATATAGAATTAAGAGCAATGCAGCATACCATGCAGCGCCAGCGAAACCTAGGCAGGGTCGCTACAGGAATCCGAACTCAGATATTACAGGGCTGTGGCTCATAACGTGTGAGAGACATTTGCTTCGTTTGCTATTGTTGGAATGAGAAGTGAATCAGTGATACAGCAATTAGCAACATCACGAGCAAAGTCCAGGGTGTGGGACCATGCCAGCATTGGGTGAGGAAACCAAAAAACTTTTCGCTGCCAAACTTTCCTCGCGAAGCAACCTTCTGTGGTCTAGTTAAAGATATTAGTGCCTTGTTCGCACAGCATAAGCTAATTAAATTTTACGCTTCGACTTGAAAGTTATAATAGCCTACCTGCTCTCTATTACTGTTTGAGGAACTATTTGATTATTTAAAATGCACCACATCCATCGGACAGAAGCATCTGTAAACGAACTTTTTACGGATGAAACTTACAAAGATCACTTTTCACATCGCGTTATCTGCAAGGGATTTTATTTGATAATTTCTTTGATAACACTGCAAATGGAAATGAGCCTTCAATTACCTCACCCAGCTAGACAATAAGCACAAACGTAGGAAACAAACCTTACAACAGCTCTGCTAACGATCCCTAAAATTCGATGCTATTCATACAACTTGGTAAAACGAACGCGTTGCGTTAAAGCTACCTCAATAATGGGAATTTCAATTCTGATAGTGTTAGGTTAGCAGTAATTTCTCAGCCAAGCACTCAGTGCGAGGAAAATATTGCACCTTGATAACCTGACATGAAAAAAAGCACGAGAGTTCTGAATGTATGAAAATAAGTTGAACATTTAAGGGCTGTTCGAGTGTCGTGAGCACCCCACAACCACTTATAAATACGAATGACCCGTCAAAAACGACGAGATTCGAAATTTTCCTTAAATAAATCGTCCAGATGTGGATGACAAATAAATATATCGATCGTAATAGTGCCCGCGATCAAAATATTCTTGTACTTGTGTACTGGTGAAACTCGTATCACAGATACGGTCATGAAGCATATGAAGAATATCAAAAAGGGGCGGGCCAACTACAGATACAAGCAAATAACAACTTTGTATCATTTTATAGTTGAAATTATTCGAGGGGAGATGAACGTTATAAAGAAAAGAGAGACGATAATTATATCTAGCTGAAGGAACAACGTGCACGAATAAA
>JACJUY010000065.1:500834-516731 GCA_014220935.1 Platorchestia sp. MABIK
GCGTGTGTGGTGGGGCGTGTGTGTGTGGTGGGGCGTGTGTGTGTGGTGGGGCGTGCGTGTGTGGTGGGGCGTGCGTGTTTAAGGTTCCTATGCTCAGTCAAGGTGTTCCCAAGAGAGGGTGAATGATGGCACCATTAGTATGGCATTAAATGAACGGAAACAAAGTGAGTTCCCACACAGCACGTAGAAGCTGCAACACTCAAAGAAGTTAGCGATAGAAGGTGAGAGTTTAATTAGAAATTATTAAGTGCTGAAAACAAAGAAATCAAGGAATCGAGAAAATGGTTCGCTACAAGAAAAAAATCGTGTTCTATTTCAGCCTAAGAACGGCCTAAACCTGACTTTCTGCTCAAGACCTCACATCTTCACCTGAATGCGCTAATTTCCGTAAATGAAATAGTTGAATTCTCCAAAGGGATTTGCTCTGAGCGATTTGTAAGTCGTCCGAAAAAAGGAAATAAAAAAACAAGAAACAAGGCGTGGAAGGGTACAAAATATTGCACTTAACATGGATTTCTGAGATTTTACCTGGTAAATATATGAAGGATCTCAACATGCCGCGATGTGCAAAGGTTTTCCCCATTATAAAATTTCCAATGTGTTCTAAAGAGGATTTTAAATGCGAGCCAAAGTCGTTTAAAATCCAAACACAAGAAAAAAGAACTCGCACATCCAATCTCACGTGCACTGGCAAACATTTTCAAATTTCAGTCCTAATTTGGTTACAGTTTCGAGCGCGAGTTGAGAGACGAGAGGCGGAGAGAAAAAAAAGCAAGCGACATAATTATTGCGGCAAGTGTTGGTCATGCAGACTTTTGTTTGGCAGCTGAAGAGTCGCAAACACAGGAGCACTCAGCTCTTAATTAAAACGAGAAGAGGTTCTTTCTTCGGGCGGCTGGGCTATGAAAAGAGAAGGCTCATCGCGACCTAAACGAAGGGAGCGGAGGCTATGCACAAAGACGGGCCAACAAAGCTCGGAATCTGCATAGGAGCGCAAGCAGGCCGAGGTCTTTTTGGCGAGCATTACTTGAGGAAGTTCGCCGTCCTTAGATCGGAGGTCGGGCCTGAATAGAACCGACAGCACTTCCTAAAAGTTACCTTACAACGGTCCCAATTTTGACAGCGTACATATTCTGGCATGCGGGAAAGGCCATTGTGAAGATTGCAGATACCTTTGTCCTTAATTTTTGTCTACAGCAGGCGCCAGAATGGAGCACTCCGCGTATCATGAATACGAATTTTCATCGTATACATCCTTCGTAAAATGAGCTCAACGTACGTAGCGTAATTCAAACTGGCAATATCTTTGGTGGGTGAACTCGGCGAAATTTTTTTACAACTTTCACAAGATATACGGAGTGTTCACGAAAAATGCATCCACTAATGAAGAATCTATGGCTCAATATTGTCTCATTTTTGTATTAATTTACACTTAGAAGTTGAACAAATAGATCTGAGCTGAACTATCCTACAGTATCCTAGACACATATTATAAAAAAAAATTTAATATGATTGGTTACATTTTTCGTAGACACCCCACCCCGTATATACTAGGGTATTTGATATTCGAGCCTCTAAATATAGCTAACAAAGAACATTAGAGTAGGTTCCCGTGAAGTTGGGCATCGGTACGCTGATCGTACGCTGGTCAATGCTAGTCGAGTGCATGGGTCATTGAGACGCTAGAAGTATTCGTTGATGTTTTTTTCCTAAGTTGACCAATGAATGATAAGAATAGGAATAGACGTTTGCTTGTAAATTTGGAACTGAAAAGAAGTTGGAAACTAAAATAATATGCTACGGTTTAACGATTCGTAATCTGCGAGAGAAATATGGGGAAAAAATAGCGAAAATATAATCCGCAAATTTAATTTCTAGTGCAAAAGTGAAATTGAATGAAAGAACTTTTATATCAGTTTAATTAATTGTTTTTATACAAATTGGCTTCTAGTGCAATATATCCTTTACCGGTGATCTTGGTCAAGTTTTTCAGCTCATGACGACCATACTATTTTCAGGTCTATTTCCCACAAACGAAATTCAATTTCCCGTGAGTGGAAAAACAATGTCACACTAACGAAATTCACTTGCACACAAACGAAAAAATCATTTTACCCAAATGAAAATTCAAATTCACACGAACGAAAAATCGATTTCACAAAAAACATCTATATCACACAACACCATTACATACTATTGTTTAAAACCTATTTTACTTCTATATATTATGTAGATTTAGATTAGAGATAAGTTTAACACGTTGACTGCGAGACGACCCACCGATGGGTCGCTTAAATAAATTTTAACAATAATTTAGAACTAATGACATTTAATTAACCTAGTAAATATTTGGTTTTCACATAATTTAAACAACTTTTGAATTTAAAATGGAGTTGAACACTGAACTTCAGTTTATCCATCGCAGTCAACGTGTCAAGTCTCCCTAACCGCTAAAAAAGGCGTTTGAAAGAGAAGAAGGAGGACTATACCATTTAAAATGAAGTTAAGGGAACGCGGAATTTATGCACAAGATGTATAGAAACAGTAAGCTTAAACAGAAGTTTACGAAATAAGATAAAATATGAAGAAGAAGGTATTAGGTGTTGAAAAACAGGATAGCAGTGAACCGAAAAAAAATATCCCGTAACAAAACCGAAAAAGCTATTCTAGTTCAACGAAAGGATGTCCTAACTAGCCTTTAGCTCGAGACCTCACATCCGCCAAGTTGACTTCCGCGACAGAAATTGATATTCTGATTAATTAGCATAAATGCCAAAGACTCCTTTCATTGAAGTAAAAGCAACGAGTTTTCGAAAACCAATGAGATTATATAAATAGCAATATATTTGCACATGTAATAATGAATAAGCATTTACAGCACGTGGATTCCATGCTTTAAAAAGTAAAATGAACATTCTTATGTATATTTTTTTTCCATGAATGAGGATTTCTATGTATTATACATATTGTACATTGTTAAAAGTGTGGAATCTCTCACGTGTGACTTTTTACGGTATCTCTTAATGGCATAAGAAATTGAACGAAAAAAATCAAATACATGCATTCATAATGAAATCTATCTGAAATGGACTACATATATTATAAATTCGAATAAAACCATAAAACTATGCTTCACTTTACTCATCATTACAAAGATATGAGTTTGAATAAAAAGGTTCAATTTACAATATTAACACATTTAAATACATTGCCGCGGTTGCCACGCTCGGTTGGGTTAGATTGGAAGGAGAAAAATTGAAAAGCATTTTTTACTGCTTGATCATATTTTTGTCCTTTCTAACAAGCGCAAAAGATGTAATTGCACAGTACCATCTTAACTTGTACGCCATAGTCTAATTTAAATAAAGGTGGTAAAATCAGTGAAATGGTAGCCATTGTTACTGGTACGCAAATGAGCAATTTACCAAGTGGTACACATGTGTACCCATACGTAGTGAACGTGTTAATGAATATTTGAAATCAATGTTTTGTTTATTATGTAAAATTTTACTTACATGTCTTAAATTTTACTTATATCAAATTTAAAACTAATTCAAACAAGTTGTTTTAAATTATCCTGTCCCATTACTGGTAGATATTAGTTTTCTACATGGTTCGCAAATTTTGCAAGCATCCTTCCTGATACTCTCCCAATTGCCGTCGCCGCAATTTCTTCAAGTATTCACATACGTTGATCCGCAATTACAATTCCTCCAGCACGCTGTATTTCCAGAATTTGACGCATCTTATGGTGCATGGTCTGATTATGTTGATTTTGAGAACGCTCCAAACAAGTTCGATTGGATTTAGCAGGCAAGAACACAGAGCAAGGCGAAGCAATTGAACATTTCCGTGTTCTTCTACAACTGACTCTACGCGAGCATGGCAGAGAGCTTGTCACACATTAATGCTGGCTCCTTGATCCCTTGCATTGTACATACATCGTTGAGTTCTTTAATTCATTCATTATAGTTTTCAAATTTGAAGGCTGCTCCTCGTCGTGTTGTGAAATGAAGCGTTCTTGAATCAGTCATTGCTCCTATGCAGCGCAGATTTGCACCTTTTCTGCTTGGTAAAACTAATGATAATCTTGCTAAAATATTAGATCTGCCTTCTTTCCGCCGAAAACAAAGGTTGAAATCCCTTTCATCAATCCAAATTATTGTCCTTCCATTTGCTAGAGCTTGGAACAAATTTTCCAAGTATTGTGGTCTTTTACTTTCATTCTCAGGAGCATCGATATTGTAAATCATTAGACACACATTTATCAAGTAACTAAGTTCACCATCCAAACAGTTCTTCATCGTGGCAAAGCATGCCGATACACTGAATCTACTTATTACAATTGTGATAAATTCCACTAGAGTTGTTGACGGATATTTCTTCATATGAGCGACGATGCAGTTTATCATTTCTTCTATTCTTTTGGTCTTTGATCCTCCCTTTTTCTTTGCCTCTGGCTGTTCATTTCGTACCTAATCATAAGCTTTGCGAACAGTAATCCCCAAATTTTTACAAATTTATCATTAATTTTTTCCTTTAAGAATTCGCAAATTCTTTTTCTGTTGCATCCAGATATCTTTTTACATGTTAAAACGGTGTTTTTTGCAAGTGATTTGATCTTCAAAGGAATAAAGAACAGTAAATCTTTGTTGGAACGCTTCAATATATTTGCAAAACTTGTTATTTTGAATTAATTTTACACATGAAATCAATTTTTGACGATTGCGAAGTTGATTTTTGGTTTGGTTTGTGTGAAATTGTTTTTCCGCTTCCGCGAAATTGAATTTTATTGGAGTGAAATAAACTTTAAAATGATGTAATGGAGCTTAGACGTTCATTTCTAACGATGAGTACGTTGTAAAATACAGTGTTTGCATTCAAAACCACATTGATCGCGTTAGCCACCTTCGTTCCTCCACGTAGAGAATCTCACCGCCAATAACCCTGCGTATGCAGGCTGCGGCAGCAGCGCTCCTGTCTCTGCGGTGAGGAGATTACTGCGCTCTTCAGAAACTTTAACAATGCAGACCGTGAGCAAAAGGGGCGTGAGATAATCTAAGAGCATGTGAAAGGCCCAGAAATGAGAATGCAATAAACGATGTGCACACACGTAAATTTCAAGATTCTGCAATAGTTTTTCTCGATCATAATTTTAATGATGCATGTGCACTTGTGCACATGTGAATCATCCCTGCTTCTTTAATTGGAACAAAAGCATGTGAAACATTTTCAAAGCTTTCCTTCCCATTAATTTTATTCCAGTTTTCAATAATAACTTACAACACGAATTCATGAATAAGTGATTACAAAATTCAGTCTCCAGTCTTCGGGAATTACTATAATCGCTGGAGCGATTACGTATGTTTGAACAATAATTTAAGCCGCAGTAGCAAATTGTTAGCTGGAAGCGCAAGTTCTTCTGTTGACTTACGCTGCCAGCAACAACAAAGTAAATGGTTAGAAAATTTGGCTCATGATGGAAAACTTAGATGGGCAATTATACACTGGCTTATTTACACTATTTCTTAATAGCTCGTGTTCAACTTCTCCCAGCCCTCTCCCTCTCCCAATCACCGCAAGAAAAAACTTTTGAGAAGGTGTACGATAACTGACGAATGTGTCATAGACTCTTCCAAACTGACACCGGGTTCAATTTCTGCTTAACTCTTTAATATTTGACTAAATTTGCAGGCCAGACTGAGTGTCTCATCCGCATTCATCGAGTTTAAAATGTTTCTCTGAGAGATGCAAAATGTTTGAATACAAGATTCGATGTTATTCTAGTCATTAGCGAAGTAGCAATTCAATAGTAGGAACCAGGAGATGCAAGGGTCTCGTCCCAAAATAACTCGAAGGATACCTCAGCACGAAATAAAAATATATCTGTCGTGTTTTGAACGAGCACATGTCGGTCCCAGATTGAGCTAATTTGACGAATGATTCCCTCGGAGGCTCGGGACTGCTCCTAATAATTGTCATAAATGGAAATACAAGAGACGATATTAAAAAACTCGCCTCCTTCGGCGAAAGAATGATGCTCGTTACCTTAGAGGGCCAACAAATTGTACCGGCCTCCTCTGGAGGGCACGACAGCACACACCACCACAGCAAAATAACTGGGAAAACAGACCAGTTCTCTGGCAGGCAACATCTGGAAATAGAACTACGGCCCTTACGACGGCAGGGCAAAAGAGAGGCCTTATTGTTTCGATTGGCTTCATTAGCGGGACTTATTGCCTTCAGCAGGACTTGATGTACGCATGAAGCGGTGCTTTGGGGGCAGATATACGGAACTGCAGCTTCTGAGGTACTGCCTGCCTGCCCGCCTTGCCTCCTTCTCTCGGCGCTCGTCGTATGTCGGCCAGTCGGTGCCGGTCGGAGGCAAAAGCAGAAATTGAGACGCGCCTCGCGGCGGACAGTTGAGTTTGTTCCAAAGAGAAAGTGAACATCAAAATATGGAGAAGCGAAGATTAAGACAAGCTGCTGCGTGTCGTGAGGCGCTCGTCCAAATTTCGATAGGTGGAGATTGAGACAGCGCTGTGTACCACCACACGGCGAACAGTTGAGCTCGTCCCTAGTATACAGAAAGTGTACAACAAAGTTTGAAGAGGCTGTGTGCCAAGAGGCAAATAGCTGTGTACACAAAAACGAATATTTAAGCTTATCTCAAATATTTACGATGATGTTATATTATGATATCGCCACTGGTGGCCATGGATAGAATTTCATGATACTCCTGACCGGCCAGTAGTCACCAACTCAATTTTCATGAATACTTGATCAAAACTAATTGAAGGCACGATCCACTTAAGGTTTTTATTTTCAGCATTGTCTCCAACCAGTAACTTTAATTCTGAGTTATATTTAGAACTTCAGTTTTACCTGCCGGAGCAAAGTGTTACAAATGTGGTCTGCTTTGGTATCTGCTCTGATATTTCTACGCTTAATTCACTAAGGTTTTCATTCAGCGTTGACGCTAATCAAGTCTCAAATGAGACTCGCTATCAAAATTCATCTAAATTTCAACGAAACGTTCACACAAAAAGCCATTGCTCTAAAATTATAGCACACTATGTATTCTCTGATTATTTAAATGAACGGCCCCATCAACAATGACACATGCCGGAAGATAGGCACTCATTGCAAATAACTGTTTTGAACCTCTCACTTAATAAAAACCCATGTTGTAGGTGTGGGATCGGCAAATCTAAGTTCTTGCAACAAATTTCAATTTCGTTCTCGTATGAAGTCGACTCGCAATGGCTGATATGTGATTCTAAGGCTCCCCTCAGAGTTATTTTAGGTCTAACCAAAGTCATCTTAATTGCCTTAAACGTGAGACATATCGACATTTTGGGCAGTTGTACACATTTATTGCAGCATTGTATATTTCAACACGTTTTTGCATAATCGAGGTGTAATGCTCAAAGCTAATGCATAAAATTGCATAAAGTTTGTAAACACAAAATTCAACCTTCGTGTGAAAGTCAAGTGCGTACACTGAAAACTCAAATAAAAAGAATGAGTAATGTATCCACAACGACAAGTAGAACTTAAGAGGACATTTACACGCTTTCCTGTGCCGCAGTGAGCTTTGCCACCCAGAAAACTACAAGAATACATGGTACGATGACAGATAAAAAGAAACTCATAGGCTGGATATTTGCAATCCGCGTATGCCACGCGTCCCCGAACTGTACCGTATACATAGCAGGCCCATTCGGAACCAGAGGCCGGATTTACTAAACGATTTGGCACATTAACTGCTATAGGTTAAACTGAAGTTCAGTTTTCAGTTTGAATTTAAATTAAAAACTTGTTAGAAGTTTTAGAAATACCAAACATTAACTTGGTCCATTAAATACCATTAATTTTAAAGGTGAAAACTTTTTCACACGACACACCGATGGGTCGTATCGCAGTCAACGATTGAAGCTGACGTATCGAAAAGCTGGCATCTTACTCCACTTGGAGATGTGTGCGACCACCGAAATGTTTAGGACAGTTTCTCGCGCAATTTATTGAGCGAATTTTGAGACACTCCATAGGTGCCTTAACTTAGGATACTTCGAACAGCTGGTAGTGAAAACATTAAATGAGTGAAAATGCAAAACACTGGAGCAAAATTGTAGCAGAATTTAATATGAACGATTTTCTCACGCAAATTGTGTCAAGCAAACAGGATGAATTATTTTCTTTCCTCAGATAATGGGGTGAGATGCTTGTTCTTTTGAAGAAGTGCTTGCCCTCAGCTTTCAGAGAAGAATACCTTGCGTCTTCTTGCAACTCTCTCTCCCTGTAGAACTGTCAACTGTCGCTCACCCAAAGAAAATTATTTTCAAAAAATTGTTTTCCAATACCTTTATTACGTGAACATTACTAAGCAAATCCCCAAGCAAACCAGGCGGTCAGCGTGCCGAAATCGGCAAGACAAACTCTTCCTGCGGGTTTACAGCTGCATGACGTTGTGAATTGTTGGAAGATTTGTCCCAAAGACACCAAGTTCAGGCCGAACGCTGGAGTAAAATATGAAACACCTGCTCAATATATTGAAACCGCATATCAGGAATGGCAGCGGGTCATAGCAGGTGGTGTTAAAATTTTGTAAATTTAATTGGTAAATTTCACAATTTTCCGACATTTGTCGTGCAAGAAATTAGATTTCGTTTGAGATGTACGAACCTACCTAATTAATATTCAGGACGAGAACATGCAAACTAGGTAAGAACTTAGGTACGGCCTGAAGGTGTTTTACAACATTTGCTTTTTTGTGGTTTTGAGGAATATATTTACATCATTTGTAGCTAAATTTAAAATTTTCTGGACATAAAATCCAAAACGATATTGCTGAGTGGTCAATTTTGTCTGATTTCGTAATAAAGATAACACGACCACAAATTCGAATTCATTACACCAAAACAACTAACAATGTCAAATCAGAGGAAGTCTCATTAACTTGACTCGTTCTATACTCCACCAATATTTTCAAAAGCGGAATTAGGAGCACGATTCAAATTATTCGTTAGAAAAGGAAAACCGCATAGTTTAAACTCTTACAGTATTTAGTACAGAATTCACAACCACATTTAGTTGTACCATCTTCATCACCGACCAGTATAAAACGAACCCTGTAATTACACAGAGTTCTATTCTTACATGAAGCCTTAATGCATTGATCATTTAAGGATGGATTGTACTTTTTAATATAAGTTCCCTAAGAGTAATGATATTCACGAAACAGGACCTCTACAGGTCACATTATGGACAGTGGATATTCTATGCTCACGTGTTCACACGCGATCAAAATTCGCTATCTTCTAGTACAAAATTCGTCTTCATTTGTGACTCTCCAAAGCTCGAATCATTTCGAGGCGACGAGAAGAACTCTAATTAATGCGTGTGCAGCGGCCGCCGGGCGAGAAGAGGTAGATATGTGACTTATAAACAAGAATTGACAAGGACTTTTTTCTGATCAAAAAGCTCAAGCGGAGGCTTTTTTTCAACCAAATTTATGCTTAAAAACACCCAGTACTCAGTAGTGTTCTGCATGCACTACTCAATTTAAACAATTTAAACAAACAATTTATATACCACAGGTGAAACAGAGGTAGAATGTTTCTTAAAGGCTAATACAATGGTCAAACTAGAGTATAGCTACCTGTGGGCCCGAATAAGTTCAACGACTTCTAGGGCATCCTACCATCACATTATTCTAATGTGTACAATAATCTTTAGCCTAATTCACTTAACCTAGTTTCGCAATAGACTGATCAATGAGATAATTGACTTGATATTTGATGCTGTATTTTACAATATAGGTCAAATCGTTTATATTTAACAATATATTCGATAAAATGATTAAGAGCAGACCGAAGATCGGTATGTTACCTATGGCAAATCACATTAATAAGACTAGTATTTTGATAGGAAGTAAGATTCGAGATGTCTTTTGAATACTTTGTAAGAATTACTTTCACGAATCTCCGCAGGGATTGAGTTCCAAGCTTTAGTTCCAACGAAGAGGATACTGTGTTGCAACCGGGCCTTTGAATAATAGGGAAGCATGAATTTATTTCGATTTCGGGGGAAATGGTCGTGATGACCAGTTTACGCAGTTAATAGTTGTTTTAGGCTATTGTCGCCATCATTTCTTAGTGTTTCATAAATGAAATTGCAAATGGAGATATTGTAGAGATCCGAAAGTTTAAGTATTTCTAAATTTTTGAAAGAATCATTTGTGTGAGCATTATATTCTAAGTTCTTTACTGCTCTGATAGCTCTTTTTTGCAGAATAAAAATTTTGTTAGTTTTATTTTTATCAGTTCCGTGTCATGCTTCTATTCCGTATTGCAAGTATGGAGAAACGAGCGTTCGGTAGAGCATTTGTAAAGCTGCTTCAGGCAGGAAATATTAAACTTTATTTAGGATTCCGATGGATTTTGATAATTTAGAACTAATTAGAGCGACATGCTCCTTGAAAGTCAGATGTTTATCTATTATGATGCCCAGAAACATCCATGAGTAGGTTTCTCCAATTTCACCTTCGCCAATTTTAATGCGTTGGAGAGATACATTTTTCTTGTATGACAATGTATTATATTTCGTTTTATCGATATTAAGGCTTATTTTATTAGCTTTAAGCCACAATGAAACCTTATGAAGTTCACTATTTATACTCTCCGCAATCATAGCGGGATTTTGGTTTGGAAGGACCGCAGAAAGCGTACTGTCATCGGAAAAAGTATGAATTTGAAGAATGATGTTGATTTAATAATTTCATTGATAAAAATCAGAAATAGGAGAGGCCCAAGAACAGATCCTTGAGGAACTCCATGGCTAATTGTCTGTGGGTCCGATTTTGCGTCGTCGATGACAACGTATTGCATCCGACCTGCTAGGTATGATCTGAACCAGTCATGGGCAACCCCACGAATGCCATAACAGTGTAGTTTCGAGAGTAATATTTTATGGTCCACACAATCGAATGCTTTTCGAAAGTCGAGAAATACAGAGAAGACAGGCATTCCTTTATCTATATTAGAATAGAGGAATTGTAAGTGATTTAATATTGCCTGTGTTGTTGATTTTTTAGAGCGAAAGCCGTATTGTTTATCGTAAAGAAATGATTTTTCTTCAAAATAAGAGTACACCTTTTATACACAATTTTTTCGAATATCTTGCTAATAATTGGTAGTACAGAGATAGGTCGATAATTGTTTGCACAGGTTTTTTCACCATTTTTCAAGATAGGGGTTACTCCAGCAACTTTGAGGGAGTTCGGGAAAGTGCCTAGTAAGAGAGACTGGTTAATGAGATTGGATATCAGCGGGGCTACAATATCAGCAATAATTTTTAGTACTTTTGTCCGAAATGTTTGTAACCCACTCGATTTATTTTTTAGGTTGTTTATGCACGCAATTACATCAGAGGAGTTGGTAGGCGTAAAGAAAAAAGAGTTGTGTTCTCGAATATGATCCATGTATTCCAGGTGATCAGTAGGTTCACTTGGAATACCATCAGCTATAGTTTTTCCTACGCTTACGAAGAAATCGTTAAAGAGATTAGCAATTTCTTTCTTCTCATGGTATGCTACATTATCTTTAACAACATGTTTAATTTCCTTTTTATCAGCGTGATTTGGTTTACAGTAAAAGTTAAGGAGGCGCCAAGTCTTTTTAACGTCAGCTTTAAATTGAATAAACTTGCGTGTGAAGTAGATCTTTTTTGATGACCTTTTCTGATTTGTCACATAGTTTCTGAATCGGTTATATGTTTCTCGAGATATTCGCCCTTCGTAAAGGAGGGCTAGGTACGCTTGACGTTTCTTTACATTTATCACGATTTCTTCAGTAATCCAGTGCTTTTGTTTATTTTTCGGGGTAACTGTACGAGTTACAATTGGGCAACACTGATTGTATGCGACCATTATAGCTTCAGTCAACTTTACTACTGCTTCATCAATGCCCGCTGCATTATTGTGTTGAGAGATTTGCAGTGTTGGTATTGATTCTTCTAGAACGGTGCGCATTTCTTCTAAATTTGATTCGTTTACTTTGCGATATGAGTAGGTTTCAGCCCGTGGCTTGGTGCAAGCAATATAGACATTTTCTTAACTAGAAAGACTGGAAAATGATCTGATAAGTCAGAAATAATGATTCCAGAAAGAGAATCAGTTGGGTCTGTCATAAAGATACTGTCAAGCAGCGTTGCAGATTCCGAGGTTATTCGCATAGGCTTTGTGATGATCGGAAGGAAAGATTGACACTGAAAGGCTGTTAGGAAATTAGAGATTGGCTCACAGCTTTCATGTTTGAGTAGATCATAATTGAAGTCACCGCATATTATTATGTCATTGTATAAGGACCTGTTGAACTGGGAAATAATCCGATTTAGTTCATTTAGGAAGGATATAGGACAGGCTGTAGAAGGCTTATACACCGTTCCAAGCACAATACGTTTACCATCTCTAGACAGTTCTACGAAGAGTGATTCTATATGATCCTGATTCATTGATGCACCCGTTTTGATTCTTGAGTATACGTGGTTAGATATATATATATGTGCTGATGCCTCCGCCTCACTGGTTTTTTCGTAGTGAATGGTAACTATGATAATTTTCAAATCGAATCATGTCTTTGCTCGAGTCATCTAGCCAGCTTTCGGTGAAGCTAACCACGTCTAGGTTATATTTAAGTTCAGTAATAGTACATTGTATCTCTTCCAATTTTGAATAGAGTGACCTACAGTTCCAACACAGGAGTGAGAAATCATGGCGAGTGATTCGTATAGTTTCGTTGAATTTTGATATATTAGTATACCTACAATCTTCAGAGTCGTTAAGGTTTAGATATATTCTGTTCAAATGATTGAGATCTGGGTCGATTTCGTCGAGGATATCAGCGTGATCAGCCATTTAAAATTAGTAAGCAGTGAGAAGTAGGTATTATATATCTTACAAACGAAATACAGAGTCAAGCTCAAAGGGATACTCCTGTCTAAAAAACTAGCTTATGAAGTAAGAGAGAATAGAGTCGAAAATCTAGCGCGATTTCGTGAGTACACACAAAATTCAGTCCATGAGCGAATAATATTGGAGTTCAATATAACAACAACATTGGTGCAAGCAGATTGCTGAGGGCGCTTTCACAAGTTCACATACAACAGGTAATAAGTTTTAAAGATATGACGACAATGATACAATCAGCTAATATGGTTTACGCGTAATAACAGCTTTAGTGGTAAAAGAAGAAAAATTCACAGTAATATTGGTAGGCAAAGATTGCTGATTGCGTTGTTACAGAAGTTCACGAAGTTCACGTACTCAGTAGTGTTTATCTGGAAAAAAATCTTTTGGCGGGGGAAAAGCCTTAGGATATTTTCAATCAAATTTATACATAAAAACTACTATCCCAATAGTGTTCTGCATGGTCATATTATTTTGAATAAACTCAAACTCGTGCATTTTGGCTAAAAAAGTGAGCCTTAAGCTATTTTCAATAAAATTTACGAACAAAAACAACTCTCCCGGGAGTGTTCTTCATTGGTTGTACTATCTCGGGGGAAAAAAACCCAAACTCATACATTTTAGGGAGGAAAAAGCGCACGTGTCCATCCAGGGAAAGACGCACGGGAGGATCAGGACAGCGCAAAACACAGAACACTTCTCTGTGCTGCGAGGACAGTAATGCTGCAGGGCGCCTCCGAGCCTCAGATGCACCAAAATTCGAGAAAAAATGCTCGCCATAGAAATTGCTCGCCCTTCTCAGGCAACGGCAGACCTTTAGCGAGAAACGCTGCTGCTTTTCGGAAGTAAAGTGGAATATGGCGACAGGAACAAGCCAAGTGGCCCATTGTCGGGTTGTTACACACGACCCCGTCTGACCATATGCAGTCACGCACAGGCACCAGAGCAGAAGTTAAAGAGTAATAATCGCATTCATAGTCGTCAATTTTGAAGCAGAAAGGATCAGTCATTCATTCAAGCACAAGAAAGCGACTGTTTTAACGTGACTTGACAGATTTTGTTGCATGGAAGGCTGATTGGTGATCGTCAATCAATGTCTGCATTTCGGAATAACATCAACAAAATTCAATGATCTGGTGCATTTGCTTTACTGTATTTTATTAAAACTAGAACGAACATACAGAGTATCATTTTTTACTTTTTAGGAGTGTAGTAAAGGGAAAATAATATGGGCCAATGCAAACATTCCATCTGTTTGTGAACCTTACGTTGCAAATTTTAATGTTGAGACAATGAATCTAAAGTTCATGATCTACGTGATATGTAATTCTGCTTTAGAAAATAGAATACTGTTTGATTTCGTTTGACAAGAATATCAACTCGAATTTCTCCGAAAGAATGAAACTCTTTCTGAGTAGACGCTTAAGACGTACCCATGTGCATTAGCTTGCAGAAATTATTAGGATTAAACAACATGGAATGAGATTTCTGTACGAAGCTCTTCAGCTCTAGTCGTTGAAGCAATAGTGAAACAGAGTGTCGAGTAATTTAACTGGGCATTCACACTTCACTCCAAGAGCACACTCATCCTCAGACTACGATACCGCCAGGAAGTCTTCTATTCATTCCGCTGAGGACAACTTATGTTGCGGCGGCAGTACGACAAAATAAGGATCATCCTCACTGTTATTCAGAGTCCACATCAGCTCCCCTTAATGTGCAAGTTTACCCATCCAAGTGCCAACTTACTAAACCATTAAATGGCGGCACTAAATGCGGACTTCCGTACAGCGTGCGTATGCAAGAGTTCACCTTACAAATCGTGTCCACAAAGTAACGTGTCGATTGTGTCATATCGCGTGTGTGTCACGTCACGTGTCATATTGAAAGTGTCATGACAGGTGTATCTTATCAAGTGTGGGTCTTGTCAGATGTGTTGCACCGCGTGTGTCATTTCGTAAGTGTCATGTTGCATGTGCCCTGTTGTGTGCCATGTCGAGTGTGTGTCGTGTCGTTCGTGTGTCGTGCCGTGAGTGTGACGTGTGTGTCGTGCCTCGAGAGCCATGTTGTGTTTGTGTCGTGCTGTGAGTGTCACGTCGTGTGTGTCACGTCGTGTGTGTCATGTCGAGCGGACCATGCCGCGTGAGTCACACGTGAGCAACACTACCTGGAAGTATAGAGCAGCAACGTCACACAATAAATGGGAGAGGCATTGAGCAGTGCAGCACTAAGTCTCCAAATGAACTCGACACGCAGAGCTCAACTGAACGATACCCTGCACTCACTAGAGTTAGGGTTTCCAACCTTTTTTTTCACTCCTAAAGAAATTCATTCGAACCTCACAACCCCTGAAATAAAAATGCCAACATATGGCCAATGTCCTATTATTTACCTGAACTTTTCTTGCACCGCGAGGAATATCGTCTGGCACCCCATGTTGGAAACCTCTGCTCTAGAGCATGACAATTTAAACAATTTAAACAATTTATTTACCACAGGTGATACAGAGGTTGAATGATTCTTAAGGCTAGTACAATGGTCAAACTAGAGTATAGCTACCTGTGGGCCCGAACAAGTTCAGCGACTTCTAGGGCATCCTACCATCACATTATTCTAAGGTGTACAGTAATGTTTAACCTAGTTCACTTAACCTAGGTTCGCAATAGACTGATCACTGTGATAATTGACATTTAATGCTGTATTTTACAACATAGGTCAAATCGGATTTATTTAACAAGTAATATATTCGATAAAAAGGTTATGAACAGACTGAGGATCGGTTATGTTACCTATGGTAAATCACATTATTTGGACCAGACATGCATGAGGCATGATGTGACTTGATGGTCTCACACGACTAGTGTTTTGATAGGAAGTGAGATTCAAGATGTCTTTTGAATACTTTGTAAGAATTACTTTCACGGATCTCC
>JACJUY010000066.1:11694-42571 GCA_014220935.1 Platorchestia sp. MABIK
GCAATTTGTTCATTATCGATTTTTATTCTGTTTTACAGCACTGATGATGGAATCGGAGATTCCGAAACGTTTGTTGTCAAAAAAATGTTCCCTTTTATATTGGTTCTTCTTTTTATCTTGCGAATTAGATTTCCTAAAAATCGCCCTTTTAATTCTATTATACGAGAAATAACGATATTCAAATACAAAATTTTACTTCAGGCATTCGTTAAGATTCTAATAGAACATTGCTACCAACATTTGTACCAACATAAATACAACTATCATGCATGTACGGTACTGCTCATCTCGATAGTCTACATCAATTTTGCCTCAATAGTTTTTTTGTAAGACTTGTGCAGTGCAGTCCTACGTACTGTAACGCTGGAGGGATGAACTTCACCCACTAACTTTTTCGCTGGGGCATCGGTGATTTTAGCCACCCGAGTACAGCTTCTGCACAGGGCGACCAAATTTGCAGATGCAACGGAGAAAAAGTTAGACTGAGCATGTTTTCATTATTGCAATGAATTAGATTGGCTCTAAAAGCTCAGGGCATGTTTTCATTCTAATTTCATAGAATAAGATTGGCGCTAAAAGCTCAGGGCATGTTTTCATTCTAATTTCCTAGAATAAAATCAGCGCCAAAAGCTCACCATGGCGAAGGCTTTCTCGTAGTCAAACTTCCTCGCCCTCAAGAACGTGAGGAGGAAAGCAGAGTCGGTGCGAGCTCTTAGCCCCTCTTCCCGGAGCACCATCTCCCTGTTGAACGCACAGTAATGAATACCTGAATCTTGTTTTGGTAATAGAAGTCGCTCAACTTATGCCTTAGAAGTGCTCTAAAACTTACACCCTATTAGAAGTCGCTGAACTTATTCGAGCCCACGAGTAGCTATACTCAAATATGTCCATTGTACTAGACTTGAGAAATAATCTACTGCTGTATCGCTTGTGGTAAATCATTTTTTTTTAAACTTCAAATGGCAGCAGTTTTTAGCTTTGTTTGAGAAGTCATCATGACTTACTAATGACCCACTGACTTACTATGAAAGCATTAATGAATTAAAGGTATCATCATTCAGAGCAAGTGATTTTACGCTTCTTACTATATGATGCACCGAAATGGTTAGACTTGAACGCTCAGATATGAAAAGCTTCAAGTCTTCGTAAAAATTTTACTTTAATATTTGACACCGTGCGGTACAAGCCCTGAGTAACGAGAACAGCTGTTCAAGACAGCTGTTCTGAAGATACAAATCTTGCGCAAATATTTCACTTTTGGAAAGCTGAGGTGAAAAAACACCCACACGCGCACACAGACACAATACGCACGCACGGGCGCACACACACGTATACCTGTTGCTCATACTGTATAGTATGGGATGAACGCACAAAAATGGAGCGATTAGTTTTCCGTAGCTTAGAGTAATCGTAGATATCCAGCTTATTTAGGCCCACAGTCAACGACTTACAGATTTTCAAATGCATCCATTTTTTAAGTACGACTGGTATACATTTCACACAATGCGATTCTCAAGATGATTAAGATAATTTCATAAATGATAGATTTTGAACTGCTCGCAACATAATCCAATTTAATGTTGACGCTTCGAACATGACACTTTTGACAACCATATAAATTAAAAATAAATGGGCATTAATTCATAATTTACTGCTATCAATCTGCTTTAACTCTAATGTAAGTCACAAAAGTACACAACTACTACAGGCGGTTCAACAAACAACAATGAGTAGAGTAAAATAACACATTTGAAACTAGAACTGTTTTAAATACAACGATGATATTCTTGATCCTTTAACAATTCGACTCTCTCGACAATTCGGCTCTTTTTCGGAAATGGCCTCAATATATTGTATTTCTTGCTAAATTTGTTCCCTAATGTGTTTTTTTTAAGTTCGCTGCCGAGTGGCAGTTCTTTCCTCATCTTGATATCGGTGACTACCTGATGCCAGTACCAGTTTAATGATGGTGATTGTAATAACGGTAATATGAGACCACTTTAATGATGGTGGTTGTAATAATGGTAATATGAGACCACTTTAATGATGGTGTATGTAATAACGGTAATATGAGACCACTTTAATGATGGTGGTTGTAATAACGGTAATATAAGACCAGTTTAACTAAGAAAATGATGGCAAAGAATAAGGCTCTGATTGACAACATAATATCTAAAAGCTTTACAGTTAAAATTGAACATTTCGACTCAATGAGTCATTCTCAACAAATTACTGTGAAAAAAAAAATTGAAAATAACTGAGGTAAATGTAAAATGTGAATGATATAAAAGGAAAACTAAATGAAATCGCTAAATCACTTGTAAAGGAAAGCGGATTGAGAGTCATTTTAAAAGAGACTTTCGTTGTAAAATATAAAGGGATTTAATAATGCGCACATAAACGGGGTTCGAAGCAGCGACTAAAATTTTTAAATCGTCTAATTTTATCGGAAGATTACACTTTCAGCATGAGATCGTATGGCTGAGTGAGAAGGAGCAGCAAGAGGACGGTTCGTGCGATAACTTTTGCCGGCATGCTCTGCAACGCGAATATGTAAGAGGCTCTAGTGGTAGATCCCACATACTTATACGCCCACTGTGCAACTGTGTTGATAAATTACCGAAGAGAGCATACCTTTTGGAAGTTTATTTTTGTAGTTGAAGAAGGAACCAATTCGAAATTTATTAATAAACACAAAATGAAAGTTCAAATGCATGAAATATTTGGATATCAGTAAAAACTATTCTTTCTTCATTTTTTTCCCGATTGCTGACCGAAAAAAGGGAGGATACAAAACAAATTTTCCTTTCCTACAGTAGCAACAGTAAAAGTTTGGTAGTATTCCAGATTGAAAAAATTCCTCAAAGTTCCTTGAAAAAGTCGCATTGGAAAACCACTCGACTGAAAAAAAAAATTTTGAAGTAAACTCCTGATGTAGATAGGTAAAGGTAGAACTAACTGCGAAGGCTCTTGACAATAGCGTTTTAATACCGTTTATTTTAAACCGAAATGTACAAAAACTTAAAAAACTGTATTTGCAAAACATTGAACTACAGAAATGATTGCTCTCGTTGTAATTGTAGAATCCAGGAAAGAAATGCTGCCGTTCTGTTCAGTTTCTGGAATAAAGGTAATATTTGAGTGTTTAGAATTCAAATAATCGAGAAAAAGTGAACAATGAGACCGATTGTGGAACAATAAAAAGGTCTCATCTGCGTATCGCTTGTGTAAAAATGGTTTGAACGCTGGAGGACCATCCCTAATCCATTGTTGCTCATGAAAGCACATAAAAATATTAGTAAAAGAAGGGCCAAGAGGTCGCCCCATACCTTATCTGTCCGACTGTCTCTTCTTCAGCACTCTGTATTGAACTCTTTTTTATTTTTAACAAGAAATTTACCAACAGTTGCACGGGTTGTCCTCCAGAGTTAAAACCTTTTCTATACAAGCGATACGTAGAAGATACCTTTTTATTATTTCACAGTCGGTTTCATTGCGTACTTTTTGTCGATTATTTGAATTCTAAACACCCAAATTTTACCTTTACTCTAGAAACTGAACAAAATGGTAGCATTTCTTTCCTGGATTCTTCAATCACAAGAGAGCAATCGTTTCTGCAGTTCAATTTTTTTGCAAATGCAGTTTCACCGGCCTTGGTACCAGTTTTTAAATTTTTGCACCTTTCGTTTTAAAATAAACGGTATTAAAACGTTATTGTCTATTTTACTAATCTACATTAGTTTACTTTTTTTAAATGTTATTTCATTCGAGTGGTTTTACAATGCGACTTTTTCAAGGAACTTCGAGGAATTTTTTCAATCAGGAATACTACCAAACTTTTACTGCTGCTACTGTAGGAAAGGAAAATTTGTTTTGTCCCCTCCCTTTTTTCGGTCAGCAATCGGAAAAAATTAAGAAATAATTGTTTGTACTATTATCCAAATATTTTGTGCATGTGAACTTTCATTTTGTTCTTATTAACAAATATCGAATTGTTTCCTTCTTCAACTACAAAGATAAACTTCCAAAAGGTATGCTCTCAACAGTAATTTATCAATACAGTTGCGCGGTGTGCGTCGGAGTATGTGGGATCTACCACTAGAGCCTCTTACATACTCGCGTTGCAGAGCATGCCGGCAAAAGTTATCGCACGAACCGTCCTCTTGCTGCTCCTTCTCACCCAGCCATACGATCTCATGCTGAAAGTGTAATCTTCCGATAAAATTAGAGGATTTTAAAATTTTAGCAGCTGCTTCGAACTCCGTTGATGTGCACATTAGGGAATCCCTTTATATTTTACAACGAAAGCCTGTTTTAAATGAATCCCAATCCGCCTTTTTTCTCACTCACCTTTTACATTAACCTCGGATGTTTTTCATATTTTTAGTTTATTTAGAGTAATTTGTTGAGAATGATTCAGTCGAAACGTTCAATTTTAACTGTGAAGCTTTTAAATGTAATGTTATCAACGAAAGCCTAATTCCTCGCTTTTATTTTCTTAGTTTAACTTTATTGAAATACAAACCGACACGTGCTTCGAGACCAGTTTAATGATGGTGGTTGTAATAACGGTAACATGAGTACAAAAATGCTGACGTTAAAGGGTTAACTGAAATTTGTCTTTCGCTTAAATTAAGTGCAATAAAATACATTACTGATGAGCATTAGATTAAGTTTGTTACCGAAGAGCGTCGACGTCTCTGTCTATCCACTCTTGCTTTTCATGAAGGTCTTGCTCGGCCTCAAGGAACAATTCTGGAGGCAGGAGTCCATCCAGCGAAGTAGGAGGTTGCCTTCTGTCAGCCATGGCGTTACTTTCACTTGCGTCCGACGGAACAGGATGTGATCTTTCCTCAGTACTCAACACTTCTGACACGATCAAATCTGTTCTGGGGATTGCGAAACGGTTCACAGATTTCCTTCCGTTAACTAAACACGAGTTATTTGACACGCCAACATGTTCCACTAAAGGACTTGGATTCTTTTCAGATTTTCGTAAACTAGATGCTTGCTTTTCACTGGTCGGGTGACCACCCACCAGTAGCTCGACTGCACTAGTATTTAAAGACACGTTTTTATCTGCTGATTTTAAATTATACCGCATTTCGTGAGAAGATACACCGTTTGAAGAGTTTGGAAATGATGTGTTATCATTTTGTTCACGAGAATTATTTTCTGAAATGCACTGACAAAAGCTTTTCTCTGAGAAGTTTTCTGAATCGTTGAGAGATTCTGTAGCACGCTTGCACAAGCTCTCAGACACGCAAACTGCGTCCGTAGCGTGGCCCGCCACAGGCGTCAGAAGTGGGGAGGCAACCAGTGCCATTGCTGGAGTTCTTCGCAGTGAGTCAAACAAAAAAATAAAAAAAAATAATTATATCAAAAAAACTTTATTTGGGAATTATTGCACATAACGTCTGAATATTATGACACTCACACGATCAAGTTAATATTTTTTAGTCTTTCATAAAGTTGAACTCATGAACCTGAAATTTAATATGCGGAGGTTACTCAAGACATTGAGGAAGTTAAAAAAAATTAATTTTGGAAATTATTGCACACACAGTTTAAATATCTTGATACTCACACGATCAATTTAATATTTTTCAGTGTTTCACGAAGTTGAACTCATGAATTTGAAATTTAAAATCCGGAAGTTACCCTTATGACATTGTGAATGTTGCAGGTCAAGCAGCAGCACAATTCACAAGAGTTGGACGCAAAAGCAGTTACGAACTTAAGATTGAATTTCTCATCAAGTACGGCGATTCCATTCTGACTGGAGAACCCACGAGCAAATCTGGGCGTTACCAAGCGCTAGAAGTAACCTCGACTATGGTTGAGTCAACGTAATAAATCTGGTGTTTCCGAAGCAGAACCACATGACATTCAAGTCGTACGATCTCGTGCAATCAAGACTGTACGAGGCGTTTATTAACTTTGCTATCTTACGGCAAAATAGGCATGAAACCGCGCAAAAAACTGTTGAATTGATAGGATCAATGCGAAAATGAAAATATTTTTATATACTTTTTAGAAACTCCAAGTTCGGCGATAAAAAATTTTTAAGGTCACCAATTCAATTATCAGGTGTCTTACTTACATGGCCATTAATTAAATGGCAGGTCTCAAATTGACTCAAGTTGACCAATTGAATAAAAACGGACGGACTTTCAAATTAATTGGGTCGTCGTAGCATAAGTTCTTCCATTCCTTTAGCAATTACGCAGCCAGGTGTATGGCTACGACAACCTAAACTGTTTTTTAAATCTGTCCTCTGGTCCGTAATTACTGAGTACCCTTCAACACAGTTTAACAGACCCGGTTCGTTCGGGAGACACGTCGCTGTAGTGATAATTATCATTCTTAATCAGGGCTGGATGGACGTAAATGTTAGTATTTTCCATGCATTTTATAACATAATCCTATAACATTATTTGACTAAAAAAATAGTAAAACGTTCTTCACTGAGCTAACAACAAACTTAGAACAATTATTCAATTTTTTTAATTGAATTGGAATTAATTCAGGAACAAACCGAGATTTGACATTACCTCTCGCTGTTTGCTTTGCTGGTACGAGTGCGTGTTTCTTCTATTTTTATAGCTGCAGAGTGTTGTGCGTGTCATATGTTTAGATGCCAGCTCAGTAATGTGGATTCCACGTACAACGAGGCGTTGATTTTGTTTTCATCACTTATTCAGTCGAAGATCGACGGGAAGGAAGATCGACGAAACATTGCATTTGAACTAAAACATTATAACAAGAAACGTGAAATTCTCACCGCCTGCCGAGAAAAGAAACCAATGTTCTTCATCAATGAATATCTCATACCTTCACGAGCTAAGACCATGAACACTTTGCGAGTCGCCAGAAGGAAATTTCCGGAGAAAATTGGAATCCCAAGAACTCAGGACGGAAACATCTTCGTATCTAACCCCGGAGACCCGGATCAAGACCACGTCAGATCAACAGGCCAGAACAACTCGACCAATCCCTGATGCTACACCTGAACATGTCATCGAAACAGGTCATGGGTGACTAGGCTTAATTGGGTGATCACCTCAATTAGATATCATGTCAGTCTCACCTCAATTAGATATCAGTTTTACCTCAATCTTGGCAAATGTATAACAGATGTATGTAAACATTTATGACAGCTGTTTGTGAACTTTGTAACAACGACATCAGCAATTTTTACCTACCAATGTTATTATAAAAATTAGATTTCCACCTTGTTCGCTTTCCTACATTATTTGTATGAAATTGTTTTTACCACTAAAGTTAATATTACTTGTCAACCATATTAGCTGATTAAGTCGTTGTCGTCAAAATTTTCAAAAACTTATAACCTGTCGTATGTAAACTTTGTGAACAACGCCCTCAGCAATTTGTACGCACCAGCCAGTGTTGTGATATTGAACTCCAATATTATTCGCTCATGGAGTGAGTATATGTGTACTCACGAAATTGCACTAGATTTTTTTACTCTATTCTCTCATACTTCCTAAGCTAGTTTTTAGACAGGAATATCCTTTTAATTTCTACTCTGCATTTCGTTTTTAAGTCATATATTACTTACTGCTTCCTGTTTACTAATTTTAAATGACTGATCACGCTGATGGATTCGATGAAATCGATCCAGATCTCAATCATTTGAACAGACTATATCCAAACCTAAACGACTCTCAATAGTGTAGGTGTGATAATATATCAAAATTCAATGAAACTATACGAATAACTCGCCAGGATTTCTCACTCCTGTGTTGGAACTGTAGGTCACTCTATCCAAAAATGGAAGAGATTCAATGTACTATTACTGAACTTAAGTAAAACCTAGACGTGATTAGCTTCACCGAAAGCTGGCTAGATGACTCGATGACTCGAAAGACATGATTCGATTTGAAAACTATCACAGTTACCATTCGCTACGAAAAAACAAGCGAGGCGGAGGCATCAGTACGTTTATATCTAACCACATAGCCTCGAGAATCATAGCAAGTGCAACAACGAATCGGGATCATATAGAATCACTCTTTGTAGAACAGTCTAGAGATGGTAAACGAATTGTGCTTGGAACGGTGTATAGGCCTCCTACAGCCTGTCCTATATCCTTCCTGAATGAGCTAAATCGTATTATTTCTTAGTTCAACAGGTCCTTATACAATGACATAATAATATAACGTGACTTCAATTATGATTTACTGAAACATGAAAGCTATGAGCCAATCTCTAATTTCCTAAATGCCTTTCAGTCTAAATCCTTCCTTCCGATTATCACAAAGCCTACACGAATATCCTCAGAATGTGCAACGCTGCTTGAAAATATCTTTATGCCAGACCCAACTGATTTTCTTGCTGGAATAATTACTTCTGACTTATCGGATCATTTTTCAGTTTTTCTTATTAAGAAAAATGTTTATATTGCTTGCACCGAACCACGGGCTGAAACTTACTCATATCGTAAAGTAAATGAATCTAATTTAGAAGAAATGCACACCGTTCTAGAAGAATCAATGCCAACATTTGACCTCTCTCAACACAATAATGCAACGAGCATTGACGAAGCAGTAGTAAAGTTGACTGAAACTATAATAACCGCATACAATCAGTGTTGCCCAATTGTTACTCGTACAGCTACCCCGAAAAATAAACAAAAGCCCTGGATTACTCGAGACATCGTGATAAATATAAAGAAACGTCAAGCGTACCTAGCCCTCCTTAACGAAGGGCGAATATCTAGAGAAACATATAACCGATTCAGAAACTATGTGACATACCAGATAAGAACATCAAAAAAGAACTACTTTACGCTCAAGTTTACTCAATTTAAAGCTGACGTTAAAAAGACTTGGCGCCTCCTTAACTCTTGCTGTAAACCGAATAACGCAGATATAAAGTTTATTGAATATGTTGTTCAAGATAATGTGAAATTCCATGAAAAGAAAGAAATTGCTAATCTCTTTAACAATTTCTTCGTACACGTAGGGAAAACTATAGCTGATGGTATTCCAAGTGAACCTACTGATCACCTGGAATACATGGATCATCTTCGAGAACACATCCCCTTTTTCTTTACGCCTACCAACTCTTCCGACGTAATTGCGTGCATAAACAACTTGAAAAATAAATCGAGTGGGTTACAAACGTTTCCGACTAAAGTACTTAAATTATTGCAGATATTGTCGCCCCGCTGATATCCAATATCATTAACCAGTCTCTCCTCCTAGGCACTTTCCCGAACTCCCTCAAAGTTGCTAGAGTAACCCCTATCTTAAAAATGGTGAAAAATCCTGTGTAAACAATTATCGACCTATCTCCGTGCTACCAATTATTAGCAAGGTATTCGAAAAAATTGTGTATAAAAAGTGCACTCTTATTTTGAACAAAAATCATTTCTCTTTGATAAACAATACGGCTTTCGTTGTAAAAAAATCAACAACACAAGCAATATTGAATCATTTACAATTCCTTTATTCAAATATAGATGAAGGAAAGCCTGTCTTGTCTGTATTTCTTGACTTTCGAAAAGCATTCGATTGTGTGGACCATAACATATTACTCCCGAAACTAGACTGTTATGGCATTCGAGGAGTTGCCCATGATTGGTTCAGATCATACCTAACAAATCGGAAGCAATACGTTGTCATTGACGACGCAAAATCGGACCCACTGACAATTAGCCATGGAGTTCTACAAGGATCTGTTCTTGGGCCTCTCCTATTTCTGATTTTTATCAATGATATTATAAATCTACATCATTTTTCAAATTCATACTTTTCGCAGATGACAGCACGCTTTCTGCGGTCCTTCCGAACCAAAATCCCACTATGATTGCGGAGAGTATAAATAATGAACTCCACAAGGTTTCATCGTGGCTTAAAGCTAATAAAATAAGCCTTAATATCGATAAAACAAAATATTTTACATTCTCATACAATAAAAATATGTCTCTCCCACGCATTAAAATTGGCGAAGGTGAAATCGAAGAAACAAACTCATGTAAATTTCTGGGCATCATAATAGATAAACATCTGACCTTCAAAGAGCACATCACTCATATTAGTTCGAACTTATCAAAATCCATCGGAATCCTAAATAAAGTCAAAAATTTCCTCCCTGAATCAGCCTAACAAATGCTCTACCGAACGCTCATTTCACCATACTTGCAATACGGAATAGAAGCATGGCACGGAACTGATAAAAATAAAACAATTAAAATTTTTACTCTGCAAAAAAGAGCCATCAGAGTGGAAAGAACCTAGAACATAATGCTCACACAAATGATTCATTCAAAAATTTACAAATACTTAAACTTTCGGATCTCTACAAAATCTCCATTTGTAATGTCATTTACAAAACATTAACAAATGATGGCGACAATAGCCTAAAACAATTAGTAACTGCGCAAACTGGTCATCATGACCATTTAACCCGAAATAGAAGTAAATTCATGCTTCCTTATTATTCAAAGGCCCGGTCGCAACACAGTATCCTCTTCGTTGGAACTAAAACTTGGAACTCAATACCTGAGGAGATCCGTGAAAGTAATTCTTACAAAGTATTCAAAAGAAATCTTGAGTCTCACATCCTATCAGAATACTAGTCGTGTAAGATCACCAAGTCAAATCTTGCCTCCTACATGTCTGATCATAATAATGTAATTTGCCATGGTTAATATCGCCGATCTTCAGTCTGTTCTTAAATCGTTTATCGAATATACTTCTAAATATAATCCATATGACCTATATTGTAAAATGAAGCATCAAATATCGAGTTAATTATCTTATTGACCAGTCAAATGCGAAACTAGATTAAGTGAATTAGGTTAAACTTTATTGTACACCTTAGAATAACATTGATGGTAGGATGCCCTAGAAGTCGCTGAACTTGTTCGGGCCCACAGGTAGCTAAACGCAAATTTGACCATTGTACTAGACTTTAAGAAGCATTCTACCTCTGTAACACCTGTGGTAAATGAATTGTTTAAATTGTTTAAAGAATGGAACAATTAGCCGTGCAGCTTTCACGCTAACAGTGCGTAAACGTTGATAACTCGAGTAATCTGAAAATCCTTGAATGCAAATGTTGAATTACTATTTTTAGAGAATACTAATCTTTTTCACGTAAGCACTGCACAATTGATACTAGTACTTTGAAAGGTGGCAAGTGGAAATGAGTGCAATTTCAAAATATTGTCGGAAACACTAAACGTGAAAAAATGCAAGGAAGGTTGCATTTATTCGATTACGCACACTGTGTCAACATTATGCGTAATACTGTAAAATAATATCTGAAACATACATAATTCATTGTTCAACAGTTGGCCAATTTGATGCTTCGTCATTTAACCTCCATCTTTGAGAGCTCCTACTGCATCATTTGTAGAATAAAACGAGCCGCAGGCCAATTATAAGTTTAATTTTAGTGACTCCATTTCTAAGCTAATTTCATTTCACTAGAATGAATAAAACGCCCAATGGAAAGAGTTAACACCTGTGCTGGGCTTGTGTACCAACAAGCCCTAACCCTGAAACATTTGCTGTTCTTGATTACCGTTCTTCTTCTTGAGTCACCTGCAGATTAAGAACGCAAATGAGCTCTACCAAAAATTACCAGATTCTGGAGGCTTCAGCACTCGGTCCTCAGGCAGGGAGGCTTCATCAGCTCTCCTCGGTTATCGGGACATCAGCATCGTTACTACTCTGCTTCCTGGGACCTTATTTTAAGACGTTTTCTTTCAAGAATTCTTCTTATGCTTATTATACTTCACCAAGAAAATAGGATGTCAACCAATTTGAAAGAATTAATTTTATTCATAAACATGTACGCTCTTCGTGAAGACCCAAGCCGAAGATTGGAGCCGGGGCAGCTCTACGCTCTTTTGGCTTGTATGGGGAGGTTCCAGCAGCGACTCCGCGCCTTTCTGCCTTCGCCTCACGCAATGGGGCGCTGCGGCGGGTCTGCACATCTCGGGCGGCGCGCGTCTCTTGAGCTCTACTGCACGGAGGAACGGCTTTCTGAGCACGTCCTTTGTGGTGAGCTGGGAAGCAATTTCAGTGCGGTGTTCTCTTTCCATCTCAGTGCTTTGATTATTCTTGATAATTGCCAGTGCGAACGGATATTAAAACTTAGTTTTAGTCGGAGCCGTACATCACTATGAATTTTAGGCTCAAATTGGCTTAAGCCCTTTTTGCAGCCTCGCTGCCAGTCTAGCTGGTTGGCTAAATGCCATTGTTTAGACTAAATTTGTTTGGCTGCTGCAAGCTCAAAAAATAAAGTACTTTTTTAAATCTTTCCTGAAGTTTTGTGAGCAGCTTCAGCCTTACGTTTAGTTTCCTTGCAAGGCAGTCAAATTTACTATTTAAAATATATTTTCTCTCATAGGTACAAGTATTGGCTCGGACTTCTTGAGACGAGCTGGAGGAGTTCGGAGGATCACCGCGCTGGCCCGTTTCTAAACTCCGGGCTCCCACCGCTACGCCATTGGGGCGAACCGTGCCGGCAGCACTACATACTCAATGTTTTTTATTGATTTTTACTGATTTGCTCCTATACTGAGTTAAATTATGGCTGCCGCATGTCGTTTTTGCTCCTTCGGTGACCCTTCTCCAGATTCATTTTCAAGATCTTTCATTCATTCATTGATTCCTCACGCGAACTTCAAACTTTGAAAGATTCAATCACTGATTAAAATCTCTTCGTTACAAGTTAATTGCCAAAACTTTCAGCAAGATTACTCGCATGTCAGCGCCATCTACGCTAGCTAAACGCATTCCTGTACCTGCGACCTCCAACAAACCCATAACGCATCCAGTGTAGAACTCCGCGCACCTCACATCACTTTACCTTGGCAAAAAAATGCCGGAAGTTTCTCGGCAATTAGTATGAAATTCTAACGTGTGAGGAATATACGCGATCTCTCCAACTTGGGGAATATGCGACCTCCCAAACGCGTGGGGGAATACGCAACCTCCCCAACGCGTGGGGCAATACGCGACCTCTTGAACTTGGAGAATATGTGACCTAGTGCACAATAAGCTAACGCCCCAAATGGCCATGGAAGACGAAGCTAACTTCGACAGACGTTTTGCTACTCTTGTGAACTGAAGGAGCTCGTTACCTCAGTACAAGGGGACGCGAGAGAGAGCGGTGTTAAGTCAATAAATGTGATCGCTGTGAATTTTACCATGATTTGACCTGCAAGCTGTCGCTCCATGATGATAGAGTACGATCGCAAAATGTCATCTTTCTGAGCAAAAAATTTAAAAACAAAAAAAGAGAAATGCTTAGAATTGTGACAAAGCCTGGTATGGTGGTTGCCGAATATCGCCCGTTCACTCAATTGAAAAAGAGAGAACAATCGACCTTACTCATCGTTTATCGCATTGAAATTTTGAAATCAACTAAACTTGACGGTTACGAACGGCGGATAAATAACGACGTCGATTTTAATCAGCAATTACACCATGATGATTTACGTCAATCGTAGCTAAATCTGGCGCGGAAATAATGTCCCAATATTCAGAGAAATTTTAGCAGAATCATTATCTCAAAATACAGTTAAATTTCGCAGGCTGCAGAGCATAAAAATTAACATTAATAATTCTAATCTGATACAGAATGCTTGAAAGCGTTCGTGCGACATAACTGTTTGTGCGACATAATTGCTTCAAGTACTCAAAGTAAAACAAATATTAACTTTCTAGACACTCATGATTCTAAAAACAGACTTTAACTAAATTTGGGAACACATTTCTCCAGATTCAATTATCTACGACAAAGGAAAAGAGAGAAGTTCAGAGTTTCCTCACCCAAACGGACTCAATGTCGAATAAATCATTAACCACATTGGAAACATGTGAAATCTAGCGCGTAGTGGACAATCACGTGAAGTCAAGGTTAATGGAGAGAATAAGTAGTTACTTGCAGCGCCCTCGCATGTTTTGAAAGACCTGTTACACTGGAGAGAGAAAGCGAGCGTCAGAGAGAGAACGCTGGCTAACGCAAGTTCAGTTAGCCAAGCACGACCGCGAGAACAAGGGAGTTGCCTCAAAAAATTCAAAGGCGATGGCATTGTTCAGAGCTAGTCTCCATGCAAGATAAGTCCATTCGGCTTTGTGCGATCCAAAGTGCTCCATGTTGAAACACACTGGGTGTTTGTGAAAATCGATGACTGCAAGTCTTATCTTTCTCTTGTCTATCAATTTAGGATTTTTATGTTAAGAATTATTTTAAATTCAATTGGTTCCCATCCATTTCATGTACCAACTTTTACTTTGGTGCCTGTGCGTGATCGCTGTTTTACGGCATGGAACTAGAGTAACAATCCGAGCATGCGCGAGGCATATTGTTGCTGCATTCTACTCGATTATTTTATTGTATGCTCTATTCAGGATAAAATTCAGAAGGACACGTAGAAAGGAAACAAGTACACATGCAATTTTTTCTGGCCTCGTGAAGACCTGACAAAACTGCAAGGTGTCCCATAAGAAATGTACTCATCCTGTGACTGACGATTACTCGTGTATTTTTATTTTCAGGTGCAAATAAATTTTCCTGTATAACCTTAAATTTTTTCAATTGAATGTCCTTTTCTTTTATTTAACTCATTAGAGTTTGTATATATGCCAATAAAAACCTACAGCAAAACAAAATACCAAAGTACTGGGTAGTCAGAGATTGGACACATTTTTGGGACACACTGTATTGTGAAATGAGACCGGTTGATGTTGTGCATCAGGCGACAACATTCGATTGCAAACATTTGCCGTTGAGTTCCTCCTACGACGTACTTGAAATTGGCAAGGTCTTGGCGCAAGTGTTACTCGAGGTGATTAAGACGCACTTGTACACAACGCTCTTCAAGACCTTCATTGAAGTGTCGCGCCAGAACAATGTGGAAATAAACAATACATGAGCTGCAACAACTCCGTGTTTGCGCAGTATCAACGGATGGTTACATACGGTTATTCATTGTTGTGACCCAGTTTTTCAACCTCTAACACGCAGACTACGATGGGGTAAACTGAAGTTTAATATTCAACTCAAATTTAAATTCTAAAGTTGTAAGCAATTTTTATAAACAGTAAACATTAACTGGGCCCATTAAATACCATTCATTTTAAAAGATTGTTAAAACTTTCTCAAACGACCCATCGATGGGTAGTTTCGCAAGCAACGTGTTACCCGGCCCGCGAACTCAACACATATCATGCAGAATTTAGTAAAATGGTAGAATATTTCTACAACCACTCACGATTGGCTTGTAAGCTCTGGTCAGTCTTTTTACGTACGCCGAACCTTTATATTTGAATAACATTGAATGTTTTTATTTTACATCAAATAGTTGAATATTACTAATTTGACGATTTTTTATTAATGTCATTTGTGTGATGAAGAAAGAACAACATTGAATTAAGAATACTTGATGAGTTTGTTAATGGTGTGAGTGTCTTCTGGCAATTTGAAGCTAGCGCACATGTTTTGTCTATCCTTGTTCGCAGAGCCAATGTTTCGCTCAATGAAAATTAGTTCTGGTTCTTCGTAACTCCTACAGTGAATCAGCGAATTTTCTCCTCACTTGATGAATTCCGCATAAGCCATTCTGACGTTTCATCACATAAATAAAATTCTTTCTCTCCTAAATCTCTTTCTCTCCTAAATTGATTTTGGTGGACTGCAACATTTAAAAAAAATGTAAATTACAAAGCATGATATAGCACATACTCTTCATGTGGTATTGAGGAATTCAAACAACAAATGCAGTTCATTTTAAACATCGAACTAACAACATTCTAACTAGTTAGAATTTGCTCAGACGCCTTCATATGAAGCGTGCCATATTCGTAACGTGAAGAGAGTAAGTGTGAAAAGCATGTCTGCAATAGCGTGATGCGCTGTCGTGAGCAACACCGCCTCACCACAGCTGTACAAACTCAGATGGTCAACGGGCACAACCGTGGACGAGTGGTTGAGAACGCGCCCTCTCGTGAGGGTGTCGGCAGCTCGAATCCCGGCAGTGCCGCCTGGTGATTCTCCCTTTAGGGAAAAACGAGAACTCAGCCACACTTCCCCACTCTACCCAGGTGTCGGAAATGGGTACCGGCTTGACCGGGGGTAATCGTCATTGCGTCATGGTGTTAGTAATAAGGCATTTGAAAAACCAATGAACAAGGTGATATGTATCAGGCTTGATTGGAATAAAGCATCCTTCTTCTTCTGACGCCATCTTGGCGTCAGTCATGGTGTGGGGTACACAGACACTCCCTACGTCGTCAAGATCCAATCCACCCTTGAGGGCTGCAAGCGCGACGCAATACACTCCAAAACAACACGGTTATAGTTGTAATTAAAGGTTGAGTGGATGTAAAAAACAGAGATTGCTTCCATTTTTAAAAGCTGAAATAGCTCCATAACGTCACTATACATAGCTACAGAAGAAAATGACGTGGCTTCACCACCAGCTGAAATAAAGTCACCAAAGCTAAAAGAGCCCAATAATAAAGTACAGCAAACTAGCAACTTAATAGTCATATTTTTTATATTTCTATACAATTTTAATAGAGAATGAAAATTTTCACACCAGAAACTAAAACAGCTCTACTTACTATGAGCTACGTTTTTAAAAGAAAACTAGCTTCACACAATATGAAAATATCTCACCGTGAAAATGAAATAGTTCGATGGAAAACAGACCACTAGAAACCAGCATACCGTTTCTCATCGGGATATGATATTTTACCGAAGCGTAGTCACACTTCGTCGGTATTTATTAATAGCATGACGAAGTGATTCCGTAAATTGGTATAAGTCATTTCCGTCTACAACATAAAAATAATGCAATTGAAGACAGAGGAATTCCGGAAAGCGTAGCTGATATTTTCTCCTGAATAATAATGAACGGAGTTACTGAAGAAGCCAATTTAACTTGTCCAAGCCAGCACTTAGTAACGGTTTTGACCCCACAGTATAAACATGGTAAAAAAGGAAATCTAAAAAACCGATGTCTAGGATTAGACAATTTTACCATACACTGCGCACCTCAATTGGCACAGCGCGTGCACCTTCTGCCTCCATTGTAATCGGGCAAATGCAAAACCAGTTTTCCTTTTTGTTCAGACTGTCATTTAAGCACGGATACGCAGAAAGTTCTATTCATCATCGTAGAGTGGAGTGGAAATCATTTTGTTTTGAATCATCCGAATTTAGGCATAATGTAGATCAGTCGTTCTTTCAATCACTAAAATACAATTTATGTAGCAATTGGTGAAGTACATTAATGAAATATCAACGATTTATACACATGATAGTTTTCTTCTACCATTAACGGTAACTTTCAACAAAAACACTCAACTTTCTTGAATAACTTTTTAATATTCGAATAATTTTTTTTTACACAATGGAAGACTAAAATGATCGTACCCCATCAAATCCAACGCCGAAAATACACACATATGTGTCTTAAAAGCAACTCAAGATACAGCGCAACGCCCAGCTTTAGTGTCGAAATGTCTCATGATAGCAAATACCACGACGACTTTTGAAACGAAGTGTCGAGGAACAAAGCAATCGCAAATAAACACACCAACATTTTCTCGTCGCTCTTTTACATATCAAAATATTCAATTTCACTGAAAACACTCAAAGCTTTAAAAAATTGCCATCGCGTTTGAAAACCGGATACGAGCATTGTTTAATATTCGATTTCGTAAAGAATTCACATAAATTAATTACGCCATCAGTCAAACTATGCAGAACCATAATCGTAATAAAAGGCGTTAAAATAGCCAAGAACTCTCACAGAGCAAAAGAAAGTCAAGTTGAAGCCTTTCAGCCCGTTATCACGTACAACTGGCAATGTAGTAGCACGCCCCGACTCGGCTCCGTTCCAGAAAGCAACAGATCAATGACAAGCCAGCGACGGTCAGACAGCACGTTGAGCATAACCTTACTCCACCGACTTTCGAATGAAACTAAGGTTCAATGAAATAGCGATCAGCCCAGCAGCGTGCAACAGGGTCACTGTGGCTTGGCTTAAACCATGGCTCAAACCCAGAATTATTCTAACTTTCGCAGTCCTCTGAAAGCTCTAAAGTCGATAGCAGTAATCTAATCTTTTCTCCCATGTACATGAGCAAGAGAAAAATTAAATTCGATAGCCGGATACTGTAAAATTAATTTCAACCAGTAAAACAAAAAATATTGAGGGGATTGTGAGTACTATCGAAGGTGAAAACGCTGTTCAGGTTCAGGTCATAGCAAGTTTGATCTACGTTCAACATAATTTGATACGCATGTTCACATGTGCACTAGCAAGAATGCGTACGTTTAGTAATAAGAAGTGCTAAAATGCAGATGATATGTAAAATACTGGAAGAACTACAGAGCAAGTGAAGAACCTATTTTTATCAGCCTGAAATTAATCACGACGTAAGCATAGGGGATATCGTTAGAAGCTTTTCGCGATGAATAGTTCATCTTTTTTATGAAAAAATGCCGATTGTGAAAGGAGAAAGCGTAAAATTCAATGCAACAATTCCCAGTTTTAAATTTTTGTCTCTTTTGCTTATGGTTTTTGCTTATTAATATCGTTAATTTTGTCTAGACACCTGAATCCATCACGGAAGAATTTTTAGCTAAACTTTTGACAGCTTAGAATTCTGATTTCCTTGAAGTCTTGCTTTTCATTTGACCAACAACCACATGTTACAATAATTACGAGGTTAATGCGTATGCATAAGGTAACTGAACAGCCAAAAATATAAGAAAAAATGCTCAGCAATTGAGAAGAACAAGTACATATTATTTATTGGCTCACATTTACATGCACGAAATACTGTTTAGCTATTCAGGAGCTACGTAAGAGAAAGCTGGGTTTTAGAATTTTCCCAGACGCCTCTTTTTGCGCTGTCAGAAACCAGTTCTCCTTGGTAGACTCCAATACAAGCTCATAAATTAATTCATTAAGATTTAGACCAGATATAAATCCAGGTTGAAATACTCACATGAAAGTATGAAATATCTCACTCTTAATTATTAATCAATTACCGTTTGAATTCGTCATGCTTTATGTTACAAAACACGAAGCTGTCTATTAGTTACAAAACACTTTGAATACTTAATGATTATTATGCAAGTCTGATGCACTTTCAAGCTCACAAAAGCTTCAATTTTTTACGTAAATTGTTTTTATCAAATTGATAAAGTTGAAACAAACGTTTAATCTGTTCTGTAAATCAACGTTATGTGTTGGAAATTTTTTGTCTTAGTTTTTGAAGTTTAAAGCATTCGTTGTTTGCAGCAAAAGAGAGCATTCATTTTCTCATCCTGATCTATGAGGAATATGAGAACTAATCTCACAGCGTTTACGACCTTTCCTGGCACCTATACTAGACTTTTACGTTTCGATGCCACGATTTTATCTCATGTCTTGCTTTTCTCAAAGGAAAAGAAGACGGTGCTCCCACAGCAGTGTCTGGAGTCCTGAACTGTTCCCTCGCATGCAAGACGATAGGACATTTGCTTGAAGGTGTCATTATTTGCGTCAAAGTATTTTCTCATCACGTGATACAAACAACATTATTCTGCCAAATCATTTTAGATAATATTTCTTTCAATAGAAAAGAGTCACATTGAATAAATGCGCACAAGCCATAGTGAAAAATATTCACTTAAAATCACCAACTCCACAAGAAAAAAGACGTGTGAGGTTTTACTCAGAATAACAAAACTAGGTCAAGTTTCGTACAGTGATAATTCAGGTTGTCTTTTGAACCTGTTTCTGATGTTCACACTGTGAGGTAAACGAAGCTGTTGGGTTTTAAAAATTTCATCAATTGTAAATCAAGCTTGTTACTGATTTCATTTATTACTTTTTACCAATTTGCGTACGCAGGAACAAGTAAAACACACATATTCATGTATTCTTCAGTTTATTTCTTGTTGTTTCATGCCAATTTGAACTTTTTCTTGACATACTTTTGCAACAATTTTCAAGTTTGTCAGTTGGGTGATCATAAGGATATTTTTAATTACCTGAATTTGAAAGCAGAACTCCATGATTGTTTTTAATCAAATAAACTGACCAAACTTTGAACTGTCTGCCGCTTAAGGGAAATAAAGTCAAATTGAAGTAGAAATAACAGCTAGAGCTGCTACAATTCCGTTACAAACTGTTTGCATAAACTGTCATTAGTTATGTATGTCATAGTGCAATCAGCATGTTATAAAATTCCCCGGAGATGATTGCTTCCCTAGATTTACTTCTACTCTGCGGCAAAAATAATTTTTGCATAAATACAGAGTACTTATTCAGTGCATAAATCATTTCCACATACAACTTAGTCGCAATAACTTTGACATTCACGTCAAGCACTTACTCAGTAATTCAAGAGTGTGCTGTGAAAAATCACAGCTGTTATTTATCATTACTTCTGATGGTAACTCGATAGCTATATCATTTACTCGTCAATGTAAATCGAATTTTTGTATCATTAGTGTTCCTTTAGTTTGTTTTGCGTCTTGGTGAAGATCTGTCCATGCTTTATCCTCGCTTCTCGTGTTTCTATTCGATCTGCATCTACTCCATGCAAGGGAAAAAGCTCCAATAATTTTAGGGAGGAATTACGTTATCAGCAATGTGGAGGAATTACGTTTTCAGCGATGTGGAGGAATTACGTTTTCAGCAATGTGGAGGAATTACCTTTTCAGTAATGTGGAGGAATTACGTTATCAGCAATGTGGAGGAATTACCTTTTCAGTAATGTGGAGGAATTACGTTTTCAGCGATGTGGAGGAATTACGTTTTCAGCGATGTGGAGGAATTACGTTTTCAGTAATGTGGAGGAATTACCTTTTCAGTAATGTGGAGGAATTACGTTTTCAGCGATGTGGAGGAATTACGTTTTCAGCAATGTGGAGGAATTACGTTATCAGCAATGTGGAGGAATTACCTTTTCAGTAATGTGGAGGAATTACGTTATCAGCAATGTGGAGGAATTACCTTTTCAGTAATGTGAAGGAATTACGTTATCAGTGTCGGTAGATGGATCCGGTCTTCTTAAATAGGATTCTTTTTCTTAGTTTGTTTCTTGGTACAATCGCTAGGCCGCTTTTAGCATTGCGCTATCCTCCTGCCCCGTCATTGGTGAGTTTCAAGTGATGTCGATAATCTTAATATACTTGTCCATACTTTGAATTATGTCAAATGCCATAGTCTTGCCACCGGTTCCAATGTCAGTTTTGTTTCGTTACAGGTCTTACGAGCACCAATTACCCATGTCAGTTTAGTACAGCTCAGTCTCAGTGTATTCTTTCATTCAGTATAGTTTACGTTTATCCGGAATTGTTATGTGATTCGGTCTCAATGAACATCTTTGTATTAGTATGCGTATTTGTACTCGTCCTTTTCGTAATTACTTCAAACTTCGAATTTTGCTTTCGTATTTAAAGTCTTAATTTTGTTCTATTAAATGTTGGTAACTTTTGAGATTGTTTATCCTTACTTGCAAGACTAAATTTACTTATGAAAACCCTCAATGATACGGTTCATCAACAATCCTTCTCCCAAGTAGGCAATTCGAACTAAGGGCTGGAGTTTGCCCTGACAATCAGCAATGTGGAGGAATTACGTTATCAGCAATGTGGGGGAATTACGTTATCAGCAATGTGGAGGAATTACGTTATCAGCAATGTGGAGGAATTACGTTATCAGCTGTGGAGGAAGTACGTTATCAGTAATGTGGAGGAATTCCATTATCAGCAATGTGCTTCAGGTATCAATTTTGCAGATACTTCTGACTTTCGCCAAACAAGGGTAGTCCTTGAACCTCGAGCTGGGTGTCTGTATGACGCAGTCCCACGGGCCTGCAGGTCCCTGCAACCAAATGTTGAGCACGTGAGGCTCGAAAGGGTCCCAGGAGCTGGCGGCGACCTCACCGCCACCCACGTACTCCCACTTCTCGTTCCCTACGAAGTGCGCACCCACCCAAGCCACTTCGTTGCCTGCACAAAAGACACTAAACCTTAAATCGATCATCCTCTTATTCAACTTTTCAATCATCTGAAATGACAAACATGATGAATGCCAACTTTGGCATTAACGACCACAGATTTAATTAAATTTTTAACCAAAATTTTCCAAACATTTGAAAACTAGTAGCTTAATTACTCGAACAAAGTCCTTTATTGGAATGGAATGACCACAATGCATGCCGACTCGTACGTGATAGACCACAATTTCGATAAACTTCTAACCAATGTCTCGCAAAAATTTGCAAACAAGTGAAAGTTGGACAACACATACGAAACTTTTGATGTAGTGACATGACCAAGACAAATGCCGACTCCGACATCAAGGGCCACTGTTGTAATTCAATTTTACCCAATATTCTTTGGAAATATGGCAACTAGAGGGAGTTGGAATACACAAATAAAACCTTTGTTGTAGAGGAATGACCGAACACCATCGCTGGGCGGCTCCGCATAGATGTGAGAGGTAGGCCAGTAGGCCTGGCAGTGCAGCACCGCATCGGCCCAGTACAGCTCCTCCAGGCACAGCAACACGCAGCCGATGTCCCCCTGCATCTCAAAGGGCGCGGGGCAGCAAGAGCCAGCGCCGCACTCTGCTTTCGCGGCAACTGCGATAAACGAGTCACAAAAATTGAAAAATTTTGGTTTGAGACATTCCTAAAAATTAAAGAAATATGTTATGTGTGATGTCCGAAGCACGCTTTCTTACACCGATCATACGCCTCTGTAGCGTCTTCGGTGTTGGGTGTATCCATATATCAACATATATATATATATATATATATATATATATATATATATATATATATTTATATATATATATATACATATATATATATATTTAAACACGTTTTCTATCGAACGAATAATATAGTGTATCCATTTCTTCATAAAATGTCAGCAAGGCCTACTTCCATTTCTTTTAGCACATCTGGTCGTTGCTGATTTTGACTAGGGTAGTTGACGCATTTGTCCATGGCTTATTTTCAAGCTGATTTGTTAATATACGTGCAAACAAGTTTTTCACCCAACAAAGTTCTTATCTTTATTGCTTCCATGAATTAACAAACACTACTCAATTTCAATTAAGCAGCTATGGGATACATTTTTTGTCGCGGCACCTATTTATGTTTCTCAATTAAAGACATTTGCATCATGTTTCAAAAATAACGTCACTTTTTCAAATTTGGTTACTTTATAGAACACTTATGTGTTCTCCTATTATTCACGTCCTAAAATGTTCTTGTTAATCTTGTGTGATGTAAATCATTATACGCTCTTGAGGATGTTATGGCAACCCTGTCTTGGTCACTTTCACGTATCACTCTAGTTATGTTGTACATTTCTTGGTAACCGTTGTAGAATAATCATTTTCATGTTTCTAACTCATGTAGACTGTTTTGTGGCAATATTATTATCATGGAAAATATCATAATTTCGTTGCGTGATAGAAGACATTTTCTCTGAGTCCCTTGATTGGAATACTAGTCTATACGTAGGATTAAAAAAAAATATAGTTCTGAATGTCAACCTCGCAGCCTTAAACGCAGAATTATTTTGATCCGCCCGTTTTACTTTACTTTCAACAAACTACTTATACCGCAAGTCACTGAGTTCGTATTTCACTGCAAGTGTGCTCCAAAAAAAGTATTCTCAACTATCCACTGTGACGCAAATCGTGTTTTCTTTTATAATTGTAGTTACATATATCATCAAATCTAGATTAAGCAACACCATTGCCCTCAATCATTTATTTAGGCTAGTGATATGGGTATTACAATACTCACTTGTGTGTATCATATAAGTGTATTTTCCTTACTCTGAGATACTCTAAAACACCAATGATGTTTTGTACCATCTCTATGGGAAATACTTCTTCTTTCTAAGTTAAGGTATTTGAATGCGATTTTCGCTTTTATTTCAATATAAGTGCGCACAAAGTTATGCATTTTTCAACTAAGCGTTGCGAGGATTATGTTCTCTTATTTACTTATATTTAAATGCACTGTCAAAATCAGATTACGCAACGAAGAGAACTCATTTTTGTTGCCCTTTTCTGTCAATAATTTTTTCTTTCAACATCTTGCAAGGGTATTGCGATACCAATGAGTTAATATCACTTAAGGATTTTAATGTTAAGGAATTTTAAAATCCAATGTATCATCATTTCATGTTTTTACTCTATTGGAAATAAACTGTTTTTCTTTCTTTTTTCTTTCTGGTACATGACTCAGATTTTTTGATAAATGTAATGACTATAGTGATAGAGGGATGTATTGTTTGGTCATCCTACGTAAATAAAACACAGCTGATAGAATTTCAAGTTAGGATGAAATGTTTAGAATGTGAATTATCCATGCGATATGTAGTAAAGTTGTTCAAGATATTTCGCTGCTTATGCGATATGAATTTTCATAGACACAGGGTCACTTGTTTTAATTCTCTGTTTGGGTGCTGCACTAAGCAAATTCCACCTAGAATGTGTGTCATAATGAAGTTTTTCAGAGCCCATAATCTATATTGCCTGACGATTCGGTCAGGAAATGACGATTACCAAGCTTAGATTTTACAACATCTTATTATATAGAAGCTCGAATCAAGTCTGAATAATATGCTGGGTGCTCATTCCTCGGTTTTAGTAGATTATCCGCAGTTTTAGGGGAACTATACCGTGTATACTTTCTTCATGTCGTCTTCTACTTTCAGTTTTTGCATTCATTTACCTGAGCGTTAGCCTATAGGGAGTTGCGTCCTTTCAATAACAACAGCACTCGTGTAAACTTCACTGGTTGAAACTAAATGTTGTTATGGAAATAAACGTACAAATTATTTGATCGCAATTTAATCGCATTTTTTGGAGTATATCTTGGAGATCTAATATATCTGATGATATTTTGATGCAAATACCGTTTTTTACATTAATCGTATGAAGCTATACAAAAATTGTCAGTACTGCAGTTTTTGCCCCGAACTTTAAATGGAAAGTATTGGCTAAGCAAAATCATTTATAGTTTAATCGTATTTTGTGCTCTCAACCATGGTTATCTTGACATTCAATCACCATTTCAAAATCAAACATCTGAACGAGTCCATCAGTCATTGAGGTTGTCATTACTAGTTTCACCGTTTAACCCTCTGAACTTTTTGCTTACTAAACCGTTCTCACAAATGCAGGAATTGCACCCACCGTCATTAGACTGACTTAGCCCTCAGGTGTCACCTACATCTGAATGAGGAAGGAACTGCGACTCGGCAGTGAACTTCAAAGAACGCATTAGAGGACGATTTTGGAAAGAAAAAAATTTGATGAAGCTGTTTATAGAAGCAGACATCGAAATCCAGTGAAGGTTCAATCGCTCAGCTTTAACAAAATTGGTAACTGTGCGAACATAAAACACAGAAGACAAACTTTAAAATCTATGTACAAAAGACGTGCAAGCTTTCGGCTTGTGAGTTGAACTCACTGTAGTCAATGAGAGGCGGTTGGCTGGTGTAACATCGGTACTCGTCTGCGGGCGTACCATCATTGTAGTAAGCATGGTACGTTGCCGTCACCATTACGCAGTCCCCATTTAGGCCTACGCAAAACGTGGAGATCTTGCCCAAATTGCGCCGAGTGAGCGCCCCGCACTCAACTGTGCTGATGTTCACTTTTGCAGCATAAATTCTCGTTCGGACCACGTTGGTCATGTTGAAAAAGATGCGACGGTAAATTGCTGGAGGATTTGAACCGTTCGTAGCACATAAGCTCAGGCACAACCAGAGGAGAGGATGGTGGCGGAGATGCGTCATCACTGATTTCTAGGCCTTGTAAGGTTTTAAGAGAGAAGTTAGTTTACTGCATTTTACATATAAATAAATTATTTTACAAGGAAATGAAGTCAAATTTTATTCGTTTAAGGCGTTTGCGTTTACACCATTTACCGGACTAAGCATTTGCGTGAAATCAAAGACTTGATTCGAAAAAGTAGTCTCCAAGTTTTATAGGATGCACCGCACAGCAGAATAAAGCCGAAAGCCCGGGAAATGCTTCAGATTTGAGCAGCAGCAAAACGGGTCTTCTTGGCAGGAGGCCAGACGTAATTCTGGCTTTGATGCTGTGTTCTCCAGAGCAAACTTATCGCACCAGTTCAATTGAAAGGAAAGAATTCTATGAAACAATGTGACGCTCTGGATTTCATAAGGTGAAATAATTAAAGTCTGAATTGAAGTTAGCTCTTCCGCGTAAAAATCAGGAAAATGTTATGCTAGAAGATATTGGCCTAAAAATATGTTTTCACACATACAGTGGTGGGCAAAATAATACAACATGTTGATTAAATTGCCAGATTCCACATTTCTAAATCACGAACAATTACGAAAATTGGACTATATATATAAACAATAGTGTAAAAAGGTTAATAATGTATCTCAAACCCATAAATATTTGATAGAAAAAATACATAGGAACGTGTATAATGAATACGTGAACAAAAGTTTACAAAGCATTTCAAGAAACTGTATTTGATACATAGGTACATTAAGCCGCTTTTAATTATTATGGCTTCAAGACGTTTAGAGGAGTTCACAACCAGTCTTTCACAAGTTTTGGGTGTAATCTTATTCTATTCTTCAACGTAAAATTTATTTGAGTTCAGTGATGTTATTGGGGCCTCTCTTCTCAATCTTCAATTTCAATTCCCTCCGCACATTTCCGATCAGAATCATGTCCGGGGATTGACTTGGCCATTCTAAAATGTTTATCTTCTTCATCCTCAACCATTCCTTGGTTTCGTTTGCAGTGTGCTTTGGATCGTTGTCTTCGTGGAAGGTCGATCCGCGTAAATGTTGTGTAAATGTGCATCTCGTGTTCATTGTCCTAAACGTTCTTTCTATCGCAGCGATGTTGATGCAGGGAAAATTAAGATAAATTAAAAGTGCTCTTGAACATTTTCATGAACATATGGGAAGTTATTTATTTATTTTTAATAGCTTTAAAAATTCCTGCATCTGAGTGATAAATTTTTGCGTTTATGACGCAGTATTTTGCGTGAAATATTCGTGCGATGAAAAATATTTGTAATTTTGATGTATTTCGATTATATTAATGATTTAACTCGAATTTTTTGGACTTCATCCCAGGCATTGTTACAACCAAAACTATAGTTTTTCTGATGAGTGATAAAACAAACTTAAGATAAAAATTGAGTAAGTTCACTCACAAGGCATCTTGCAAATTAAAGTCAGTTAACAATTTGTTAAAACCATCAACTCAATAACTACCTTCTATTTATGTACATGAACTTTTTCAGTGACAAAATTATCTTTGTTCGGATACTTCATTTTAAGATGAATATCCAGAATAATTGCCGCCTCAACCTCAAGTTTTGTTCTCTTTTTGGACAAAAATCATCTCCGAAATTTGATCATTTTTTATTGTTTTCGTGAGTCGGCAAATTCTAGTCCAACTACCTACTTCAAATTAATCATCATGCACCCTAACCACATTCGTAAGTAGGTAAATTGCAGTTCAACTATCTACTTCGAATCTATCATCACGCACCCTGACCACTTTCGAACGCATATTTCATGAGGCGATTAAAGGAATTACTGGAAAGTAATTTAAGTGCGTGGAGTCTAGAAATGAGAGCACATTCATCTCAGAAAATGTTAGCTTGTGGAATGGATGGGCAACGGGGAGTGATGGATGACCTCGGCAAACAACTTTCAAAATAATGGTTACAAGAAGCTAAATTACAGTCAATGCACTATTTTCAATGAGATGTGCTGTATCTGATAATACTAATTGGCTAACTGATGTTTTTATTCTATTCTTCGACAATATTTCAAACAATTCAGAATTCTAAATTAGCAATGAAGAGTTGTTAGTTGCTTAAGTTACGAAATTCGTAGTAGGAATTTTGTTGGTATTTTAGACTAAAGGATTTTTTTTTTACGTTAAAGTGTTTTTGCATTCACAGTTGTACTGCAATTTTTAATTCAAAATCAAGATAATATTCAAAATTCTGGGATTTTTTTTAATGTTGTACGAGCTTCACTCGGTCAGAGAATATTGGTTACTGAATCTACAAGATATTTTGTTTCATCACGTGTACAGAAAATTACCGAATCCTGTACATGATTAGGATTTTGCGTCGAGCACACATTTTCACCTTAATCTATTGTTTAAAGATTGTATTTTTGTTCATTTCTATGACCCCCAATCAACTAATGTCATTTCAGGGTGCTGAAGTATTTTCAGCATGCCTTGAAAATATTTTATCGAACACTCAGTTCACCACATTTACAATACGGAGTAGAAACATGGCACTGAACTGATAAAATAAAACCAATCTGTAATTTTTTGTGCTGAAAAAAAAACATAAGAGCGGTGAGAAAATTAAAATGTAATGCTCACTCGAATGACTGCGACTCATTCGTAACGTGACGCATTGAAAGAGCAACTTAGGCTCATTTCATACTGAGCTTGCAAAACAGCATCGAGCAAGCTTGCATGAGCTACCTGGCAAATGGTCTGTAAGACTGGTAGTCGGAATAGCATTTTGACCTCGCATGTTGGATGCTGGATCCAATGTGCGAGTCCAGTTTGAAGGCAACAGCTCGTAATAGTGCTATTCCTACCTACCAGTCTTCTGCTAGATAGCTCATGCGGGCTTGCTAGATGCTGCTTTGCTATCTCAGTGTGAAATGGGCCTTACTCGTAACATAACATGCTCCCTCTCACCGTAACACAGCCGTAACGCAACATGCTCCCTCTCACCGTAACACAGCCGTAACGCAACATGCTCCCTCTCACCGTAACACAGCCGTAACGCAACATGCTCCCTCTCACCGTAACACAGCCGTAACGCAACATGCTCCTTCTCACCGTAACCCAACTATAACGTACCATAAACACCCGTAACGTAACAAGTAACTTCTCACCGCTACACATCCGTATCGTAATGCCTCGGTTAAGCAATTCTGTCACACTGCAACACTCACGACTGTGCGTGAGTCGCGTAGCTCTTCCGTGCGCGAATTAACGCTCGTGCGTAATCGTGAAATTTAACGTTGTCGATTTGGTGTCAACCGAGCTGCCTATCACGTTCCCCGCATATTGGGCCATATTTGTACCACTAAGTAAATTGCTCATTCACCTACTGGCATTGCTGAATATTTCATCTGTTTTGCCACCTTCTTTCAAAAAATTCAACCATACGAGGTGAAACATTGTCGTGCAATTGTGTTTTTCATATTTTTTATGAAGAATAAAAATGTATTCGAGCAGCAAAGTCGATTGCCGAATTCTGGTACTTATAACCTAACCAAACCAACCGTAAATAACCGCGGATACAAGATGAACGTGTTCCCTGCTGGAAAATAAATTCTTTAATGATAACGACAAATGGAATGGTAACGACCGCCTACGTGAACTGAGCTTCATGACTGTTTCGTGTTGTCTTGTCTAGGGTGGAATATCCAAGGGAACAAATTTTTTTTCCTTTTTCTCAATTATAGATGTGTAATTAACAAATGGCATGGTTATTGTCTACTTCTTTGGGTTTTTCTATCGATATAGAACCTTTATTTTAAGAAATATGCAAAATCCTACTTGTTGTAATGCATTTCATGCAACTACATTTTTGGAAATGGAAAGTTTTATTTTCTCTCTATGGTCTTTTGATGTTTCAATCCCTTTGCACGATCTGCTTTGGCGAAAATAATTTTTAATTACGCTGAAGAATTTGTTTGCACTCTCTTAGCTTACAAGTTAAGAATTTCTCATTCGTAACGGTATGAATTGTTGAATCAATAGTTAAGTTTACCGTAGCACAAGCACCATAGAGATCGGTCCCCATGAGCTTGAATCTAATTCATTTGGATTAGAGAATACCTGTAAACAAGTACTTAACATCCTCGATTTCATTTCTGAAGAACTCTATACTCATAATTTTAGCAGGAACCCAACTAACAAGAATAATGATTACGTTTCAAATGATGTTGAAACATCTTAATTAATGAAGATTTTCTCTATGATTTTGATGCTAATCGAAACACTTTTTAGCCCTGTCTACCCTCATGTAGGAACCCTTATTCATATCATCAATAAGGATAGTGAGTATTGCAATAAATATAGGGTTCATGAGACTTTTAAGTTATATATATACGTTGTTGTAGCGGTGAAGCTGGCGGCGTAGTACTTTCCAGTCGACTTGGCAACAGTAAATGTTACACCGACGGCTCACCAGATGCAGGTTATGAGCGCTTCTCTGACACCGTCTGCTCACTGGACCTTATATATCATGTTCTATTGTTAATAAAATGAATGGAATGCTGTAGTTGGTATGATCAACAGAATGGCCAGGGTTATAATTCCTCGTGATGTCCAGTCATCTCATCATCATCATCCGTCTCCAACTAAGTTTCCACATTCGTTCATAAACTTCTTAATGACTTTGAGCAAGTAATTGTTGCTTCGAAACTTTTTTCTCATCAATACGCGTACCACATTAGACCACAAGAAAATATTTTTTTTCTCTATGCTTACGTTCTTTTACGTACTCTTCAGCTTTCCATTTAGAAGCTGGAAAGAAAATATAAACAGTATATTTCCAATAAAGTTGATACATGTGTAGTGAACTCTCAGCGTACACACAGACATTTCTCACGAATTTCTAATTTCTCATTATAAAAATTGATTATCATTAACACAAACACTCTCATAGTTTTTAATCACTAATTCCATTAATAAAACCCTGAACTTTGTTAAGAATTGTGCGCAAGTATTTTTCACAATTTAAACAATTTAAACAATTTAAACAATTTATTTACCACAGGTGATACAGAGGTAGAATGATTCTTA
>JACJUY010000066.1:56526-70648 GCA_014220935.1 Platorchestia sp. MABIK
CTAGAAATCAGCATTTCTCTTCCTCTTCTTCTGAATCGGATTCCTCTAACCTGTCCGAGGAACCCGAAGCTACTTCTGCTGCCCGGCTCACAAGGCAGGCAGCACGCCAGCAGCGTAGCAAGCTGGCTTATCTGATCAAGAAGGGACACTTGTAGTTCATGTAGTTCCCTTCAATTTTGTATTCTTTGTAAAATTTAATCGCGCATAACTTGATAACTGTCCTTTCTATGCTCACGCTGGAGGGACACCTATAATATGTAAAATTCTTTTGTGTAACGGAAGTTTCATTAGAAAACTCCGTTTCTTTTTTCTGCCGGGATTGTGTCGCAAATCCAGCCTTGCTCCTTACTAAAGTCCCGTGCAAGACAGCCCATATCTTGCATAATTAGGGACTAGGTCTGCTTTTATAACAAACTGGCCTAAAAAGTAAGAACGCTGACTATTTATGACAAGCGGGGCAATGGTGGGAGTGCTTCACTTTCCTGGCGACCTTAATAACCTTGGACATGCATAAAATGTTCGTTTGTCTTTGCGAGCGAATCCGAAGCCTCAGCTACGGATCCGAGCGAAGTTGAGGAGGGGCCTCCGCGGGTTGCTTCCTCGGATGACAACGAGAAGTGGTCCGGGGCGCATGACTCCAATGTGTTCTGAGCTATACCGGTCCCGCTTCAGGGACGTTTAATCCTTGACAGCCGGCTTTTTGTGAAGAGATGTTCACCGGAACATGATCTTCGAAAACGTTAAAACGTTGTGTCTAGGTGAGCATTTCTATCCTATTGCCTTTCTTGTCATAAGTTTGTTATTTGCAGCGTGTACTGGCCCTTTCAGGGTGTCAGCTAAAGACTATGTTTTCTGTGCCAGTTAGTTCTGGAAGTTTCTCGCCGCAAAAGCGGGTAGGCGAGACAACTTGCAACGTAATATTTGTTCAAACCTCAACAGTCATACATGACTTTTTTCAGTGGCGTTTAAACTTTTCAAATTTTTATGTTCCAAAGCAAAATTTAGCTGCATGCTGATTCATTTTCGTTCATTTAGCTTTTGACGTTCCAGCAACTTTAATCTAAGAAACAGATGCGCGAAGTGTTCCATCAACGCCGTGATCAACGTTCTCATGTTCTTCAGGTGCGGACGTAGTGACGTTGAAATCTGTCACTCCCTGCCTTTAGGCTATTGATTCGGTGGTGAGACTTCTACTTTACCTGTGGTTTTGAAGTGTAAGTATGAAAAAGTTTTTAAGGCGCGCTGCTGGTCATTTCTGAATGTCAAGAGCTAATTTCAAGGGAAGTTTACCTTTTCATTTTTACTATCACAGTTACCAAAAGAAATGCCACATCACGTTGTGATTTGGACTCTGAGTGAGTCACTTCATCAGCTGTTGTGATATTAAATTATCTTTCGAATTATGGCTTCGCGTATCTAATATAGTTATTTAAATTTTACATGATAATTTTCTCATAAACAGTGAACAATATAAGAGTAAGGCTTAAGTAAATACAGTTCATTTATGAAGTTTTGTAGCCTTGTACTAAGTGTGAACTTGGAATCTTTATACTCTTCAAGTAATCATAAAGAGCAAGATATGTTATGCTAAAATGTTTTTCAGTTTAATAACTATAAATATATCTTAAAACATTGCTGTTACAATGAGAGAAATTTGAACAATAGTCCAAGAATGAGTCTCTAGAAAGTAAAATGTTAATTTTTATGATATATGATGTAGTTTTATTATTGTTGTACCAATAGATGAAATTATCCATCAAATTCTGCAATAGGTTATTAATGAAAGTTCAAATTTAGTCATTTAGTCTGTCAGCTTGTGTCTTTCAAAATTTGTATTGTGTCCTGAAATAATGAAGCAACTTCACAGTTTCTCCTGCACAAGATATGTATAGAATTCTAGTATTAGGAGGCTAAAAGATGTTGGTAATAAAGAATCAATGCAGTTGTTCAACAATAGCAAATCATTGAAAAGTTCTCAGCTAATTGTTGTTGAGAAATCTATACATCTTATCACATTTTTATCAGTGATTTATTATTTCAAAACAAATATTGATGCACTTAAAATGTGAAAGTTTTTTAGACTAATGTAAAACAAGAGTATGTAAGCATTTTATATATATGTTGTTGAATTTATATTGGATTCATTAATTTAATTTTAACGCTGTTATATAATCTAGATTTTGAAATATAAAAAGATTTGGGTTCTGTATTCATTCTTAAGAAAATTACAATGGATAATTTTGGCTATAAATTATTGAAACAAGATATTCTATGCTAAAGCCTGAAGACATTTTGGTAAAATATGAGAAAATATTTGGTTGATTCTACTATAGTTTAGAGTTATAAAATAAATGTTTATGAATCTGAAGAATCATTCCACTGAATTCTTTGATTTCATTAAGATATGGGTAATATTTTTAATACTTGTACCTAGTTTGAGATATTATTAAGCTAAAGATTTGTAACCAAGTAAGAAGACAAAGATACCGTGGTGGTGCTTGGTTATACTGAAAAAATGCATGAACAATGCTAGCTGTTTAACATCATTGCAAACTGCTTCATAACAATCTGTAAATTGATTATGTTTGAAAAAATAATATATTATCATATTGTAACTCTGATAACAGTTATAATTTGACAAAATATATACCAGTGCAATATGAAATGTCAATGAAAAAATAAATTAGTAGTAGCACAGCAATCCAAATAAGTGTTACTAAAGCTGTGTTGGAGAAATCACTACTAAGTAATTGTTTACAGAGCAAAATTTGAGATTAGTGTTAAATAAATTACTGTAGGGCCAAGTGGATAACAGCATAGCTTTGTGAATTACACTAAAGCCAAATAGCTGGGTCAAAAACATAAGTAGTGAAGACAGAGGTAGTTTGACAAAATAGATAACTCTGGCAAACTGGATGCTTGCATTGCCGGAATGTAACAATAACAATATTATTTATTGAAATTAGCTTAACTGTTAGAGACTTTACAAGGGTATGTAAATACAATAACAATTATATATAGGGAACAAGATTTCAAGCTCTTTGTTAGTTCAAAGGGTCTGTTCAGGCACAAGAACAAAAGATAAAAAATACTTCTAAAGTTGTATTAGTAATGAAGAATTAACCACTGAGTTTTCTAGAAATGAATTACTTTTGAATAACAACTCGCCAAATACTCTATAGAGTGAGTCATTCATTGTACATTTTACCCAAGCTGAATGCTTTGGAATCCAAAAAATCATTTTAACAAACTTAGGTATTTTAATTAGGTAAAGGTAACTTTTTCAATATTTGTATCTAAATTGAAATATCCAGGTAAGATTTTGTTACCAAAAAATAAGATGAAGATACTTTGGCGTTGCTCTTTCCAAGTTGTTTTGATTGATAAGGGGGATGGTACTACAAGTGAAGGGATAGTAGTGGAACTAAACGAATGATGTTGCAGCTGAATGAATGACGAACTGAAAAAAAATTTATGCAAGTGAAAAAATGATGATGCACCTAAATGAATGGTGATGTATCTAAATGAATGTAGATGCACATAAATGGTAGTGCATTCTAATGGATAGCAATGTATCTTAAAGGATGATGGTGTTACTAAATGGGTGATAGTACAACTAAATGGGTGATAGTGCGACTAAATGGGTATTAGTGCGACTAAATGGGTGATAGTGCGACTAAATGGGTGATAGTGCAACTAAATGGGTGATAGTGCAACTAAATGGGTGATAGTGCAACTAAATGGGTGATGGTGCAACCTAATAGATGATGGTGCAACCTAACGGATGATGGTGCAACCTAACGGATGATGGTGCAACCTAACGGATGATGGTGCAACCTAACGGATGATGGTGCAACCTAACGGATGATGGTGCAACCTAACGGATGATGGTGCAGCCTAACGGATGATGGTGCAAGCAACCTAACGGATGATGGTGCAAGCAACCTAACGGATGATGGTGCAAGCAACCTAACGGATGATGGTGCAAGCAACCTAACGGATGATGGTGCAAGCAACCTAACGGATGATGGTGCAACCTAACACATGATGGTGCAGCCAATTGAGAAGACAGAGGCAATGGATGAGTGGAATAGATTAGTAGTTCTCTAAAATGAACCAATTACGGCAAAACTGAATTGCTATGAAGCCAAAAAAGGCTCTCAGTATAACTTTCCACCAGAATTGGTTGCTAAAGTGGTCTCAATGAATTGAGGTTTTAGGTTTTGCTCCAATGGTTTGAGTGATTTGAGTATTACTACTTTTTGAGTGTGAACTATGATCGTGGTTCAGCATTTTTCTTCTTTGGCTTGGCGACACTCTGCGAAGGTGCATAATAATTGCTTAAGTGGCTCTATTGGCCTAATTATTTGCCGAATTTGTTTCTGAATGAATATTTAATACTTCGTTTATTTATTAAACTAGTGGAGAGTATCAATGATGGTGCCCTGTGATAGAAGCATTTAAATTCTTATCATAAGGTTCATCAAAAGATATTCAAATATTTCCAGATAATTGTTGTGTAGTTCGTCGCAAAACTAGGTCTCCCTTTAAGAACTACCATACCATGAGCGTTATGACTTTTTTACTTTCCAAATAGTGCTAGATGTGAACTGGAAAGTCATAAAAGGGTTATGGTATTTATGTCCGTTAGCTAACTAATGAGCAAAAATATCATGTACTCAAAAGTTGATTTACATTATCGTGGTCTGAGTTGAGCCTGTCCACGGCACTCCACCGCTATGTGTCACTAGAGAGGTATGAATGTAGTATAAGCAATTAGTTCTACAGTAATTGAAAGAAGAAATGCGCAGGTAGAACGTGTGCCTCCAGTTGAAATCATGTAAACAAGCTTCTCGCTTCGAATACGACTGCATTCATTGCGCTATTTGATGTTGCCAGTATCCGTTACGAGTAATAGCTGGTCGTCGAATACCATTATTGATGGCTATTGAATACATTCACAACGCTTTTTTGAGTGCCGCCCTTACAATGCTTCTGGCTTTACATTGAAGATGCTAATCGTAATGCTGCGTAACGCGTCCTTGTAAGCAATTTATTCAAGTCGGAGATATTATTAAGATCTTCGTTGTTTAAAGTGTCATTCTATTGAGAATCTTTGAGTAGAGCTAAACCGATGTATCAGTGTTCATCAATATCTGCAGCTTTCCATGGCATGATCAATACGAAACTAAGAATTAGGTAATGTTTTTGGGTGTGGGCTTTGATATCAGTATGGTTCTGTGTTGTTTGGGTACGCTCTATTTAGTGTTTCATGTTGTAATTAGCTTCGGCTATTTGCGCCTTCTTGTGGTTGGAGTAACGGTTTCCGTCTTCAATGAAGGGTTGTCACTGACCTCGTGATTTATGTGTCCGTACATCTGTATCTAAAAAATCAGCAATCATTCAAACCTCCATGTACCTGGAACTAAGATATAAGAAACCTACTGTTTATACAAAATACTGACGTCAACAATACGCCGCCTTCATTTGACGGTCTGTTTTTCTCCTATTTGCATATTTCTAACGCTGGTTTTTGGTTCAACTCCCGTGGAAAATCTTCTCACCGACCTATCCTTCAACCCATCTGGCCAATGATATCGCTTGCCTATTTATGAGCACGGGCGTCGGCACGAAGCAGTGTCCATCAGACGTCTATCCTCGTGCCGCGACGCTTTGTCCTTTCGCCTTTGGACGCGGCCGCCGAGCATCCGCGAAGTCTTTGCGCGGGGAATTTGGGGATATTTACGATGCTGCGAGCGGGCCTGTATTGCGTTGGGGCTTGTTGAGAGCGTGGCAAGCGTGTGCATTGCGGAGCATCGGTCTCCTTATTGTGCGTGTCTTGTTCTGGTGTAGAAATGGTGGGCACGTGTTTGGTCTTTTTAGCGGACGTGTCACAGACTTCCTCGTCTTCATGGGGGGTATTTTTGAACTCGTGTTTTTAGCTTACTTAGGTAACGTGTTAAGTGACTTGATTTTAATATTTTTTAAATTTTTTTGTGGTATTGAACATTGCGCGTTTTGATTGATTTCTGCATTAACGTTGTATCAAAATCCGTCGTAGAACAAAAAATTTTAATAGCCTCGTTTACGTATTGCATGACATAATTAACTCACTCTTATATACCATCATGTACGTTTTTTTGTGTGGTGCCTCGTATTTTAAGCAATTTTTCGTATGAGCATCAAACCTATTTACCATTTTACTCAGTGACCGTTGAAGTAGGCTATCGTGGCGCGTGTTGGCCTTGTTAATGCTATTGATGCGCTCCTCAGGAGACATCTGTTGTATCTTTGGCAAGTAGCGCTCCCTGTGGGGAAATTGTGAGGTCCCGAGGTAAAAATAAGGTAAATCCTCCTCTTTTAAAACAAAAATATTCGTTTCATTGCAGACCACCATTTATCGATTCACTACTCCTCTCAGAGGGATACAACTATTGTATTGGTAGGAATTAGGGTTTCCAAGGGGGAAAATTTGATGTCCCGAGGAAGTGACGGTCATGTTAACTTTGTTGCTTAAATAGAAATTTTGTTTTTGTTTTGTTACGGTTCATTTATTTTCGGCTCACTGCTGTCCTGTTTTTTTTAGCACATGTTAATTCCTTCTTCGATTTATATGTTTTGCGATAAACTTCCTTCTCAGCCTGTTTTCAAGTGCAGAGGATCTCGTGTAAGAATATACGCTGCGTGTTATCCTCCATAACTAATGGTTCGGCTGCCCCTTTTCCGTGTCTAGGAATTCTTCTTCATTATGAACTGTATTGTTCTGAATACAAGGCTCCACTCAATGCACATTTCTGTTACGATCAGTGAACTTCCATTCTTGAATTTCGCTGCTACGTAACTTTAGTGATGAGGGCAAACGGATTTGGGTTCTTCGTATTATTTTACACTTCATTTAGTAGCTGAGATTATGCTTGTATCGCCTGCATTAATTTGTGACGCCTGTCAATAGATGTTATCAGTCCTAATTTCGGTGTTGACCTGGAGCGCTGTGGCGTTACAAGATTTTGATATTAACTACCTTATCTTATTGGCAGTATTAAAGAAAAATTCCGTGTCACTTGTGTTACCGTAATCGATGAAACATTAAGTTCGTTATGTATACGTTAGTTTAAATTCCATTCGCATTCGGTGCCTGCCATTGCCGATATTTACAAATATTATTATTTACTAATATTAATATTATTATTATTTACTAATATTAATATTATTATTATTTACAAATATTCGATATTTGCGATATTTATTTACTTGAACGGCATACTTGAAAGAATTGTTAGTGGCCTCGATTTTGGTTATCTGTTGGCCGAAGTAGTTTTAGGTCGTTCACTGCGGGTAGAATTTCGTACAGTGGCATGTACATTCTTACTGCACACTTCGAGTACTGTTTTTATTCGATGTAGGCTTGCGAAGTTCACATCTTTTTCCGCTGATACTTCGAAACTTTTTTCAACAAAATTTGACTATAAAGATCATCCAGCATTTTGCAGCCATCAGGTGCTGAGTTACGTTCAAATGAAATTATACTTTAGAAAAGCCAAATTTGATCAGTGTGGCCTGAAAAGTGCTTCCCAAGTAATCGTGATCATTCCGAGACGACAATCCATCCGTACTACTGCATTGCTTGCTCATTGTGCATCAATGTTGTGCGACTCTCCTGTTAGATTCTGCGTGTGTAAAAATTTTCTAGGTAACTCATTTACATTTCAAAATCACTATTCGTGTGCTTGTGAAGTGGGTCAGTTTTTTTCACTTCGTTCCTTAAACATAACGAGATAATTTTCTTTTAGTTTCTGTCATCGCTTCCTAGAATAAACTGAAAAAAATCGTCTTAAGAGCGAAGTTGTTAAAAATGGAGGTGATCTGGGAAAGGGTTAATGCTTATAGAGCCATATTTTTTTGTGGTGGGTCCTGAAGCTTCGGTCGTGTTGGCCAAACAAAGTCTGGACAGTTTGTTGGCTGAGCTCCAACGGAGCTTTCCGCCTGGCCCGAGTTTATGTGGCTTGAATTCTCTTACGTTATTTTATGATCGCACATACAAGGCTGCTCTGCACTGTTGGAATTGCACTGAAGTTAATTGTTTAACTTCTCCTGCTTTGAAGATGGAGTTATGAACTGATGAAATTATTGTAGAGCTGTGAAACAAATTTTCTGTTTTGAAGTGCTACTTTAATGTATACAGTTTGCTTATTAGTACGGGAATTGCGAGTTTTAATTCGCCTCGAGCAGTCGTTTATTGATAAAATTGCTGACTTTCTAACTGGCCACTTTTTTGCAATGACCAAATAATGCTGTGCTTTTGTCCAACGTGCACTGCCTAATTTTGATCTTGGTTCTCGGAGTAAAGCCTCAGTACTGGACGTGGTTATGTGCGGACAAAAACTTTTCCCTCAAAAGTGTTCAGGTATTTTTTAGATCCCTTTTCGATTTGTTTCAATATCTAACGACGACCGGCCACTGGGATGTGGAGTAAAATTGATTAGATTTGTTGAGTAGACTGCGGACATAACTATCAGAGCTGCCCGCCGAATGATAATACTTTCCTTCATGCCCGCTGAACCCGCAGCAAACGTGGCGCCAGAGGCAGTGCGCCAATGAACTTGTCTGGTGGGGGACGTGTCGCGCTACTTCTGCAGGGATAGCTTTGAATGTGCCCCGGCTAGGGTTGCCAGACGAGCCTCTTTCTCGCCCAAATATCCCAATGCACTATAGATTCAACATGACAGTCCGGTTTCAACGCAGCTGTTCTTATCGGTTATGCGCGGACCACAATATGTCAGTGATATCATACGGCCCGTCAAAAATGACGGGATTTGATAATGTTCGATAAACCACATAATTCATGTGATCAGGTTGGTGAAACATCATCAAGACACTTTGATATAAACTGACTGCAATGAACGTATGTGTGAGTACCCACGATTAAAATATTCTTGTACTTGTGAATTGGTAAAACTCATCCCACAGATGCATTCATTAAGCATCTTTGAGAGCATGACAGAGAGACGAACCAATCAACAACCAAGAAGGCAACCAACTGTGTAATATTATTTAGTGGATGAGTCTCACTGTTCTAGGATGAGGAATATTACGATAAGTATTAAGAGTGAAATAACACGCTCATGTACAGAATTGTGCTGGTATATGCTCTTATCTTTTAAAGTTTGAGCGCAAAACATCTGACATCTCTGGAGAGTTGGCAGCTTCTAGAGCGGTCTTTTGGCTAAGTTCTATTCAAAAAAATATAATTGAAGATTTTTCCGCGGGTAAAAAGCTTTTTTTGCAACCCTTGTCTGTTGCGGCGGCCCTGGTAATTTAGTTCATATATTTCACGGAATGTTAATTTCTTCCGTGACGTAGGTGACAGTGAATGGGTAATTTCTCGGGAAAATTCAATCTTTGTTGACAACTTACACCTGATAAAAATGGTGATGATGTACTTGATGAGTAAGGTTGCCACAGCATGTAATGCTGAGTTATTTCCTTGGCTTTTACAGCATGATTTAACTGCAGATTTTGACTACGAATATGCGTGGACCACCGCATATCAATGTCATTACAACGAACATCACTGCTACTCTTCTAAAATTAGGCAGCATCTAAATGCAATAGAGATTAGTGCTAGTACAAACTAGCATGCAGGCCTCCAGTGCGCGTGTTCTGCGTAGGCTTATTAGATGTGTCTTATCCGAGTCTCCCGTATCAGTGAAGAGTGCTAACACCACGATAACGCGCATATGTTTCTATTTCGTTTAGCGAGACTACTGGCAGAAGGGTGACAGCGTTTTCATTTGAATGTGAATAAAGTTATCTACGAGATCAGTTTAGAAGTGTCATCTGTACACGCGGTTATCTCTCCGTGAGCTGTCGCTGAAATTGTGTTGAGACATTGATTCCTAGCTAAGTCGATGTGTACGAAGTTGTCTTCCCTATTTGCAGCTTTGCATGAGTGCAGTAGATTTAGAAGTTGTGCTGTTGAAAAAAGGTAATCGCCGCACCATAGTTATGACATTTATTGTACAGCGTTAATGAATAACATTTTCACTGCTAGTGTTTGTGAAATCGCTGTGTGTCGATCATTTGATAGTGTTGGTTTCTCTTGGTATGTAAATCGCGAGAAAATTCTGTCTCCATAGTTGCGGCCTGTCATAATGTTCTACTATAATTCAAGAAATGTACCAGATACATTTTCACGGAACGTGGAAATGTTTTCCACTATAGCATTCTTGTATGTCTAGCGCATCTCGGGTCCCTCTATTCTGCTGTCTATCGCATCTTCCTGAAGAACTTTCTGGTACCTACTATGAACGTTGTCATTTTTGCCCTCAGGGGGATACAACTATTGTATCAATGGGAATTAGCACTCCCAGGGGAGAAAATGTGCGAGTTCCCGAGAGGAAAGTTAAGTAGGTCTTCTTTTTATCGAAATAAATGTTTTTTTGTTTTGTTAAGGACCACCTTTTTCCGGTTCACTACTGTCCTGTTTTTCAGCACCTGCTACTTTCTTTTTTAACTTTTATCTTGTTTCATGAACTTCTTTCTCAACTTGCTATTTCTATGCCTTTTCTGCATAGATTCCGGGTTTTCTTATCTCCAAACTAAATGGTGCCTTCCTCCTTCCTCTCTTCGGAACGTTTTGTTTTTCAGCGGTTTGGGAGGCTTAAACTAATATTTTGTCTAATCGAAACGTTGTCATTTTTTTCGGGTATCACAAATGTCCTATTTTCTTCGATCATTCTGAGTCGGTGAATTTAGCCGACTGTCTGCAATGAGCGCAATTCAGCCGTCTGTAATGAGCGTTTCCGCATTTTGTATGGCACGTAACAACGAAAAAGCCTTTTACTTTTTGGAGCTTTCAGTGAACCATCCACGGACAAGCATCACTCGCGATTATTTTATTTCAATGGTCTAGTTTGGAAATATTTCATTCCATGTGACACGCAACATAGCTAAAATACTATTTTCTCCTACGTGAGTTTGATGACCCATCAGCAGACAAACGTCACTCGTATTATTTTATTTCAATAGTATAGTACAAACATCACCCTTATTTTATTTCAATAATGTAGTACAAACATCACTCTTATTTCATTTCAATAGTACGGTAGAAACACCACTCTCAATATTTTATTTCAGTAGTATAATACAAATATAACTCCCGATTATTTTATTCCAATAGTGCGTAGTATGAGACACTGTATGCTCTATGGCAGCCATTCTCAACCTTTGCTCCATCATTAACCCCTTCGGCTTATTTCTCTGTTTACCCCCTACTCCCGCGTATAAAACTCACACACACACTTTCTTTGCATTCTCTCTCATTTTACAAAACTAAATTTGTTTGAGTAATTTTTGAATTATCAGGTACTTCAATTATTTACGCGCGACCACATAATTTTTTACCCCAAGGGTAAATATAATTTACTATATAATTTACCGTATAATTTACCTCTGGTTCAAAACCTCTGCTGTATGGCGTCACGGAACACCCCACCGCCTACTGCCACACTCATGGCCCGGTGCTGAGGAGCAGCAGGGAGGGCAAGCGTGCAGTGCCGGGTTGATACTGCATGCTGTATGGCGTCACGCCACACCGCCCGGTGCTGAGGAGCAGCAGGGAGGGCAAGCGTGCAGTGCCGGGTTGATACTGCATGCTGTATGGCATCACGCCACACCGCCCACCGCCTGGTGCTGAGGAGCAGGGAAGAAGGCAGGCGCGCAGTGCCGGGTTGATATATACTGCATGCTGTGTGGCGTCACGCCACACCGCCCGGGGCTGAGGAGGAGCAGGAAAGAAGGCAAGCGTGCAGTGCCGGGTTGATACTGCATGCTGTATGGCGTCACGCCACACCGCCCGGTGCTGAGGAGGAGCAGGGAAGAAGGCAGGCGCGCAGTGCCGGAGTGTCTCGCGCAGCGGTGCCCGTCTGTCTGCACGGAGGCTGTCGGCTGGCCGGGTGCCAGGGCAGGCCGGCACTGCCTGGATTTGGTCGCCTGACCTTTTCCTTGCGACGCGCCGAGTTTTCTTCCTTCACCATCGTCGTTCGTCTTTGCTAATGTTCTCGTACTGTCTTTAAGAAATGAAGTCTGGTTTCAGTGAGTGTTTTTAACTCTGGCATCTGTTTCAGTGTTCGAGAGGTACGCATCCTAGGTGTTGTGGGTTTATTGGATAAATGTGTTTTCCAATTCGTGCGGTGTTTTTGAACTCCTTGTACGTCCGTCTTTGCTAATTTTTTCGTACTGCCTTTAACAAATTAAGTCTTGATTTCTGTTGGTGTTTGAGAATTGCGCATCCTCTCTGTTGTTGTGGGTTTATTGGACGAATGTTTATTCCAATTCGTGTGGGGTTTTTGAACTTCTCGGTGCCGCAAGGATGGACATGATTTTGTGTGCAAAGATTGAAATGAAAATGAAAAATGCCGCCTAGTTATTTATGGGAGTGGTATGGTTGGGATTTGTTCTTATTATTCATTTCTTGTCCTATTCATTTAATTTGGGTAGATAATGTTTGGCTGTAGAGGAATCTCCGTTTGCTTGCCTAGTAGCATTTCTGCCTACCTTAGGAGTATAGCAATAAATATAACAGTTGCCTTAAGTAGTTTTCGAAAATACGATTCATGCATTAATTACGATGGCAGTAGTTAGCCTTTAATTCATCTCATATTTTCTTTCACAAGAAGCATTCTTGCGGTCGACGTATAAATAGATAAACTTTAATTTTTTCTGCACTCCGCCTGGTTCCTCGGTTGAAGAACATCCGTCACAGGAAGATACATGAATGATGTCTTGTGGTGGAGGACTTTTGCTATCCACTTACTCGCCCTGACGAGGTATGGCAGAGAGGAAATTTTGAGAACATATACATAGTCCTCAAAAATTCACTCAAGAGCCATTATCTTATGATACTTCTCTTGAAAACCTCTTGGCTTATTTCATTGGTCTTTTGGCGATTGGGTTACTTGATAATCATTCGATGTTTTCGATGAAAGTCTCTTGTAAGTTTTTGTAAAAATTATTTCATTTAACGTTTTTGTAAGCTGATTCCGTGAGTCATTCGCAGTCATTTTTGTTTGTGTGGGCAAAAACAAATGTTACTCCCGCATAAATAGCGTAAGATTAAGAGCACGTATTTTATTATGAGCAATAAGATGAAGCCATAAGATTGAAAATTTTAACGTTCTCCGCCTGGTTTCATGGACTCAAACAGGCTGATCACTTCAGTTCCACCTGAACGCTTCCAATAAACGTCGCTCTCGACGCCATGAGCACGACATATTCTTGGACGCATGCCAGCACGTGCTCCTGTAATGACCTTCCCAGACGCGGCAGTCTCTGTCTCCATCGTCCAGACCGCTCAGCATTGTCGTTCCTGAATACGGGACAACATGCTTGGGGTCGCGCCTCACTGATCATGCTACCTCACCCATTCGAGGAACGTATCTTTACAAAAAAACCTTGGCCTTGCATCGGCGTAAGGCCTCATTGTGTTTTTCTAACTTATGGGCTGTGTTAATGGGGAATACGGTTCAAGAAATTTACTTGTTTTTCTTCATAACTTCATTGATTTTGATATTTTGAGTTGGTTTAGTGTAGTTGTTAAGAGATATTTTGTTTTGTCTCCATGGTTGGGAGTGGGACACTTGTTCAACCGAAGGACGTGGATGTAGTCAGGCAACGATGATCTTTGAACTTGTTTACGAGAAAGATGCGTTACATTTTTCATCAAATATTCTCTTCGGAGGGATATAAATATTGTATATATGGGAATTTGGGCTCTTACGAGAAGATACGAGGTTCCGAGCTAAAAGTTAGGTAGGTCTTTTTTATGTGCTTGGAAAATAGGTTTTTGCTTTGTTACATACCATTTTTTTCAGTTCACTGTTCTTTTTCAAGACCTGATACATTCATCTTGTTTCAAGAACTTGATTCTTAACTTGCATTTTCTATGAGCACGCGGTCTTGTGTGGGAGCACATCGTGTGCAATGTAAAATAGTACACACCCGCTCATTGCTGAGATTCTCGTAATGTTAATAAATTTTGCGAGTAGACGGAAGAAAATCATGTTATGCTGGGTGCCCGGACATGTGGGAGTATCGGGCAATGAGCGAGCTGATCGGGAGGCTA
>JACJUY010000066.1:70673-186449 GCA_014220935.1 Platorchestia sp. MABIK
ACTGCAACATGGCCGGGCGCACTGCGTAGATGCCTCTGGGGATTTCAGCGTGGGTAAGGCGCCCGGCCAAAAATGGGTGGGCAGCTGAAATCCCCTACGGGGTGTTTTGGCTGTCCTGTGCTTGCGGATTGTGCGTGGCTCTGTGGATGATCCCGACAAGGATCAACTGGGGCCCTTATAAGATGACAGCAATGTGGGTGGCAATTAGAGCGGTTTTTGTGATGGCTGCTGCTGTGTTTTCCATAATGGTGATTGTGACAAACTTTGAACAACAATTAGATAGTGTGCTTCCGTGTAACGATGTGAATTTCGTATTATTGAACTGTGAGATCTACAGCGCGATATAATACGAATTACTGAAGCGCTAGCAAATTAGTGCTAATACTACTACTACTACTACTACATCGTGTGCATCGATTCTTTGTTCTCTAATTCCTTACTAACTGTTGCCGTCTTCCTTGCTCTCTTTGGAACACCTTTGTAGTGGGTAGGGAGGCTTTAACTTATAAAATGAAATATTTTCCAGTTTTTTGCAAAGATGTTCTAGCGTGACGATATTGCTCAGATTGACACTCGTAGTATTATTTACCGAAGCGTTCTCATGTAAGGTCATGAAAGTGTCCTATCGCAATATTTTTGGTAGAAAATTGAGTTTTCAGCACAGAGTGGTGGTGTTAAAGTTAAATACGCCTTGTTTAAAAGCTAATTAAAGTTGTGCTACTGGGAAAATTCGGAGAGAACTAGGTATTAAATTTACCACGTGAGAGATCAGTACTTTAATAGCGACCTAGTTTTCTGTGGGCTATACAGCCTTGAGTAAAAAACAAGTTGCTCCACATGAACTGTCGTGAAAGGAAAACTAGGTGAGCTACTATATTTTTCAGGGAAATCAAAGAATAAATACTGCATGCATTATGTAAAGGAAAAGTTGATGTCACGCGAAAAAGATTTTGTGTAAGCGGTCTGCCAGTTTCTCATTGTTTGGAGGCAAGACGAAATTGCGCTGAAGCTCGGTCCCAAGGGGCAATAGTTGCATCACTTTTGCGTGGGCACCAAGTTACTATTGAGGTCTTGGAGCGTGGCTGCTCAAGTGTCTTTACTGTCTGTCAAAAACTTGAGCCTAGACTGAAGTTCTGTTTTAAATTGTGTTTTACTTGGTGACTGCGAATTTTTATTATTTATATTAGATACGAATCAGAGAACGTCAAGATAATCAATTTCCTCTTTGCTTTTGTCTTGAGCGGTATGAACCTTCGGGGCATCATAACACAGTTTATATTTTTGTTATTGTAAGAGTTACAGTTTCTGGTAATAGGTTATTCGTTGCTACTGCATGTTAGAAAATTTGGGCATGCATGCAGTGTGGTTGCTGTGCACCGTAAGCTCAAGACGTAACTTCAAGACCCGCTGTCTGTCTCCTATAAATAACCAGTGCTTCTCATGACGAGGAAATGCCGCGTCATTTTATCCTTGATGTGGCCGCGTCTTCGTCGAATTGCATCATTTAACTGTTGTATTTACTACTCAGTTTCATTTTGTCTTGTCACCATTTTTCATTGTCTTTAATTTTTGGTCGTTTTATACGGCCACTTTATTTCTGTGGATGATCTTGATCGTCGTCTTAATCGTTACATTGTTCCGACAAGTTATTTTTTAATTCATTATATGCTTGACTACTTTGGGAAGATGACGCCACGAAGTTGAACAGCTTTCAAAATAGCAGTTCTGGGTGCAAAATTTACTTCCATCAAAGTCACGTTTTCCGACGTCCTGGCTGTTTTAAGGGATAAGTTGAACACCGTACCTTCTTTAATATAGTTTTCTTATTTTATTCGTTCTTGAATCATCCGAGTTTGTAGCTTAAAATTTTGAGTTGTCTCAAAGCATACAAATCACACATTTCGTTACCATATGAATCAATGTATTTCATTCAAAATTTTATTCGTTGAAAATCGTGGTGAAAGTATGATTTCTCAGCCTCCGATTAGCGCTCCCAGAGGGCAGATGAGAGATCTCAAGGTTAAGGTTAGGTAGGCCTTTCTTCTGTGGAAATAGTTTTCGTGTGTTTGTTACGGACCAGTTTTTCGGGTTCACTGCTGTCTTTTTTTCAGCACCTATTATTTTCTTCTTCAAAATTTCTTTCTTTCATAAACTTCTTTCAAAATTGCATTTTCAGGCTCAGAGTGTGGAGACACCTCGTGCATAAATTTTTAGTTCCCTGAATTTCATCATAAATATAGCCTTCCTCATTTTGGAGAAACCTTTGTTGTGGTTGGAGAAGCTAAACTTCTAATTTTGTTACCTTATCTTCGCTCTCATGAGTAGTTAACAAGGTAGTGTGTTATTCAAAACTTGAGACGCCATTTAATGTCCTTCAATATCGCTATTGTCTCTGTCAGAGCGTCTTAATAAGTTATAATTCTCGTACTATAATCCTATAATAATTATGCATGGTGCGGTTGTTGCCGGATGGTGTGGGCCGCAGCCGATGTGCTTAACGAAATATTTGTGTTCTTGGAAAAACTAAACCCCTGTAAGGAAATGTTGGATGACGAGCGTTTCTGAGCATTTGTTCAGGTTTGGTTGGTTGCTTGCTTTTGCGCCTAGCGATGGGTGGCTGTCCCTTTGGCTGCGGTTATTCGCCTAGGGGGGAAATGTTAGGTCTCGAGTTGGTTTGGTAGACCTTCTTTTTGTTGAAAAAGAATAAATTTTTTGTCTTGTTATGTACTATTTTTCTTTGGTTCACTGCTGGATTGTATTTCAGCCCTTATTACTTTGTTCAACTTTTATCTAATTTCATGTACTCGTTTCTTAACCTAATGTTCTCATGTGTTGGTAATCTTGTGTGGGAATTCTGATTCTTGTGTGTTCTAATTCTTATGTTATTCTAATCTACTCTAATTTTTCTTCGTATTAAACAACTTTTACTGATGTACCTGCCGGTATTTTTGTTTCTAAGCTGTCCGCTTGTTCTGTAAATTAATAACGTTTTCTATGTACATTAATTTAGTTTCTTTAAATTAAAGCTCCCTATACTCTGAATTCATTCTGAATGGTGCCTTCCTCTCTTTCTCTAAAATTAACTTTTCTAATCTTAGGGCAGTTCGCAAAGGCTACAAATTTTTTTCCGGCTGCCGTCCTGCCGCAAAGGCTGCCGTCCGTGTAAAATATATGATAAAATAAAACGATAACAAGATTTCAGATCATAGATGCCCACAATTTTCCATAAAGTATTGGAATGCCTTGATGAGAGCGTCAATTCCTCTGAGCAAGTGATGAGAGAATGACGTCACGTCTCCATAGAGGCACTAGCTACTCCACCTTGTTTCCTGGTACTCTCTGAGGCAGGCGGGCGAGTATCGTGTGTGTGCAGGCCGTGTTGCTGGTGATGCTGTAAGTGTGATGTCATAGCCAGGACTGGCATCACGCACGCCAGTACGGAGTGTGTCTACCACGGTGCTTCTCCTTATTGCAAGGCTAGTCCGTGGCGTCACTTCCCTGTTGCGTGAGTGCGGCTCCACCTCGTGTTGACGGGCGCTGCGTTTTTTTGTGAGTCGTGTCTACACAGCTGTTGTTATTATCGTTGGGAAAATTTTCCTAAATGTAGAATTGCGCTTAAAATCGTGTAGCAAAATCGGGTTTATATTGTAGGGAAACTCCATTCGTCCAATGTTAATAACAAAGAGCATTGAGAATTAAATGCTTCAGTTAGCGCTGGGCGAATGCCGAGCCATAACTCGGTCTATGAGCTAAGAGATTACGCAAAGTGTTCAAAATATTTGATACTCAGCTACAGTATGCTTTACTGCGTTTGAGCTTAGCTCGTAAAACGTTCCAGAGCTTTGTTGACCTCGGAGAACGAGTGAATTACTCGTCGATTTCATTCTTCGTGCTTGGCTTTTTGCTGAAAGGTAAAGAAAAATTGTCATTGCGCTATCCTGCGTGTATTATGGGGCAAACAGTAACTTTAGTACAGAAAACGACGTTTTAACTAGAGTAAACGATCATTTTACCGAAACTAACTGTTATTTTGCTGCGGTTTAAGATTTTTTACTGCGGTAATCGGCGAACCTTTTGCTGCGGTATAAGGCATCATCAGCATATTAATGTTTTTTAGTGCAAAACGGAACACTATCAGCGTATAACAAGATGCTATAATTTGAATTCATTTTTTTACGGCTGAGATTCTAATCACACGCGTCGTTTGTTCGTTTTCTCATCCCACAAAACCCGCTAAAGAATGAGCACCACAACGTAGATTTGTCCTATACGGTGATTTGTAGCGTGAGACACTTCAGCTATAGCTGTATGGACCGAGAAATGGAGCGCCGTCTGAACGGAACGGTTGTAGATACGTTTTGGTATAAAGATTCCATTTCCACGCGCTCGCTCAGGGAGATGCAACTATATTGTCTCCATGAAAATTAGCGCTCCCAGAAGACCGATGTGAGGTCCCGAGCTGGGAATTAGGTTAGGTCTTCCCCTTGTTGAAATAGAATAGTATTTACGATTTTGCAACGGATCATGTTTTTTTCGTTTCATTATTGTCTTTTTTTCAGCACCGATTTCTTTCGTCCTCTACTTTCATCTTCTGTTTAAACTTCTTTTTTTAACTCATTGTTTCTGTACGCAGAGTATCTTATGTGGGAACATATAGTTTACATAGATTCCCCGTTCCCTAAAACACATATGAAGTGGTACTTTCATCCTTACTTTCTTTAGTACATCTTTCTCGTGGTTAGGAAGGCTTAAACTAACCCAAAATCTAATCTTCGTTTTATTTTAACTCGACCTTAGAATATGGAGAGAGTCGCATTAGTTTTAAGTGAAAATGAGAGTGCAGGCTGCGCCCATTAAAAACGTCAAACGACTTACGGAGTATTTCATCTGGTAACTATTACTTATTTTCACTTAGATTAACGCAGCAATGCCATCTTCCACACCCGCCGTTCAATTAAATTTTACACTTCATAAATGTGTAGCCGCTGAGGTATATTCGGTGTACGGGCGCTTCTGTACTTGGATTCTACTGAATATGGTAAAAGTACGGCAAACTATTCGGAATCAAGTCCGTGCTGAAATTTCTTACTCGTTTGTGCACTTACAATAATTTGTAAGTACTAGCCAGTATACCTTGCTTTATTTTGTTTATAAATAGGTGATTGCATAAAATATTTGGTTTGAGCTGTAGTATTTTAACGACTTCTTGATATTATCAATATTCCGTACAGCCTATCGCCTTTACTCATTTATAGAGTTTTGCTGATTCAATGTATTTAATTGACCACGGTTCATCATTTTTGTGATGTTTATCTAATTGAATTATGCTTTGAAATAAAGATGGAATTTGAAGTCTTTCAAAACACAAGTCCCTACTTGTGGTATAAACCTGGTCTTGACATGGCAGCGAACGTTTCATCTTTGTAACTACTGTAGCCGAAAAACAGCGCAAAGTTCCTTCTTGGGATCTGGGTAGCCACAAATTGACGTGTGTTTTTTTTTTGNGGGAGGAGATGTGCCATCTTCATTTTAGTTCACCTCTGGGTCTGATCTAGTCCAGTTGACCACATTGCTTGGTCACGTAACTTGAGCGTATTTACCGTCTCCCGGTGTGCTCCAACTCTCGGAGCCATTCTTTTGGTTCATGGTTTCCCTTTAATGTTTACCGCGAAAAATGAATGTCCTGAGTGTCATGCGAGTGTGCTAGTTGGAAGTAGCTCATTTTTTTGGTGTTGAGTCAGGAATCGTGCTGAAATTTGTTTGCTGGTGAACATTTATTTAAATGTTGCTAGTTTAGAGTTTGAAATAGTGTCAAGTGGGTGCTACAAAAAGCTTATTGAACCTTTCTTAATTCGATAATCGAATAGAAATTTAAATGTTATGGACTTATGAGCCGAAGAAATGAAAATGCAGGTTGAACCGGCTTTCGGCCTCTTTTATTCAATGACGTGTATAAATAATTCTGATGCGAAAAGGATGTAATGTTGAATTACCAATGGTGCGCTCGGTTATGTAGGTGTTGTTACAGCCGTTCTTTGTTTTTCTTTTTAGGTGTGGCTTTGGAGGGCTGCTTCCCTCCGTATTAACGTTCTCTATGTAAATTGATTTAGTTTCTTTAAATTGAATAACGTAGTATTTTTTTACCTTCCAGTGAAAAACACAGTCGTCATGCTAAGCCTAACTACAGTGCAGAAACGCTGCTTCTTCCTTAATTTACTTGCTTTAAAGCTGCCTTTACTGCCTTCAATAATTCTGCGAGCCCATTTCCATAATTTAACATTCCATTTTTGTGCTCATTATTTCGGATGGAGTAGAGGTTTAGGTCGCTCTCCCAAGGTTTATGTTGCGGATTACTGCCCGCCGTGGAAAACGCAAACTCTCCTTGCCGCTATTTGCGTTATCAGGGTAGGTAGTCACGAAACATCATCTTCTACCTCTCCGTCTCGGAGAACTTGCTGTACAGTCTGTCCTTGAGTTATGCATTGTATTATACGAATCTCAATTTAATTTATACGGACAAAAACTGGTCCTACTTATTCAAAATTTGAATGAAGCATCGTAATAGTTGGAGAATAAGTAGGACTAACTTCTACTCGCACAAGTTGAGGTGCAATGAAGCATCGAATAAGTTGAAGATTATACTAGGACTAACCTTTACGCACATGAGTTGGGGTTCGTATGAGGTGATGTCGGTTTACTCGAAGATCGATTGTAAAGAGCTGTGGAAGGAATTTGTTCAAACAAAGCATCTCTTGGTGTCGGGCCGTGACGTTCATTTCACGAGCCGCCGCATATTTGTGCTGATGAGCCAGCGGTGCTTCGGGATGCCCAGCTACAGATTGGCTCGCTAAAGCTCACGTGTACTCACTCGCAAGTAATCTCTTGTTTACAACAAAGTTCTGGTTTATTTTTCCGCGTTCAGTGCGTGAGTGTAAATTAACACGTTAACTTCGGCAGGTTAAACTGAAGTTCAATTTTCAGCTCAAATTAGAGTTGACTTTAGATATCAATTTTGGAATTAACGAATATTGAATAGATGGTGCTTTTATTTAGTGTTTATTAAGTATTTATAAAAATTGAGTTAGTGAATGCAGGTCTGTCAGCAGCATTATGAAAATACCGCTCAGTGATCACTGGTGGATCCGTTCGCAGGGAATGTGTTAAAGGGCAATTTTTCAATTCCTCGGAAAATCTATCAATGCATTCGACGGCGTTTTCTGAGGGGAAAAATCATATTCACGCACTACGTTTCTACCATACGTTGCGGTGATTCTTGTGTGAACATTAAACATAAGAACTCGTAAGTTTTTGTTTCTTGCGTAGTTGACTGAATGATCCTGTTCAGTTTCCGCAGTGAAATTTTTATCTGAATTCCTGCTATGTGGTCTATGAATCTCATTCGAGTTTTCCACAAGTTAGTTTATTTGTTGGAATGTTTGGGCTAGTGGGCCAAATCAGGGAATTATGTGAAGCTGAATGAACTATTCTGTTTGTTTTTTAGTGTGTGATCACGATTTTAACTGGACTATTTTGTTCATGGCTGTTATTTTTGCTTCTCGAATTATTGCTGCAGCTAAATTCTTTCATTATTTATTTATGGGCAAGTTAAAAAGCGGGGCACGTAAATAAGTTATTTCATTCATTCATTTGTAAATATCCTTGTTGGCGTTATCTTCCTTGTAGATTTTTCGCTAATTTCTTAGGTTTTGTCTTATTCCGTTCTACGGTCTTCAGATCTTTTCGGGCGGGAGCGATTTGTTACTGTTATGATCTACCTCCCCAAAACATGTAGTCTTACGACAAAAATCTACAGCCAATCACGCTAGTTCTTTCTGTGGATGATGATACACTTACATCTTTTGCTAAATTCCAAGCATGCATCATTCACTTCAAAACGGTCATCTGCGTTGGCCATTCCATCATATTCTCTCCACTGCAGCACAGTCGAGAGTGTCCTGCATTCGTTTTAAACAAACCTTCGTTCCGGTTTGTTGTTGGAAACTCGTGATCTTTCCTGCGTCTATGCAATACTAGCTCGCCCTCTGCACTGTCTTCGATGCTGCAATATTTCGAGTGATTATATTATCCCGACCGGTTTTTGTTCTCGCAGTCTGTTGGTTGTTTTCCAAGTTCGGTTTTCTTCTCGGCGATCTGGGGCTGGAACTCCAGGAAGTTTATGTCCTCGGAGCGGTACTGCTCGCAGCGTGTGTTCTAGTCCGACTTAACGTAGTATAGAGCATAGCTAAGTCGACGTGATCAAACTAACACTGAGAGCAGTGTTGCGGTGATCGTGTGACTAGTTTGAAAATCTTGTTTCTAAATCCTAATTTTTTCTGTTTTTTATTCCCCTTAAGTAGATACAACTACTGTATTTATGAGAATTAGCCCTCCTAGGAGGAGGATGTGAGGTCCCGAGTTGAGAGTTCGGTAAGCTTTCCTTTTGTCGAAGTAGAATGGGATTTTTGTTTTGTCGTGGACCATTTTTTTCAGTTCACTACTGTCCTGTTTTTCAGCACCTCTGGCTTTCTTCATCAACTTTTATCATGTTTCACACACTTCTATCTCAACTCGCTGTTTCTATGCGTAGGAGATCCTATGTGTTGACACAGCTATGCATAGATTCCTCGATCCCTAAGCTTCATACTAAATGGGGCCTTCCTCTTTCCTCTCTTTGGAACGCCTTTATTTTGGTTAGAGAGGCTCGAGAGGCTTAAAAATATCTAATCTACATGATTTGATCGAAATGTTATTGGGGTTATAAGTAAGTAAAAGTTTTGCTTTTTGCAAAGTCTAACGATGAAAAAACAGCAATGAAAATCGCTTTCATGGGAATCATATTTCGTTGAAACATTTTGCGTAAAGAAAGTATTTAGTAAGAATTTAGTTTACTTGTCATTTATTAAGATTTTGGTGTTAACTCTTTAAATTAAGATTTTGGTGTTAAACTAACTCTTTGCCCGGAGAATGAAATACAGTTCATTTTAAATTACTTGCATTCGAATTGCATCGTTTCCGAGGTCAACTTATGTCATCACTAAGCTTATGATTTAATGTTTGGCATTGTGACAGCAACGCATTTAATTTTTTATTTCTCTTTTTACTGCTGCTAAATGGTTATGGAGGTGCTAGTGGTGCCCTTGAATAATTTGTACTGGCAAATTTCGTTGTTTTTTGAGGAATCCCTCTAATTTGCGTGTATACGTTTTGGTAATGATTGCCCTCTTTAAAAAGAAAATTCCGCAGTAAGACATATCGTCCCTCGTGAAGCGTGTCGTTTCTCATGAGATGTCTTCTCAGAGGATACAACTGTGGTGTTTATGGAAATTTGCGATCCCAGGGGGAAAATGTGAGGTCTCGAGCTGAGAATTAGGTAGGCCTTCTTTTTGTTAAAATACATGTTATGTGTTTGTTAATTATTAAGAATCAAATTTTTGTCGGTTCACTATTGTTCCGTTTTTCAGCAGCTTTGATTTTATTTTTCACGTTTTGTCTAGTTTCACAGCCTTCCTTCTTAATTTACTGTTTCTATGCGAAGGAGATCTTGTGCGGGAACATACCTTGTGCATGGATTCCACGTTTTCTTAGCTGCACATTAAATGTTAAATGGTGCCTTGATCATTCCTATATCTGAAACGTTTTCGTTGCGGTCAAGGAGGCGTGAACTAACCTATCTAAAAATAAAAATAATAATAATAATTCTCATCAGATATGTGAGATGAATCATTTCTCGTGATATGTGTCGAAAAGTATGGTTCAAGTGTGTGTTCTAAACAAAGGTGAATTTACTTCGACCGGACACACATTTTAATGCTAATGAAATTCAGCGAGACCTTCTTGTTTACTTGTTTCGGCTGTCCAATTACTCTCCCGGTGCACTTGCTCACTAACACTAAAGCGAGAGTGTGTTATCAGGGATGATAGCTTCAACGGAGATCAGCGATCAAAATTACATGAGCAACGGAAAATGTGCGTGTCATGGGGCGCATTTTAGAATCGAAGTTTTTGGCCTAATTTCTGCAGGAGTGGTAACCGAAGTTTAGACTTCCTGAAATGGGGTGCAGATGATGTAATTCTCTTTTGTAAACTAATGAGAAAGTGAGAATATTTGACATGAAGGTTTATGTAATTGTTTCGATTTTGGTCTCATTATCATTTTCTATGTTCTCCTAATTTTTTTCCGTGTTGGATCCAGCAACGGTTCCAAAGTAATTCTTTCAAGAAGCCTCAAATACAGTTCGAAATTATTCCGCTTTATGCTTTGCTTTGAGGCAGAGCACAATCGCTGTTTTTACAAGATTTCGTGTTCTGTTACAATTCATTGTAATGTCTTCAAGACTGATCTAGCTCAATAATCCTGCGAAATTTTCCAGAGGCTGTAGCTCTTGTACGCGTTACTAACTAAATATTTTACTGTATCTTGTACTTTATAAGGATCTCGTTATGCAGTTCTTGTTAGAGGATATATTAGATATGTTCTGTCTGCTCACTCACTGCATGAGGGACCCTCGGCGTGCCATTCCTCCCCTCGCCGTTCCGCTCGCCGGCCGTCGCTCTCCAGGCGTGGGTCTCGTTACGAGTGTTGCCTTCAAGGGTCGAAAAAATTCTTGAAAATTATTCTTTCACTTTCATTTTCTGCGGTCAAATCGAAATTAAATAAACTTAGTTCTTGAAAATCTCCATAATTTTCTGTGTTTTTGTTGAATGAAAATATCTGGCACGGTAAAAATTTGCCGAATTTACGAATGGAGTGTGGATTTAATTTCCAGAAATTTCTGTACTGTTGGTGCCACTAGTCGATGCTACTGAAGTTGAAGCTTTTGGCACGGCCGTCAGTGCGCGCTGGGGAGTTACGGTGTCATGTTCCTTCGTGGTGTTCGTGTGGTGTACCCTGGACTGGTGGCGATCCCAGTGCCCCCACCCTTTTTACCAACCGTGTCCTAGTGTCATTGCACTTCCTGAACCTTATACAATTTTCAGTAGCTCCTACTGCAGTGCTGAAATTGCATTAAAATTCGTGAGGTGCAAGGTCTCAGAAGTGATGAGGGAGGGCTGTGTTGACCTCGAGTAACGTAGTAGTAGGATGGTGCCCCCGCAATTTCTGGACCGCACGTTTTTCCTAGGCTTGTTCGTGCTCCAATAATTGTAGCACTAATCTGGCTAAACGAGCGAGGTTTTGCGTTGCCGGACTTGTTAATTCTTCCGGATGGAGGGCTCCAAGCGAACGCCCTGTGACAAATTAGAATCGGACTTACGGGTGTCCGTCTTTATGCTTTAATGTGTACATAAGTGAAACTTGGTATGTTGATGGTCTCTAAAAAATGCGTGATTTTTTGTAGATTTTTCACACGATGCATTTTTTTCGAACTGAAAACTGATTGTTTACTGTGATCCTTCACTACTTGTAAATTTTTGTTTCAATTTTCTTTGTTAAGTTTTAGGAAACGGAATTTTCAGAAAGATTACTTGCGCTGAGGTACGTTTAATTTGACGAAATTTGAGTTTAGCGTTACTTGCTTATTTCAGGATGAGTTGGTCACACTTGACGGTTGTCGCGACACTACGCTTGGCAATTCTGATAGCAAACCTAAAACGAGAAAAACCTCCAGTTTTTGCTAGCTTTCCCTTTATTTGTCAATTAACTGGAGCGTTTAGAAAATATTATGTTTAACTTATAGTCGGGTGGCTTCATAGTTTTGGCACAGTTAAATTCTATTTAAATTTGATTGAATTCTAAGAAGTTTTCCTACTTTCTTTTAACAAGAAACTGAAGTGCTTAGAAGCAATTATTGTTACCTTATAGTCGGATGGCTTCGCAGTCTTTTGTATATTCTAATTCTACGCAAATTTAATGGAATTTTAAGAAGTTAGATAACCGCAAGTCCTTGACTAAGTTCTACCAGAGAACCTACTGTTCAGTAGAGGCGGACCTAGTGCATTGCAGCTGTGTGCCATTTACTTTGTTATCCGTGATTTAAATAGATAATGTTCCTTGCCTGCATGTGAAGGGTTGTTGTAAGGAAATTTTGAGTGGTGTGAAGCCTGTATCGCGGATACGCTCATCACTCGCTCTTAGTTATGGATGGAATTAGAGCGTGCAGCATTTTTCGAGTGGAGATCTGGTACAGCTACCTTCATTGTTAACCCCCATGAGACCACTGTCATTGCAATAATTCCTGAAATTCGGCCTCCAAAGGGATACAACTATTGTATCTATGGGAATCATCGCTCCCAGGAGAATTATGTGAGGCCCCGGGCTAAAGGTTAGGTAGGCCTTCTTTTTGATAAAATAGAAAAAATTTTTTGTTTGGCTACGGGCCATCTTTTTCGGTTCACTGCTGCCCTGTTTTTCAGCACCTACTACTTTCTTCTTCAACTTTCATCTTGTTTCATGAACTTCTTTCCCAACTTACGGTTTCTATGCCCCTTCTGCATAGATTCCGCATTCCCTAACATCCGTACTAAATGGTGCCTTTCTCTTTCCTCTCCTTGATACGCTCTTTTTTTGTTGAGGTTAGGGAGGCTTGAACTAACTTATAATCTAATCTTCAACTTTTATCTTGCTTCATGAACTTCTTTCTCAACATGCTGTTTCTTTGAACCTTCTGCATAGATTCCGCGTTCCCTTATCTCCATACTAAATGGCGCCTTCCTCCTTCCTCCCTGTGGAACACCGTTGTTGCGGTTAGGGAGGCTCAAAAACCAAGATCTGATCTAATGCTCGTGATTTATGTACACATTATAAATTGGCTTGGTGTCCGTATCTTGTTGTTTAATGTAGGAAAAATTCTAGAGGTTGTGGAATGTGTATCGCACATACATACCATCATGTCGTATCTCACAACTGCCCGAGCTGCATACATATTCTCGATGTTGGGTAAAGCGAGCGGCATGCATTTAGAAAATTTCCGGAGTACTTGACGCAGTTTGAATGCGTTGCTCCAAAAGATTTGAAAAATTCTGTAGTGAAACAAGTTTTCGTTGCAGAATATCTTTGCCACAATGCCGCCGTGCGCTATAGAAGATACAGCGGGAGCATTTTGTGACGGAGCTGCATAGTGTGCTAGGGACCTGCATTATGTTCCTATTGTACGACTCGTACCGTCGACTTCACCTCTGTGTGGAGAGTGCCTTCACCAGTAGGGGAGGAAAGTGAGTTCTGCTTGCCAGTTGGGAACTATATCTCTGGAACACGTGAGTTATTTGAATAAATTTCTCGCAAATGTGACTATGCTCAGAATTGAAAAACGTGGACGTTGTGAAACAATCCAGTTGAAAATGAACGTGATTTAAGGTTTTGGGCAAGCACCTGGTGAATTAACTACATGTCTGACTCTCAACATGGACAAATTTATTGATATTGATTGAAATTTTTTGACGAACTTTTAATGAAAAGTATCGTTAATAAAGGTTGCAAAATTGAACATTGTTTTGCACTCTCGATTTAGTATTAGGTAGAAGAAAATCCTTTATGCGGGCTTGTGATTTGGATGGCCTGTGATGGCTGTGTGGTAACACCAATATTGAATGAGTTGTGGTGGTGCTTTTGGTGGTGGTGAGTTGTGGGCAGTTGCGAGTCACGAACCTGGGCAGCTACATACTGTAAGTGCAGGTCACCGTTGTTGGACTGGCATTTCTCATGCCTAAATCGTCAATCTTGAGCTTTTAAAATATGCGGAAAACAATCTCACTATGTTTTGATGCTCGGTCGTGTTCATTGTCAAATTTTCTTCGCAAAAGCCAAATTGAGGATTTTGGCCAGATGAAAGGCTAATCAGGCATCCCTGGTCACCGAATGCAGAACTTGCGCACTGAGTCTTTCTTGAGTCTCTCTTATTTTCGAGAAGTGCTAACTTCGTACTCAAATCGTTTTTGTATGAATGATCATTTGAATGTGGAGTTACTCTTTTGAGTTTGTTTGTTTGTGGTTCATTGGCTCAATTGGGTGAAAATGTAAAAATTTTAGTATGGGCATGAATTGTAGAAAAAAAGTGGTTAAATAACGTTTTCATGGTCTCCACCATCGCAATTAAGCTTGAAGTCTGTTCTGAAGTTTAAAATTAATACAATGACTTGTTAAATGTCGTTCTTATGACTGTTACTGGATCTGGCGTTCGTGTGCTTGTCACTAGATGCCTTGTGTGTAATGGGACCCGAGCCGTGTGATGAAAACCTCAAAATATTGGCACTTCGAGATTTTTGTAGGTCACTTCTCCATTCAAAACTTGGGGTAGAAAAATGACGATGCTGGTCTCACGTAATTGCTTTTAGGAGCTTGAAAAACTTGTGATCACTTTCACTTCATTGATAAAGTTGGCACGTAGAGCGCGCGAGCATTGTTTTTGATCAGTAAAGTTTGATCTGGTGAAAAAAAGTTGAATTAAGTTGGGGCTTAAAGAGAATTTGATCGTCTTGCAATTTATTGACCAGTTCATCCTCGCGCGCCTCACTAGGTAGACGGACCGCCTTGTGCCGTTCAATGACAGCTCCAGAATGATTTTTATCTTTGTAAAGTTCTCGAATTTGGCTATTTGTCTCTGAAGTTCGGTTTTTGTCTTTTAAAATATGTACTTTTTCTTTGAATTCAACTTTTTTTTTCTTGATATTTAAATTTTTTTATTTTGAATTCGACCTTTTTCTCCTAATTATCATTCAAGTTTTAAACTTGGCCTTCTTCTTCTAAAATGTCGTTTTTCTCTTACGGTTTGGCCATTTTTCTCCTCAGATTTGACGTTTATGACAACTCAGAGTCTGACGACATGGGCAAGGTTGTCAGGCTTTATGGTGACATTTTATGTGAAAAGAGGCTGAGTAATTTAGGCCAGAAAAGAGCTTAGTTGGCTACTTTGCTCAACTATTACGAGTATAAAGAAGATCGAATCGTCTCCTTATCGAAGCTCCTTGGTATTAAAACGTGGACAATGATTTGAATAGGATTTTAATTGTAATTTTGGACCAACGACTCCATTAAGTAGCCAGTAGTGAGTGGCACAACGGATATTTGAGTAGCGTTGTGAAGTTCTGTAAGCGTCACGGGATGTCCTGAGCCTGATTCTTGCTTCGTATTGAGAACAAATAAACTCAAGTTCTTCTAATTTCTGTGAGCAAACCAAGTTATACGTAATACATGTGTTCACCAAGGCTCAACGCGCTTCAAGTCGTGCAATGACAACAGCTTCCACAGGTCGTTACCACGCTTTAAATTCGCTTGATTGCACCTGTGGATTGAGTGAGAACGAGCGAGCCTCAGGTCGTTACAGCGATGCTTGTTTGGTGTGCAAGCCGCGGGCTTTACGAGCGGCCCGGCCCTCAATGGAGCTAAATCAGGGCAAGGAGATGCCCCCAGCTGTCTGTGGGGCTCTCTGTGGCTCCTCAAGTGGCCCTCCTGCTCTGTCCTCGCCGTTCTCGTCGCTTGATAGAGACGAGCAACTGTAGGAAGACAAGTCTCTTGGAGTTGCAGTTTTGCCGCAGGAAACTTAGACTGCAGATGTGCAGCCGCGCTATAGGAGAACAATATATGCACGTGTAGGAAAGTGGTGTGCTTGCTCGTGCCAGTAGCCGTGCTGATACGGGTGCATGCATGCAGCAGCTGCAAAATATAACCATTTAGTGGTTTTTAATTGGGCTGCGTGGTGGGCAACTCGCCTGCTATATCTCCGCGCCCGGTCCCTTATATTCCTTCAAGTTCTTCGTTTCGTTAGCTACTCTCCAGTCATTTTTTGTTTGTGCCTTGAAAGATTTCATCTCGAGTGCGTATCCCCCAATCAAGCGCGGACGTCTTGTGCTCTCCTTTGAAGAGATTCCTACTTTTATGTTAGTGTTCTCTGTCTATCGCATTCACCTTCTGCGTTGAGACTTACTTGATGTGTCTCTACTCCCGAAAGCCATTATTAAATAGAATTCAGCGTTTACTCACCTGTTCTTTTATTCGTTGTGCACTAATATGAACGTTTTCGTAAATTTTAGTTGATATATCGTTTATATTTTCAATTATTTCAATTTGACACATGGGGATGCCATATTTCTTAACAATGTGTACAGTCTTACTGAAGCACTGCAAAATTTTTCTTTCACCCCAATTTCAACCCCGTATTATCACAGTTTCATGCAGCATTTGTTTTTGATTGGTCGGGTTATTGAAGTGGCTATTTTTTGATGTGACCATTTGGTTTCCTAGAACACTTCCATTTGTATTTTCATTTTGCCTCGCGTCAGTATTCAAACGCGGGTTTATATTGAACTCATCTTGATTGTACTGGTGTCTAAGCTCTCTGTAATTGGATATGATCCCGTCGTCCTCTGTACGACTTGCATTCGTATATTTGAGCGGAACGGCAACATTTCGTGCTGTGTAGGTGCCCTGAAATTGATGAGTTAGCGCTGCTGCGAATGCAGCTGTGCTGATACACTGAAAGGGTACACAGTATTCACCTCAGTTTTGCTTCAATAAGATTCAATCATCTCTGAGAATTCATCCTATCTATTTCCATTGAGCTTATTTTGCGACTTGGAGAGAAGGGGATATAGTCTTGTTTATCATCATGTATAATTCGTTGGATTTTCTTTCGATTTCCCGTAATTTGATGCATTTGACGTATTTCAAGTTGCATGTTATGTTCAGAAGCGCCTCCAGCAGTTTTCTGAAAAATTCAACAGTTTTACCTTGATTTATTTAGAGTAGTTTAGTTTATTTTAGATCTTGACAGCCGTGTTTCATCATCGCCCATGTTTTCCAAAGAGATAACCGACCAGTCTCCGAGTCGATCTTCTCAACATAATCGAGTGTCTGAAATATTGTTCTCGCCACAGCGCAGCTTTTGCCTCATTGTGATTGCCAGGGTTATGCCATCATTCCTCCCGGGGGAGAGCTTTGGTTATGATTGTCCTTTTTCTTGTTTTCGGAACTTTATTTTCTTTCGAATTCTCCATTTTTTTTTTGGACCTAAGAGCTATTAAACGGGTATATTGTGCCATCTACAGTATAGCGGAAATTACTATATCCGGTGCAGGATTATGTTCCTGCTATAGTCAAAGCATTGGTTCAATTTCGTTTTTTTCTGCACCTCCGGTGCGGGTATGCTCTTTAAATGGACGATAAAGCATGTGTAGAAGCATTCTCAAATTTTTACTGTTTATTTTGTTCGGTTTATTTGCATTTTGAAAGCCGTTCTCAGCCTTTTTAACTTTTCGAGATGCTACTAAACGCTTTATGACACAACCTACAGGCTGCGTTTAAACAAATCCGTAATTCTCAACGCTACCATCCGGCCCAGCAGATTCACCCTGTCAACATCATTCAATTATGCGTTTTTTAAATGCGACATCCGTGTAGGATCGCACATTTTATTCATGCTTTGCGTTCCATCAAAGGCCGTGATCGTTTGTTTTTTATTTCATATTCAGCAAATTTCTCAAATTCGGGAGTTTGCGCTGCGCACTTCAGGGAGCGTCAGCACTCTAATTAGGACACTTGAGCCAAATTCTACACTTTTATGTTGTGCTTCATTTTTTTCGCTGTTCTGCTGCAAATTGTAATTACTCAAGTTTTTGTAGAAGTGTTCCCCAAAGTTGTAAAGTTAATATCAGATGAGTTAGGTGTTAACATTTATCTGTTTATTTTCAAATTTGTTTAATACTGCCGTCTTATTTTATTGGAAATTTTCTTCTCTTACGTGTATCTAACATCTATGCCAATATTTGAGCTTTTCTAAGTACGCTGATGCGATGGTGATGCCAAGTAGTCTTCACTTTTCCGTGTAATTTTGTGACCTGTTATTGCACTTCGTCTGCTCAGGGGTATACATACAACGCAACAATCATACCTAAGGGAATTAGCGCTCGATGGGAAGATCCGAAATTCTAAGCTGAAGACTACATAAGCCTTCCTTTTATTTAAATAAAAACTTGATTTGTTACGGGCTCGTTGTTAGCTCATATTTTTTGTTTGTCATTCTAAATTTCTGGCATGTTTTGTTACTTGTCTGGTCCTTAATTTGAAGCACGTTTTGATAATTTTTTTGTAAAATCTCGTATTTTAGTGAACAGTGTAGAAGTAGGTAATCGTGCAATAGTGTGTCGTGCTGTTACCTTACTCGTACGAGTCCCTGAGTTAAATACAGCTCTTTTTGCTTGCTACTCAACTTGCACCCTTTAAATTCATTTATTTTTCTTCTTATGCCATACCCAGTCAAAGAACTGTTGTGTCGTTACTGGGTGGCGACAAAGTTCTAGAACCCTTGTGCAACATGAATTAAAGTATCGTTAAAAATAATTTTCTCATCCGACTATAGGTTCACAAATGTTGGGGGAAAATGGCTTGATCTTCTATATCCTGACTGGTGCTGCTATTTTTTTGATCATATTCAGTGAAATGAGTGATCAACGTGTATCTATTACATGCCAATTTCACGCGTTCGAGAAAAAACCAGAAATTAATTATTTGTTGGAAGAAGTAAAATTTAGGTTTTTGTCACAGGATCGGTTCCACGAACCCCAAAACCACAAGGCGATCGTCCCCAAAGTGGTCGCCCTCTAACTTCTTACACCCTCGAGTTCCATCGAAGTTGTCACAGCAAGGGTCAGGCCAAATCCAGCGAGGGCTGGTAGGAAGTTCGACAAAGAAATCACTGTGAGCGGAAAAGACACTAAGAACAAGGCCAAAGAAGACTTGAAACTTGTCCTCATTCGAGATGCAACGGCGTCGGCAGCTCACAGACCTCCAAAACAAAAAGGCTGGCTAAGGCAAAGGTTTTTTTGAAGTACGAAAAAGTTGTGCTCACAGATAACATCGTGTTTTCAGATTGGAAATTTTCTACTGCCAAGGCGAAGGTCATCTGCTGTTATGAGTGTGCTCATCTCTTAGGGTTACAACTATTGTATATATGGGAATTAGCGCTCCCAGGGTAAAAATGTGGAGTCCTCACCTAAAGGTTGGGTAGGCCTTAATTTTGTTGAAGCGGTGAAGGTTTTTTGTTTTGTTGTTGACTGTCTTTTTTTTCGGTTCACTGCTGTTTTAGTTTCAGCAACTATTAATTTTGCTTTCATCTTGCTTCATAAACTTTCTTCAATCTTACTGCACAAATGCGCAAGGTGTGTAGACACACCTCGTGCATAGATTCTCCGTTCCCTAAACTACATACTAAATGGTGCCTTCCCCCTTCTTTTTTAGGAACACCTTTGTTGTAGTTAGGGAGGCTTAAACTAGCTTGTCTAATCTCCTGCGCGCAAAAGTACTAGACTACACTTCCAAAATGAACCGTTGACTTTTCAACACGACAACGCATCCTCTCTCACGTCAAAGTGGTTACGACGGTCATGTCGAGGCTTTTTTCTTATATTTGAGAGCGAGAAAATTTGCTCTTTGTCTTCTGATCTCAAAAGTATTAAATTATTTTATTGATTCGTCTTGCAGTCTCAAGCATGTTTCTTCCGTAGCAACAACTACAACGAATATCTGAAGAGCTTTTTCAAAAAGTACTGAATAAGAAATGTGGAAGGCATTCTGCTCAATGTGTCATTTGGTTTTCGAGGCAGACTCAAAGTTTTGATTTGAATTAGGGTACGTATTCAATGATGATCAAGTTATATTTAAACTTGTTAAGAAATGACGTTCACTTTAATTTACCGAAGTGGAGAATAATTCGCAAATTATTTCTTTGTCAAAGGAAATTGTCTGCGAGCTGTACTGCACTGTTTTCAGTGGAGTCGAATGTTTGTGATTCATCTCTCAAGTATAACCACTTTGTGTACTGGTGTTCCATCGTGCCCAGCGTTGACTTGCGACAGTGCTAACAAAATGTTTGCTAACGCTGTAAACCAAAAGGTCGTTGGCGCTACTCCCGAGCACCACTACATAATCAGGACAACATGCCAGCTGTAAGAGCAATCTCATGTCCCTAGGAACACGCTTTGAGCCCCAATCACCTTAACGCGAGACCTGTTGGCATAAGCATTGAGCAGCATTCACCTCTACTACTTGCATGGGCATTGGGCCGCAACATCATGAGCGCACAAGATGCGTTTTGGTGCCACCACCCATGTTCATGAGATGGGATGTGCTCGATCAGGAGCCTGTTACTCGGCAGCCACAGCTACTACAGTTGCAGTCCAACAGCCGGCTGCTGCCGCTGCCTTTTAAAGATGCATCATCAATGGGAAGGCTGCAGTCACCGGCTTTACCGCCTTTAAAGATCTCCGTCCCTTCTTCCACGCGCCGACTCGCCCTCGCCGGCTCTGGGAGTGCCAGCCTTCCGTTGCAATGCTTCCTGTAGATGCTACTTCCCAGCTCTTTTCTGCAAAATTGGGCGTTTCGTCTCGCGTGCTCAGAAAATTTCCGCCTAATTCATAGTAGGTTAAGGCTAGAATTATTTTCTATTCTCCTCTATTAGATGCAGTTAGTGGTAGTTCGTTACAGCTGTTACAGTTTATGATTACTCTTACACGCGTGTGTACGAGTTATTCAGTGTTACATGAAGTGGTTACTCATCTAATTCGTTTGAAATTATTGGATTTCTGCTGTGAATTAGTAGAAGCGATACATATTTACTTACATACCTCATCTTAAAAGTAGTGATGTACCGATACTATTTTTTTGGCCGATACCGATACCCATTTTTTGGCCGATACCGATACTCCGATACTTGAAAATACCGATACTTTGACCGATCCTACTACCGATACTTTTACAATTAAATTCAAATAAAACCGTTATAAGCCCTACATGGGTGCTATAATAAAATAATTCAATAATAACCATTTTGACAATAAAGTTTTTGATTATGAATTATAAAACTGCTCTAGCTGTGTTAACTATACTGTTAAAAAAACGAAATGAAATCCATTCGATAGATAAGTGTTTCTAATCGTATTGCAACGTAATGTAGACTAGCTCTAATAGCAACTGGTTACAAAGGTGGACCAAAACAATCGAACTAGGTTTGAACGAAACTTTAACTAGGTTTGGACGAAACTTCAACTAGGTTTGGAAGAAACTTCAACTAGGTTTGAACGAAACTTCAACTAGGTTTGAACGAGACTTCAACTAGGTTTGGACGAAACTTTAACTAGGTTTGGACGAATCTTCAACTAGGTTTGGACGAATCTTCGACTGGGTTTGGACGAATCTTCGACTGGGTTTGGACGAAACTTCAACTAGGTTTGGACGAAACTTCAACTAGGTTTGGACGAAACTTCAACTAGGTTTGGGCGAAACTTCAACTAGGTTTGGGCGAAACTTCGACTAGGTTTGGACGAATCTTCGACTAGGTTTGGACGAAACTTCAACGAGTCGTTGAGTAACCATGAGTCAACAAATAGATGCTAGAAAGCAATTGAGAATGACTCAATTTAGTATAATGGTAAAATCGCCCTGTAAAATGCTAGATTTTGCATTTTAATGCTATTTTTCCTGCTAGGTGATAGATTCGTACTTTAATGCTAAGTTGGCAACACTGCAGTCCAGTGTCATAGTTTGATTCGTTTCCCTCACAAAGTTTTTCGATTGCGTCATCTTTCCGCTCTATTGCCGTAATTAGCATGTATGAGCAAATAAGTATTCACTGTTTAGCAATCTTTATTTGCCAACTGAGGTTTTTATCCGACTAAATTTAATTATAAATGATATTTTTCTCCATTTAAAGGCTTAAAATAGTAATATAATGTAGCATTTAGTCTCAGAAATAGCAGCGTGAACGCAAGCAGTATATGTATGTACTAACACACAATGTGCAGAAGCAAACACGGCTCTTTTCGGTTTGGGGGCCTTCGAATTTTTATGTTTTTTTCGCCAAAGTATGTATTTTTGTGTGAAAAACACGAAAATGGTAACCATTTTGTGGAGAAATAATTTATTAAGCTCATATTCATTAAGCTCATAGGGAGGCTTAAACTAACTAATAATCTAATCTTCGAATAGTTTCCAATTTTGGCCTTTACATCGTGTGCGGCGAGCTCGATAATGAACCGTTTTTGTCATCCAGCTCTTGTCATGACCAAGTTTTGCGGCAAGTTTTGTTGCCAGCTTTGATCGAGATATTTTCTTCATCCTCAATACCTTCATGATCGTTTCTTGACAAGAAGTTTTGTGGAAGGCTTTCATTCCCTTAGATGACCAACCATAGCGTTGGTTTTATCAACGAGTTTTTCTCGATTCACTCGATGAATGGAAAGACCCTGAGCGCTGCCAGCACCAATGAGCTGCCCAAATACGTGCATGTCTGGAGGTGTCATTATTTTTGGTGCATGAGGAGAAGTTCAATGTTCAGATCATCTCTTTGTACGTTTCCTTATAAGTCTCCAGATGTTTAGAATGAGGGGGAAAGTTTTCGCGGTAAAACTTGCAGTGCTTGTGACTATTTCAAATGATTTTTGTTTATTTCATTGCTTTTACCGTTCGTTGGTCGATCGCATATCGGGTAAAATTTTGACACATTATTTTTACTCGCTCTTTAAAAGCATTGATGTCCTTGCTATGCTCCAGTATAGCCACGTTTTATTTCAAGTCAGGTATGTTGCTCGCCTGTTTTGGAAGTCACATCACTGTTTACAGAGGCGTGTATGCCATGCTTTGATTCCTGCAATTACAACGAGTCGTCAGGTTTGGCCCTTTAGCTACCGGAACTCTTGCTTTAAAACTACCGCGGAAAAGTTGTTTTCCCATCAGCCCCTGTCAGGAATTTTTGTGTCTCGCTTAAATTAAATCGCTCGCTTGGTGATGATATTGGTTGGCGTTTGCAGTCTCGACACTTCAATTTCTGGCTGGGCTTTTTGCTTTGTTTGATTGCAAATACCTAGCGTTGTTTTATTTACTGATACTGGGAATTTCTGTTTTGAGAATGTTGATGTTGACGTAAACAAATTTATTTTGATGTAAAAATAGTTCCCTTCTGGATGTTTTGAGTTTCTTTTTGAGCACAGCATTCTATTGTTGGTTTTCTATTACCGGCATAATTTAGACTTAAGTTACCTAACAGATCAGTCTTTTTTTCTGTCAAAATTGATCAATTTTAGCTTTAAAACTGGCGACCCTGCAAGATTGCCAGATGCTGAGCAAGTTTTATAGCCAAATTTTGTTTGTAAAAAGGTTAAATTTGCTAACTTGAAAGGGGGCAAATTTTCCCGGGACTTGATTTGGCGCTGACTTCACCGAGTGATTTATACTTGCCGTTCTTAGAATGTAGCAGTTGGAGCAGTAGTAACTTAAATCATTTATTCACTATGAATATTGCGTGCAACAGTAAGGTTTGCATCGAATCGATTAGCTTTTTATGACACCTGACTCATTGTATGGTGATCTGTTTGAAATAAATTTGGCCGTTTGGCTCTGAAAAGGTACACTTTTCATGCATTAATTATACGTATCGTAGGACTTGAACCAATCGAAAACATATTTGCTTTCTTAGCGCGAAATACAAATTTGTTTATTCCGATTTTTACTTCAAAATGAATGTAACACTAATTCATAGTGACATTGACTTATAAAAATTAATCACTTTATATGGCAGTGCTTCATAGTGTAGTGAAATTCGTCGAAAACACACTGGGGCCGAATAAATAATGAATATATATGACTATTTGGAGATTGTGATTTTTATACATCACTCTATTTTATTTTATTTTAAGGAGGTGATGATTTTTCTATTGTCTTGTGAAGCAGTGATGAACTTACTGTGAAGATCTGTACAATTTTTTGCTGAAACAAGGTGCTTGATGTTTTGTACTTGATGTTTTGTTTTCTTTTCCAGGTACGTAGTATTGAGTCTAGCTCATTTAGTGCAGCAGAAGAGAATCATTGAAAGTGTACAGTGTACCTTCACTAACGCGTGTCATAGGATCCTGATCCTATCACATCTGTGATTTGAAATAAAATCACCACGGACTTCCAGAAGGCTTTGTTATTGACTGGAAGTTGCCAAGAAGGGCGAATTTTACCGTGTGTATCGCGAAGACTTGAAGATTTTGTGAGGAGGCTCCAATAAGAGCCTGGAAGTCGCTGGGCGTTTCGGCCAGCTGAACTGTTACGGCGTGCTGTTTTCACCTGTTTCATCGTGCAGAAATATCCCAAAACCGACATGATGGCCTTTGCAGGTCTCAAGAAACAGATCAACAAGGCTAATCAGGTGAGTAACTGTAATTTGTTCAAATAATTTATTTCTTTTTCCTAGAAAATGGATTGATACTTTTCAATAGTATTGATAATAATGATGTAAGTTGTAGTTTGCTGTTGGTGTCGAGTGTTTACATAGCGAATCAATCTTAGTAAAGAAATAGTAAATGAAGAGTATCGGCCGGTCAATGTATTTCTGGGGAACCTGGTTAACCCGAAATATTCATTATAACATTGTGTGTGATGCTCTATTTCTTATAATTCAAAAGTCACTGCAATAAGAGAGTTCTTTACCAAAAGAGAGGCTTTAGATTTCTTGCTTCTATTTATCTTGCTGCCGATGCAGCTAGGGTGAATTGGCAGGGCAATATTCTGTGCTGGTGTTTCGAATCCCTGCACGAGCCCTGCTACTCTGAACATACATGCTCACAAAACTACGGGGACGGCAAAGGAATTTTGAATTTGAACATTATTATGTCTGGTATATTATAGTATTCAATTTATGCACCCAATGTCAACAGCCTCTTCCAATCAACTCGATAATGTTGTCAATTTTTTCAATTGTCGTTCATTAAACATCTTTACTCTCAATTTCTAGTTTATTCTTCACAGTACCGAAATAAGTTTTTACACAAGTTTCTTGGATTTTATGACTGCTACAAGTATTTTTCTTGTCGCATTTTATTGTTCTTCAAATCTTCCATTGAGCTCAAACTGTTTTGTTTGCCTGTTACTCCTCAAACCTCGTTCGCTTTCTGCCGGGTTGAAAGTCATCGCAGCACTGATGAGATTATACAATGTTTTCTGACTGTTACTTATTACTCAAACCTCGTGAGCTTTCTGCTGCGTTGAAAGTCATCGCAGCACTGATGAGATTATACAATGTTTTCTGACTGTTACTTATTACTCAAACCTCGTAAGCTTTCTGCTGCGTTGAAAGTCATCGCAGTGCTGATGAGATTATACAATGTTTTCCGACTGTTACTTATTACTCAAACCTCGTTAGCTTTCTGCTGCGTTGAAAGTCATCGCAGTGCTGATGAGCTCGGAAAAAATTCTTTGTTGCCACTCAAACGTCGTGAGCTTTATGGCGTGTTTAAAGTCCTTTCAGTGCTGGAGGAACCTCTTTTACAGCTTGCTGCAGATGTCTGCCGAATCAGGCTTGTCAAATCAACCTTTTTCTGAGCAAAGTCCTAATTTTCAACCAGATAAAGACCTATGAGCTGTTTAGGGGTGTTTGTGGCCAAATTTGATGTGGAATAACCCAAACTTGTTAATTTTGTCGAGAAAAAGGCGAGTCTGGCAACCCTGTGCTTAATGCTCGAATTTAGGGCGCTGCCATAAAGTAGCGAGCTCTCAAGTGGTTCGGCAAGGGGTAAGTTTAGTGAGAAGCGTTTATTACATGGATGTATGTTTTATAACTTTCGGTTGTTGATGTATTGTGGTAAAAGTTTTGCTCACTAATTTGGTACGCGAGGTAGGTAATTGAGAAATACAGCTCAAGTATTGAGTTTATGGGTGATGTTTTCGGTATTAGACAGAATTAGCGGGGGTATAATTTATTCTTTGAAATAATACGTGTTTATTCACCAGCCCCTCCATGAAGCACTAAAGGTCGTTCCTGGCTAATGTCTAAAATTTATGGATGACGGAACTGACGAAAGCTTTTAAATCGATGAATTTCCCCAGATCTTTCACGTGAAAATAGGCCGGGCTCGTTTCAGGTGTGCATCGGCGCTAAAATTTTGACCGATTCTCCAATTTTGCCATCGTGCGGTTATTTGTGCCCGAAACCAATCGTGCGGATGAATAACTGTACCCAAAACCCATCATTCGGATATCAATCTCGCTTCTCATCAAATGTGTTTGAACTGGAAACTCCAGGCCTACTTGAAGCGAAAGCTGCAGACTATGTCCTGTACCAGGGCTTTGGGCCATTTTTTGAGGTATAGGTTTCTGTTCTATTTTTCATTCGTGAAATCGTACTCTCCGGCACACTTCTAACGCAGTTATTGGGATTTTCTGAATCTAAAGTTGTGTGATGTTGGAGCTCCAATGGAGCGCAGGGTATACGCGCATGTTTAGAGACACTGCACATATCCTTGTATTTTCTTAATAATTTAGATAACTCAACTATAGTTGGTCTGTTTCAGTGATAAATATATCTGTCATGCTGAACTAACACCGATACTCTGAGGACAAATGTCTGACGAATTTCCGTAAGAGGTTTTTTTTTTAGTTAATCAAATGTTTTTTTTTTTCAACTTCGAGATTTGCAGGTCTTTAAAGAGAACCGTTTCCAAAAAATAATTATTTTCTTGCTCACCGATCAAAAAGTTGTTAGTTAAAATCTTGCCAATCTTTTGTGCCAAAGAAGTTAAGGATCTTCATTAGAAAAAGATCAAGCTGTGGAGATGTAAATTTTCCTAGAATATGGTGAATGAAATATCGGAATCTTGCCTGCCATAGTTCTAGATTAAACAAGAAAGCTTTTTATAACTAGACGAGATTTTAAGTAGGTATCATAACCTACTGTTCATGTCTTACTAGTTCTAGTTTTTTTGTAAAAGCAGACCGGAATTCTGAACCGTAGGGCGTGAACATCTACACATGCTTGCCTTGCTGCTCTCATTTGAAGAAAAAAACGACCCACTTGATCAAAGATCTTGTAATTTTCAGACAACCAGTCCTTGTGATTTTCTTCTGGGAAATTCGAAGCGTGATTAAATCATTCATGAGTTTTGGTGGCGTATGATGGTCTGCCAAAACTCATTGTCTCCTGGCTGTCGCGGCTCATCTGCTCAATTTTAGTTTTGAAATTTGAGCGTATAATTGCATTCCACGTGGAAGACAAATCTGTTCTCGATATCGCCTTGCATATCAACGATGACCTTCGCTGCCGCTGCGGCTTGTGGCGGCATCGAGGCGTTGTTACGGGCAGCGTGACCTCGCTCCTCATATTGACGGCGCTATCCTGGAAACAAATGAGAATTCCACCTCGGAAGTGTCTCGCGCTCCGTGTTATAAGTAGGATTTTAGCTGTCCATTTGGGAATACGTCTCTTCATGCATTCCTCGGCTCAGCGAGGCTGTTTGATGGCGCTGTTCATAGACCATGCAACGGATCCGTTGCTGATGAGCTGTGGTCTGCTGTTCAGAAGTGATTCATAAATCCATTATAACAAATAGAGAATTTTTCGCTTCATGTCTGCAATTTCTCTCGAGAATCGTTCAGTTTTGAGAGTAAAAAGATGGTAATAGGAACACGGATATAGTCCATTCCGATGCAGAACGATGCACAGGTGAAGAAATGAGTGCATTTATTATAGAACGAGAAAGCTTTCAGACCTCTCGTTTAGTTAATAGGTGTTCGACAACCTGTTAATTAATTGACAGTTTATCATTATTTGGTGTTCGCCACCTACTAGCTTCTTCAATCTGTCCTGCAGAAATCTTGACCTGTGCGAGGAATCAAGCTCTGCACAGTCGTTGAGTGGTCGTTGCATCAGAATACCACATCTGGTCGCTAATACGACGTTAAATAAAGCGATGCTTCAAGTATTGAGCTTACGCCACAGGCTGGAGATTTTCTTTCCTTGTTCATTGTTTACTTACAGTGTAGTGTTTTTGTGTAGTATACTGTTCTCGAGTAGTGCTTGCTCTGTTGAAATTTGCTCGTTATTCAAAACGCTAATTTAAAATAGCTTCAATATTTAGCCTTCATAAGATGATCTCGTATCCCCTTCGTTCTTGCTCTTTTAGGTTATTTCCTCCTACCGCGCATTGGCTGCTTAACAAATGTATTCTCTGTAAGCTTGAGCCTGGAAGTTCTCTAGAGGTAGAAAACAATCTCATCTCTCGTCACACGTTTCAACACTTCGCCTTTCTAATTTGTTATTCAAATTACCGTAATCACAACCACTGCAATTTAACTGGTCTCGTGCAACAAGTTGTCACCGATATCAGAACATGGAAGGAGCTGCCACGCGACGGTTATCTTCATAGTACATTCAAGTTCGACGAGAAGAAAATATTTTTGAGCTGCTTACAGAAGGGAATTTTGAACTGGCCGGGCTGAGCATGACGAGACCCACAGTAGCGAGCGTCTGACCTGCGGACGAGTGCTGGTGGGAGCTTCATTAGAGCGGTAATGAGAAGACAGAGCCGAGTCGCCGGCATCCCAAGGGCCTCTCGTTTCATCTTACTATGCAATTATCAGGGCCTTTTATGCTCCCTCTAATAGATTCGCCCTCATTTCCGCACGATGCGTGATGAAGGCTCGGGGTGGGGCCGTGCAGCGTGCGGCTGTAGGGTACTTCTCTGCTCCCTTACTCCACTCGCGCTGCTTCCTTGTTTCGCGACGCATGAACGCGCTGTGAACTGAACGCGCTGTGAACTGAACGCGCTGTGAACCGAACGCGCTGTGAACCGAACGCGCTGTGAACCGAACGCGCTGTGGGAACCGAACGCGCTGTGGGAACCGAACGCGCTGTGGGAACCGAACGCGCTGTGGGAACCGAACGCGCTGTGGGAACCGAACCCGCTGTGGGAACCGAACCCGCTGTGGGAACCGAACCCGCTGTGGGAACCGAACCCGCTGTGGGAACCGAACCCGCTGTGGGAACCGAACCCACTTTCATACTAAAATACAGGGAAATGATTTCCCCTGAGATTACGCTAGGCGAGTAATTTTCAAGTTCTGGATATGTAATGAAACTTTCCATAATTTCTTGTAACAATTTAAGGTTTTACGAGTATTTGAGCACGGCGCATTTCTACGCATCGATGGAAAAACTGTTCAGGAACGAAAAGTTCTCTCCTAAATTGTAGACTTATTTTACTTTCTCGCGTGTTTCTATATTGTTTCCAGTGCTTCACTGGGTCTATTGAGACGAACTGACATTTTAAATACATGCAAATTGTATAAGTAATTAATGCGACTATAGTGCCACTGTTTTCTTGGGTGTAGTAGCGTCTCTTGTTTCTTCTCTTTTATTCTAATTGGCTGCATCTTGTGTGTCTACCTGAGTTAACGAAGCCAAAAATAGTTGCTAGTATGGTGTCAAACAAGTGTGCGTGTGTGTTGCATTTTATCAAGTGCTAAATTTTAAGAAACCTTTAAAGTGAAACAAATGTGAATAATTTTTTCACTAACACAACAATTGTTTGATTCATTCGTTTAATCTCGAATGTATTTTTTGATTTCTCATCGTTCTTATCATTTACGAAAGCTCGAGTCTGAATTTTGGTATGAATGAAGAACAATTGGTTTAATGTTGTAGTTTTTATATGAAAATATAAGTTACGGAAAAACCATTCACAAAAAATGGTAGTCGCTCTACTAGCACAACTGAAACAGCGACCCATACTCGAGTCTTACGGTGTGCTCTATGACTCGTCGGCGGACACAAGCTCATTTTTCATGAATAATTTAACCAAAACCAAATGAAGGCACGTTTCGTTTCATGTATGTCATTTCCAATGTTGATTACTAAAATTGAATTCGATTTGAGTAATGTACATCAGGGTGACACGCTGCAAGAAACGTGTTAATTTCAAGCTTTGGCGTCGTTCTAAAATTCAATTATGCTCGTGTCAAACCTAGTTTCTATTCCTGTTAACTGACCGCGAATGATGCTCCGCATTGTGCTCGAGAGCGTGCTGGCTGCGTTGTAGTGAAACTAAAGCTGACATTCTTACGCTCCGTTGTGCGCACTGTCTGCTCAGATGTGTGCGCTTGCGTCAGGTACCGGGAAATCTACCTCGGTAATTTATGATCAGACGTAGAATATGTGTAACTGAGGGGTGAGCGCTTACATTTTGATTTATTTTGTTACCGCAGAATCGTTCTTTTGATGGAGATACCACTCGAGAACTCAATTGGCAACTTTTCGTGGCATTGTGAGCTCTCCACTAATGACAGATATAACCTTGCTGTCGTTTTTAATAGAGTGGATTTTCTACTGAGAAGCCCTCGATTTGAGTGAATTTGCCGTTCATATTATGGTATAAGTGTCGTTAGCTCAGCTATTTGCTTAGAGAAAATAAAAGTTCTAACTGAAGTGAACTTGTATACATGTCTGCAAACTCTACGGTATTTTGAACTAACATTTCAGTATCTCCTGCAATCTTTGATGTTATTAAGCGACAACTTTTAGGTGCCGTTACGCGGCTCCAACTATTTCTTGAGTCTGGAAGTTGCCAACGAAGTTGGGTTGCTTGAAAGAGATTTGGCATCTTTAGGATGGTTCATTTTGTTCACCAGCGCATCGTTAGTAATAAAGTACTTCTATTAATTTTTAACATAGGTGTATTTCACTTCTCATAACATTCTGCGTATCAATTCAAGCTATGTTCACATCGCTACTTTTATGTTTTCGAAACACGAGTTGCAATTTCTGTTTGCATCCTGCTTAGCGTTAAAACGAGTAGTTACCTTGATCTCTGCTCGATCTCTCTCGGGTCCGTGTTTGTGCATCAGATGACGCTATTACAGTTTTTAATTGTTTGGAAAACTTTCCACGTAATTTTGTGAAAAGCATGTTCGTGTGAGCTGAGCCCGGACAGGTCTATTGAGTGAGCTGTATTAGAGACGCACGAGCGTGTTGTTTTGAGGTTGTGTGCGAGAGGCTAAAAATGTTTAATTGCACAATCCTACGGTTTTTATGTTATCTGTACAGCTTGCTATGAGGTTAACTGTTGTTGTTGCGCCTAGTGTGTAATTAGAATTAATTTTGAAGCACTTTTCTCCGCTTTAATCATTAGAAGCTATAATTTTACAGGTATTTTTTGCCTCACTGTTGAACTGAAGTTTTGAAGCTTGACTAATTAGGAACATGAAGAAGCCTTTTGGATTTCTCATTTGCCTGAAACCGACGAGCTTCAGCTATATGTTGCTAAACTTGTCAGGGGATGTTTCGCCTTGTTAGGGGAACTGATTGGTGTTGAACTTCGATCATTGGAAAAACTGCTTTTGCTGCTTCTCTCCTTATTGAGACACTGCGTGCGATCGAGTATATTCCAAATAAGTTTATACGAATGATGAATTTCAGTAATGCAGATGGATTTGACTCAGAGAGCTTGTTCAAGTATTTTTCTAATTTAAACAACTTTATTTTAGTTCTGCCTTCTGGACATAACTGAAGTGGGCTTAGGGACTGGGGCATGTTTTGTTGAACTGCTCACATTTCTGCGTAGTTCCATTTTCTGGTCAAGCACTGTATTCGCTGTTGAGGTCTGTATTCGGTTAGTTAAATGACGGTGATTCGCGTTGTCTGCAATGATCTCTTATGATCGAAAACAGTTCGGAAGCCATCGGGTGGTTTTTACTTGAATATTTTGAGACACTAAGTTACTTACCAGGTATCTTTCATTCACCATATTAGCTCCAGACACTTTAATCTCTGAGTTTCTTCATATCTGATTCCTCGACCTAGAGTTCATATTGAAATAAAAATAAGATAATATTTTCATCCCGTCCAAAGCCTTTAGATCTCATCTGAACAATGGGTCCCGAAAGCGAGTCGGTAATGTTTTTGCCATCTGATATCCACACGAGTTATTGGTGATGACCTTCCTGTCCTTTTTTTGTAGCAAAGTCAGTGTTTTTGCTGTCTGTTCTTGCTTGTGATGTCTGGTGCAGGAAGCTCATTTTTCACTCAATTGATCTCTCAAGAGGATACAACTAATGTACTTCTGGAAATTAGCGCTCACAAGGGGAAATTCCTCCAGATGGATTCCAGTATTGTATCTCTAAAATTTAGCGCTCCAAAGGGAAAATTCCTTCAGTTGGATTCCAGTGTATCTCTGGAAATTAGCGATCCCAAAGGGAAATCCCTTCAGGGGGATACAACTATTGTATGTATGGGAATTAGCGCTCACAGAGGAAAGTATGGGATCCTGTGCTGAAGGTTAGGTAGGCCTTCCTTCAGTTGATATAGACCAGATACTTTGTTTTGTTACGGACCATCTTTTTTCGGTTCACTATTGTCCTATTTTCAACGCCTATTACTTTTTTCTTCCACATCTACAATTGTTTCATAAACTTCCTTCTTAACTATTTCTATCTGCAGAGGATTTTGTGTGGATCTTGCGCACATCTTCCTTGCTTTCTTAACTCCTAACTAAATGGTGTGCTACTACTTCTTGTTGAAACACTATGCGTTTAGATGAGGTTGCTAAGACTAATTTTCTAATTTAATCTATTGCTCAATTGTGTTGACCGTTCATGGAGAAGTTCTTCATGACTGATGACGACTGTGTTCCAACTCGCATGTTTACAGGCATAAATCATTCGAATAGAATGGATCTTACGCAGCTGCATTTGTGCTAGTTAGTTGGTGCAGTTTAATTTATCGGCTCACATTCTACCCAGTGGCTGTGCTCAACGGAGGATTTAGACACGCTACCGTGGCCAAAGTCTCGCTGGCTAACTCACTGCCGGTCAAGTCGATCGAATGAGGTGTAGAGGGAGAGGTTTGTGGGGAGCATTTGAACTGGGTTACGAGTGCCGTTGTGAGCGGTGATGTACTAGCGGCAGGGAGGGCGACAGGGCCATAAAGATAAACTTACACCGTGGAACTGCACTGCCACCGAGACCTTATCTCAGCGAGCAATGTACTGGACTAACTCCAGTTGCTGCTTGAATTGCTTCCCCTGATAACGTGCCTTGAAGTGTCTCGGAGTTGCTTTGCCATGGGCTCATGAGCAATGCGGAAGATGAGGCTGCATGCGTTTGGATTATTGGCGTAAAATGCCAGTAGCCCATTCGGGAAAAACTGTTTACCTAAATGGTTAATAACGGTTGCGATTTTTTACAAAGGAAGAAATGTACGTAAAAACGTTGCGATTATGAAAAATTGAAATTTCAGTTTAATGTTGAAAATCAGCAAATGTACCACAGGAAATGGCGAGCTTTGATAAGAATTAAAGAATATTTTCCTCTTCTTGCCTGGAGAAATAAAACTTCCCGGTTTACTGAAGCAAGAACTCCAATCACCGGAAGTATCGCAAAATGAAGCTTCTTTGCATAGAGGAAATGTGAGATCAACGCTCTGCCAGCGTCGCATTAGCGAATCATCAAAAGATTTAGCGAGATGAGCGACGCTAATTACAGCAAATGATTATTGAGTGGGCGGCAGAGCGCAGGCACACAATCACCGAGACGCATGGAAAAGTGATTGAAGGATTATCAGCCCTGAGGTCCGGCTGTAAAGAAAAGTGGGGTGACATTCTGCTCAGATTTCTCGAGCTGAAGTTAATTAATGTAGACATTCCTTTTGTTGGAATAGGTTTGTTGTTATAGCCATTTTCTTCTCAGGGGATACAACTATTTTATCTATGAGAACTAACGCTCTCATGAGGGACCTGTCGTTTTTACAGCTGTTGTCTGGTATTGATGAGAGGCCATATAAAGGTTTAGCTCTAATTACTAGTGTTGTGGGAGGGAGAAAAGACGTTCTTTTGAAGCTTGACACCGATCAGGGTTCTGTGGCAAGCCTACTTATATATTTAGAAATAAAAAGCTATCAAGAAAAGTTGGATTTAATCAATTTAGAGCGAACGAATCACTCCTGAGACCATGGTTTAGAATTTTAGAACCAATTAACTTTCCATCAATTAACATCTTATCATCATTAGGGGTGCGATGGGGATTACCCTCTAGCGCATTGGGGACTCGGCGATCCCCTGGGAGTAGGTTAGGCTAATCAGCTCGAGTGCGCTTGTGTCCGTGTCTTAGTTAGAGCTATAAGAAACCTGTCGTTATCAAAGCTAGCCAAAACTACCCACCGACAATAGATTCAGCAGCAACGGCTCTTACAGCGTGGTGTCTGGTGCTATTTTAAATGTTTCAACTTTTAAATGTCACAAACTCAATTTTCATCAATACTTAATGCTGAATAATCATATGATTTAGCTAATCTTTGTATTTTAAAAATTGAGAACTACAATTTACTTTAAACTTGAGTTGAGTATTAAACTTAAGTTTGACCAATTGTGGTCACGGTTTTAATTTACTCTAAATTGTCTCCAGCGAGCTCGCCAAAGTGTAATTTGGTAAACTTATCTCCTGTTCCGATATTCACATTTCGTTTGTGGATGAAGTGTTCTTCAAATGTTTTTGGTGTAAGCGATGCTTCCTGACTAGGCAAGCCCAGGTCCTTTTGCATGAGTATATTGCACATCTACCCCGAGTTATCTCATTTTTTTCTTTAACGGGTTATCGCAGTGCAATTTCCAATGCGGTGCATTCAAGCGCTTTTCTGCACCAGATAACGCCAAGTGCTCACTCACAGAGACCGTCAGTCATCGCATCGCTTGAGGCGTCTACGTGCCATGTGATGACGTGCTTGGGTTGGTGCCATGATCGCCTCTTTGTTTTGTTTTCCTGCCTTAAATGCTCAAATGTGGCCGCTTTTCAAGTGAAATTCGCCTTGAAAATCGCTCAAATTTTAGGGTCAAGTACAAGTTTGTTATCATGGATTAATTGCTCACAATTGGCGAAACTTGCGAATGTTGTCCAAAAAAAAAGATAATTTCAACACGCTTGTTTACGCTTACTCACGGTGCGGGAGCGAGAGAACACGGCTTTTTTGTCTACCATGACCCACATTTGTGATTGAGAGAAGACGTAAATTAATAGGTCATCCCCATAGGTCTCCTATGTATGAAAACTTTTAATGACATCCTTTCGAGAGGATGCAACTATTATATCTATGAGAATTAACCCTCTCAGGAGAAACTATGAGTTCCTGAACTAGAGGTTAGGTATTTGCTTTTCGTTGAAATAGAATTGGTTTATGTTTTGTTACGGACCATATTTTTCCGGTTCTCTGCTGTCCTATTTTTCAACACGTCTAACTTTCTATTTAGCCTTTTATCTTGTTTTATAGCCTTCCTTCTCAACTTACTGTTTTTATGCGCTTGGGATCTGTGTGAGAACACACTTTTGTGCATGGATTCCGCATTCTTTAAGTCCATACTAAATGGTGTCTTCATACTTCCTCTCTTTGGAACTCCTTTGTTGCGGTTAGGGAGCCCTAAACTAATTTATCTCATCGATTCCAATGACCAACGTAGATGGTTTCAGTTTTTGTACTGGGCACAGCAGAGTGTGCTGGAGACACCGGAAGAATATCTCACGAGAACGCCCGAGGGGAAATGAGGCAGATACCTGAAAGGAGCTCTCATCTTTTCGTCTCGGCCGGCATTTTCGTCCCCATCACGGCATGCCGTAAGAAAATGGATTGCATTTCTGATACCAGTGCTCACAACAGCATCAGATTCATCGCTGGAACTGTTAAAGATACATGAATCGTTTCCCAGTGCGGTGGAAACATTTGAGGAATGCAGAACCGCGTGATGCATTGCATTGTAACCGTGTATAGTTCTGCATTTTACCGCGCAAGAAATAATCAAAGGCGCTGGAAACATGCATGCAGTAATGAGGTATTTCAGAAATATTTCGCGCTAGCGTTGGAGTATAATGCGAGCAAATTGGGAGCGTTACGAGCGGCCGGCACTCTGCAATGAGCAGCAGTTTGAGTTCGCCGGGAATTTCATGCTAGCGCCCGTACTGCGGGCGAGATGTGAAAAACGCAGCACTCTGAGTAGACCTGAGAATTTACAGCAGGGGCTCCAGGGAATGTAATGCATTTAGAGTGGGGTAGTGTTCAATGGATGCAGACGATGAGTTGTGTTGGACCATGCCACGGAGAGAGATTCGATTGTGGGGTGGATATGAAAGGAGACGCGCTCGGCTGGCAGCGTGAGTGAGGCGGGGGCTGTGGAAGCGACTCGCTGAAGAGAGAATCTGGCCGGCCGGTGGAACATACATGGAAAGAGAGAATGTATGACGAGGGGAGTTCGTGTCTGGAAAACGGTGGAGCGGGACCTCATTATGCGAGGGAATTGAGTGAAGCGTGCCCTCTTTATCCCAGAAGAAAAAGTGACGAAAATCGACAGCGCGATGACTACCGAATGAGGTAGAAATTAAAGAAAGGAGAGCGTGGGCAGAACAAGGATGAGGGCTGCCTTTTAGAGCGAGGTGGTGGCCACGTGAGCGAGCGCACCAATCACACGAGGCTGCGGAGTGAGGGTAGAGAGCGAGAGTTGCTGGAGCGAGGGAGTAGTGGTGCCCCAGGGTGAGGGTATATCGAGGGAAGCCTCTGAGAGGCGTCTGGTTGCTGCGATCAATATGTGCAAACAGTTGTGCTCACCACCGGCACTCATCATCACCACCATCGCCACTTGCAAGCATTGCTATAATTATCCTTCCTTCCTTCCTTTCAAATAGTTGATATGAGTTCCGCTCAATACTACTTGTCACGGTTATGGTTGTACGAACGTCTCTCAAATGAACAGCAAAGAGCTTTTGTTTTACGTGTCCAGGCAGCGATTGTTACTTTACGAGCACTATATGTTTCTGTGCAAAAACGTGGAGTAGCATTTTATGCGATCCTGTAAGAAACATTCTTTTCTCACGAGTAATACGGACTGGAAAATTTGTTTTCAATTGTAAAAGTTGCGACGTTTCAGCCTACTGCTTTCCATTAACTTCCTCGGCTTCCCAGTGCGATGCGAATTATGCAAACTGAAATCTCTAAGCAAATTTATGTGAGAGTGAAATGTTTCCTTCGAAAAAATACTTCGCTTCAAACTGTTACACGTTGGTTTTAATGCCATTCAGGTGAGAAATGTTTTTTTTTTCGTGATGCGATTAAATTTCTTTAAAATTTTACAAATTTGAATGATATTCTCCACGAATTAAGAATAGGTTCTCTGATTACTGTGCGCGAAATTTAGGCTCAACCTTCTGATGCTCTTTGATTTCTTGTCATGCATTCTAATGATTTGCGTTTTACTATCAAAGATGCAGTAAAATTGCAAGAGTTGTGGTGCCTGTCTTCTGTGTTTTGAATGAAGACGCTAGCTTGAATAGTTTGAATAAACATTGCATTCTGATTCGCTTGAAGATATCTAGGTTTGTCGCGTTTTGGAGTGAAATGCGGCAAGACGTAAAATAATCCTATGGAGAGCGTGAGCTCAAATGGTCCTCATTGTGATGGCATTCAATTAGAAGTACTTGAAATTGGTAGACAGGCTCATCATAAAGCCACCAAAGTAACAATTCGTAGTTTTGAACTGTCTACTCTGCAGCTATGATTTCCATTCAATTGATGTTAAAATTAGTTAGCATGTTGAGTGATTGAGTCCCCTATAACGGGTTGACCTGCCGGCCGTAGTGACCAAATTGCTTGTTTGCTGATCAGTTCTTCAAATTGCCTATGCACACTCGTGCCGCGTAACAATGTTAATTGTGCTCAAAGATTCTTCTCGTGAACCATGAATTTTCAAATTATTTCTTCATCACTTACATCGAAAGTGCGAAGTAATTCAAGATTCAAATCCCCCCCGTAGAAATGATTACTCCTAAATACGCGTGTTCCAACCATGCCTCAAGTATTTCACCAAGAACGTTGTCGCGGTGCAGAACTTGTTGTTTCGGCCGGTTGCCAGGCGAGAGATAAGCCCTGGGCTGTTAGGACAGCTTTGCACGGCGCGAGTTTCAGATTTTTTATGATCTCGAGTTCTGAGAAGATAGCGGCTATCGTGTATTGCAGCTCTAACCTGGCGAAACCTGGCGTGGAAGCTTTCTTTTTGCTTTTCGCGAGTTTTTTTCTTGAGAGGTTTACCCACTTGAGCGATTTTCTCTGTTCGGCGCGTGATGGGTGAAGACGGAAACTTTTTAAAGGGCCACAAGCAAGCAGTTCTTTAAACTTTGAATTAGTTGTGATAAGCTTAAACCGGAGGAAATCCGGGAAAGTTTTTTCGACGATTGAAGAAGTATTGGTCTTCCGCTTCGTTTTGAGACCATCGCGCGTCCACGCCAAAAAAATTTTGATTTCAGGTTTTTTTATAAAGCGAAAAGTAAAGCTTTGCTTAAATTTACTAAGCCGTCTTGGTGGGATGCGCAAAGTGTTCACCTGCAATTTTGTAATATTTTTTTCATAATTGATGAGTGAGAAATGTCTCACTTTTTTAATTCTATTTATTGTGTGACACTTCCGAGACTTACGGTTGTTCCCTTCAGAGAGCTGCAACTATTGTATTCATGGCAATTAACGCTCCCAGGGGGGAAACGTGACGCCCCGAGCTAAAGGTTAGGTTGGCGTTCCTCTTGTTAAAATCGAATAGGTTTTTGTTCTGCTGTTCTATTTTCGGTTCACTGCTGTTCTGTTTTTCAGTACGTTTTTTCTCAAACTTTGTTTTGTTACATAGCCTTCCCTTTTAACTTACTATTTCTATGCGCAGGGTACCTTCTGTGAGAACACATTTTGTGCATAGATTCCGCGTTCCCTTGGCCCATGCTAAATGGTGCTTTCATCCTTACTCTCTTCGGAATGCCTTTGTTGCGGTTAGGGAGGCTTTGAACTAATTTACAATTTATCCTAGAACTTGATAAGAACTAAAATTGCAGTTTCTGTGACTCGTAACATTGGCACGGAATGAAAATTTTTGCTTTTTGCAAGGTCAAAATTTCTCGAGTTCACGTGTTGCGCTTAGTAATGGCGCTTTGATCTGCGGAAGACGTTCGAGCTATCAATAATTTATTGTTCTCGTCCCCCAAAGTTCAAGTTTCTTGAAGGCCATGCTCCCTTTGAAGTTTGGTAGTATTCTAATTTTTTCAATTTTAAACCACTCTGCGAGATTTTTGTCCCGCGGCTGTTCTTGCTTTGCTGTGTAGAGCTTTTCAGTTGGAATTCAGGTGTATTGAATCTCTGTATTTTCTGATGCAATTTTGTGTTATTTGTAATTGAGTTAGCAGTCTCACACTTGGAACAAACACGAAGCTGCAGCCACCACATGCTCAAGAACTGCAGGATTGTCATGTCAGAATCGCTCGTCAGGCATGTAGTTATCCTGTATCCCATTGTTGATGATGTAAAAAGATTAGCATGTAATATATTCAGGCTTCGTATTATTTTAGCGTCTCAAACTGAATGCCGATGTTATCACCTTGATCAGCTCAGGCGTTTTTAACTGTTCAATGGTCCTCATGATGACTGTTTCGGTTGCTAGTTTTTTCCCGTGTGTGGAAATTTTGTGTTGTGTCACGTTTTCTTTTCAATCAATAGCTTATGGTTTAGACCTGCCGTCGATTTTCATTATTAAATGACAAAATTTTGTGTTCAAACCACTTCATTCGCGCCGTTCACTGTTATTAAATTTTTCAAAGTTTTTTATAGAATAATCGTACAACGTGTCGCTCCCTTCGAACCAAATCATTTTGAAATATCGTTCTCAAATCATGCTTTTACTGTATTGCGATTTCTCGGCGTACTATTTATGAAAATTATTTGAACTATGTTTAGTGTCTTGCGTTAGCTTGAATCATAGAAATCTGAATGGCTGCTGGCAGCGTAATTTGTTTCAGAATTTCCTGGCAGAACTTTCACGCTTTTTGGAGACCTCTCATTAGAGTTGGCCATTGTCGATATCAACAGCGAAGGCTGGAGAGTCGGCTAACACTTCACCAATACTTCATTCCTGTGAGACGTCGATGCTTGAAGGCATAATGGGCATTTGAGCAGCCAAAGACCAATACAGGAGCTCGCTAGATCCCTACTTATTTCCTGTTCCCAATAATGGGATAGGCCGCCTCTCGACGCGATCTCTGCCTCGTTTCAAGAGGCCCGATTTTTTAACAACTTAGCTTCTTAACTTCTTTTGGTAGACTTGACTACCCTATGCGTTACGTTAAATTTCATTTTGAAAAATCTCTAACTTAACATCGCATGTAGCCCAATCAAGTCAAGCTATAAGAGCTCGCTTTTTGCTGTGCGCTAAACGACGACTTCAATTGTTTGATGAAAATCTGGCTGCTGATGTGTGATGCTGGAACCTCCTCGATGTCAGCTGTAATACGCCTTTGCCAGATTGCCTGCGGGCTGAACTCCTTAATGAGAGCTTTGCGTTCGCAGTTAAAATAGCCATCCTTTATGTGATTAAATCGTTTCTCGTGAGTTACACGAGTGTGATGAGAAAATTTTTGATGGTGTGAATTAACTTGCGAGGTTATTTGTTGAGGGAAGTTGGTGAGCTCTTCATAATTCTGTCCCTCCCAGGGGGTTGCAACTAGTGTACGTTTGAGAATCAACGCTCCCAGGAGGAAGATCGAATGTCCGGAGCTGAAGGTTAGCTAGGCCTTCCTTTCATTAAAGTAGAAAGAGTTTTTGTTTAATTACGTATTTTTTTTGGGTTCGCTTCTTTCCTTTTTTCGGTGTTTTCACTTTCTTCCTTAACTTTTATCTTGTTAAATGATCTTACTATCTCTTAACTAGCTGTTTATTTGCGCTTGGGGCCTCGTGTGTTAACATGCTTCATTTAGCTCCATGCTTAATGGTGCCTTCATCCTTTCTTTTTTTGATCTATTATAAAACTGGCTCACTCGAAATCCAAGTGTAATGAAAGTTCACAGGTAATCGTTTGCTGCACTGTATTGAACTGAGCAGAATAAACTTGATTCAGTATTTTTCCTACTAAATAAACTTATTTCTTGGTGGTTTAAAAATTTTCTGCCATCTCTACAATAACTGTGCGACTCGAAGGGACTCCTAACCCTATTCAATTTCTACTTTTCACTCGGAATGATTGATAGGCCTTTAGCGACTCCTGCCTAAGAAACATCTTGGTGTGGTCATCATTGTCACGGACTTGAATTCGGTTTCCATGTTGGTGAAGCACTTCCTGTCGACCTGAGTTTTGAAGCTAGCGTAGAGGGCAGAGAGACAAGTCGGTTTATATATGTCCACCGCATCGATCACCCGCCAGCGAGTTGTGCCTTTTCAGGTTGCCCTCGTTACTGCCTCTATAGGAGGTCGCCGCACATCACGAGTGTCCAAAGCTGCCAATTGCGAGGCCTCTTGCGCTGTTGGCTGATATACGAGACATTTTTGTTTTCTCATAGGGACCCTTCAGGGGAATACAACCATTGTATTAATGTGAATTATCGCTCCCAAGGGGACAATGTGAGGGCCCGACCTAAAGCGTAGGTTGGCTTTCTTTTTGTTAAAATAACATAGGTTTTTGTTTTGTTACGGACCAACTTTTTTTCGGTTCACTGCTGTCCTGTTTTTTCAGCACTTCTACTTTCTTCTTCAACTTTGATCTTGTTTCGTGAACTTCTTTCTCATCTTACTGTTTCTATGCCCTTTCTGCATAGATTCCACGTTCCCTTAACTCCATACTAAATGGTGCCTTCTTCCTTCCTCTCTTTGGATCTCATTTGTTGAGGACAGGGAGGCTTAAACTAACTAATAATCTAATTATAATCACAGGGGGAATGTGGAGGTACGCCTTCCTTTTGTTAAAATAGAGTAGGTTTTTTTTTACGAACCATCTTTTTTCGGTTCACTGCTATCCTGTTTTTCAGCATTAACTACTTTCTTTTTCAACTTTTATCTTGTTCCATAAACTTCTTTCTCAACTTATTGTTTCTTTGCACCTTGTGCATAGATTCCGCGTTCCCTCAACTCCATACTAAATAGTGCCTTCTTCCTTCCTTTCTTTAGAACACCTTCGTTGCGGTCAGGGAGGCTTAAACTGACATCTAATCTAATCTTCTCTTTGGGAGGAAGTACTGACTTATGTGTCATTTAGATATCGCTTTAGAAAGTGTCCTCGTTCTGACTGTATTTTCTTTCATTTGTAGGAATGAAGGGTTCTTTACGAGTTGTTTTCAGCTTTGTTTTGATTTCATTGGTGAATATCTTGTCAGTTGCAGCACGTTGCCGACCTCCGTTTCATTGGGTCCTGTCACTAATGTATCAGAACCACTAACGCGCTCTCAGGTGCACTGTTCAGAAGCAGAAACTGCGCGTAAGATTTCAGGAGAGGTCTTTTTCCGACTGTTTCTTTTTCCTTCCCAGTAGGTCAATGTGTATATAAAGTGGTTGGTGGGATCATTTCTTTGTATTTCTTTTAGTTACTCGCCTAGTGTTTCAGCATCTTCTAAGTAGTCCAAGTAAAAAATCATGTGTAACTCTAAATTTGTGTGTACGCACACACAGTCCAGTTGAAAATTAGCCTAAGACTCACTAACTCCAGTCGTCCATTAAGAACAAAAATGGGACTCCTTTTTAATGCTGAGCCCGCTTCTTTGCCTCAGCACCTAAAGTATGAAACCGACAGCGTTTTATACAGTCATAGTAGACTCATTTACGGAGGCGGCCGGGTTAATGACGTGTCCGGCGTCACGCTCTGGTCTTTCACACGGCCTTTTTATTTGGCGCTTACCGAGTGTTGTGGGATGGTACTCAGCTATGCGTTTGTGAGGCGCAGTAGTGCAGGCAAATGGAAGCTGCGTGGAAAAATGGAGCGTCTCGAGCGGTGTTAGTGGCACTTCACCGCGTGTTCGGTTTGTGCTGAAGGAGCAATGTTTCACCTTAACTGCCTTCGCGTGTCTCTGCCGGCTTAAATTCCGCGCCTCAGAATTACGTGTTGGCCTGTTCTGGGCATCGCTTGAGCATCTTCAAATGTACGTTCTTTACCAAGGAAGGCTTTTCATTAATCATGTTTCATGTTTGCTGCGTTTAGGGATTTAGCCACCGGTGTTATTGCGTGAATTTCGTGAGATAGCTCGGTTAGTCGGTGAATGGTTCAGGCCCTGCTAATAATTGGCTTGTAATTTTTGAACAAACCGTTCCTGTATTCATAAAGATCTTTGCTCTCATCCTGACTCTAGCCTGCATTCTGTTGCAGCGCAATAAACTGGTGTTGTGATGGAATGAAATTACATCTGCTATTTGCTGGAAAAAAATTTTTTCAGACAGTTTATATTATTGGAATGCCAAATCTGACAGTGATAGTGAGTTGGGTTTCAAATTCCCTGCTCTCAAATACATTCAGCGCTATAGGAAGTTTCGAACACGTGAGTGACTCGCTGCAAAAGTGTTCATTTCATCCGAGAAATGCTATAACGAGTTAGCAAGAGATTCATTTTGTTACCAATTTTATTGCGTGCTCATTGTGCATAAAAGTTTTTGGGAATAAAGTATTTTGAGAAACATTCATTAAGAGATTTCTACGGTGTGGAGTTCGAGTTCTCTGTGGAAGTTTGTAATAAGTTGCGGCATAAAATTGTTGCTGCATAAAATTTCTCTTGGATTCTAATTTTCTGTTCATAGTGCTGCATTTCTTTTGACCTGATCAGTGAGTATAGATTTTCCCTCCATGTTGCTTTCATGTATTGCATTCAGCATCGTTGGATACACTTTATTTATTTATCATATCACATTTTGTCAGAAATTTCCGCTCTCGCATCGTCGGAGGAGATATAGTGCAGTGAACCTTGTACACGAATATTATTTTTAAGAACTGAAATCGCGTTTGTGCTTTGTGATGTTCGATCAGTGCACCTGCCACCAAGAGACTCGCGGCGCGCAATGTTGGAAAAAGCTCTCGGCTTTTGGCGTGAAATTCTCTCTGAAATAACTAGCATATTTTGCTCGGTTTTCTGACTGCCCTCGTCATCGGTGAGGGCAATTTCCAAACATTTTTCATGCAATTTAAAATTCAAGAGAAAACATGCTTAGCTGTGAAGTTGGCAGCAGCAGCAACAACAGCTTGACTTCTGGGAAATTTGAATGCAGCTCACTCATTCTTTTCCTTTTTTCCGGTGTCGTGAACTTGTGAGCTGGCGAGGGTGTGGTGATGCCTGAACTCTGGTTAGGCGACATTTCCAGGCTGGTTGCGGCTGGTGTGTACACATGTTCGCTGACGCTCGTCGGCCTCGATGATTTTCTTTTTCTTAGTTTTTACTTGCATGTTTTCACAACTAAATTGTTTTTCGCGTCGCGTGCCTTTTATATTGAACGTTTCCCACTATCGCGCGTCGTTTACTTGCTCTTGAATATTTATTTCCAGGTAAATTTGACTATACTTTCTATTCATAAGCATTCCTAAAATTCGTTGAATGAAGGATGTTGGTTTATTACATTAAGGATCATGGCTTATTAGTATTCATTATTTTTGTTAAGTATTCCATGCAGTTTTTACCAATTTTGAAATCCCATCAGTTGGTATATGTTACTCACGCTTTGCACCAGTTTTGAAGCTCATCTTGTATCACATATCCCCCTCAGGGGGATACAACTATTGCTATAGGAATTAGCGCTCCCAGGGGGAAAATGTGAGGGGCCGAGCTGAGAATTAGGTAGGCCTTTTTTTTGCTGAAATAAGATGTTTTTTTTTTGTTATGTTAACCCTTTCGGTACGACAATTCAAATGGCTTAGGAAAAAATTTCCAGGGGAAAAGCTTGTCCTTACCCATAATTGCCAGTGAAATTGTCCTAATGTGGGTGCTTTTAGCTTAAGCAAGTGCTCATTTTTCATTTTAATTTTAAATTTTTTAATCTTTATTGCTTCATGCTTGGCGACAGAAATTTTCTACGTTGACAATAGAGTTATTGAATTTTCGGAGATATTATTCAAAAGTTTTTGCCTGAATTTATCAAAAATAAACGATGTTCAGAAAAAATTTGCTCTAGTTAAATAGAAAGGTTATTGAAAATGTTGCACGGACCCTGTAGCGTGAACTTAGAGATAGCCAATGGGAATGTACGCGTGCAGGCTTCTGGGATGTCTAAAAACCAGTTTCATGAATGCTTGGAATTTCCCCAATTTTGTCATTTACTCCAAAGTATTCCCTAACTAGTTAAATTACTTTAAAATTAGGTTAGATTCCCTAAACTGGAAGAACTAGCCATCTTGGCACTGGAGTAGCCGTCAGTACCGAAAGGGTTAAGGATCACTTTTTTTCGGTTTACTACTCGTTGTCCTATTTTTCAGCACCTCTGACTTTCTTCTTCAACTTTTATCACATTTCATGAACTTCTTTCTCAACTTACTGTTTCTATGCCCCTTCTGCCTAGACTCCTCATTTTCTTATCTCCATACTAAATGGTGCCTTCCTCCTTCCTCTCTTCGATACGCTCTTTTTCGTAGCGGTTAAGGAGGCTTAAACTAACCTATAGTCTAATCTGTATCACATAGCGCATTGCTCACTCATCTGCTCATTCCATGTAAACACTTGAGGCACTCTGGGCTCATTCCATGTAAACACAGTTGAAGCACTCTGGGCGCAGCTGCACCGCGGGTCGATTTCCCGTGATTGATATCTTGCGAGGCGCGCTATTGACGCGTATTGACGTATGCTAGACGTTCTCCTGCTTCTGTTCTCGTTATCTACATTTTGAGCTTGACTGGCTCCATTAATTTTGGTGTGCACAGCGGTGCAGGTCGCCGGAAGCGGCTCTCTCATAATGCTCGACTCCAGACCACATTCAACTTCGCTATTCAGACTACACTACTCAATACGTTGTGGTAGCTTGATGCTTCGTACGAAGTTTTACTGGAACACCACTAATCTCGATGTGTTAGTTTGTCTATCAGCAGGGAATAAAAATGTTTACAATTCTTTTCAAAACGACATGCATTTTCTTCATTCAGAAATCACAATCACATCGTCTTCTTCGCGCGATGGAGTAATTTAGGCTCAGTGTGGATCAGTACTCTTACTTTTGTATGCTGTGAAACAACGCCACTGTGGCATGACGTGTTCTCGTCTTTCTGCTTAGCAATTTACTGCGCTGCATTACCTATACTTTTGTCACGCACTCAAGTTAATTACCCCTGCGCGCTCCTACAGCAACTAGAGAGATCGGTTCCATGGAGACCTCGTTGCGTGTAAGGCAATATGCTCTTTGTGTTGCATTACCTGATGCGTATCGTGTTGCATTATTATGAGTTTCGAGGTGCACTTTGTCTTATTTATGGTTCTCGCTTCACCGTTCAGTTTCACACTCCTTTTTATCTCTTGGCTTACGCAAATGTTTTCTGTTTTGGAAATTTTACTAAACTACGTTTTGCATTAGTTCAACTCGTTATTGCAGGGAATTTTAAACTTGGTGAAATTGTAAACCAATATTAGGGAGTTCAGGGATTGATGTCTAACATTTCGATAGAGCATTTGCAATTCGTCAGCTAGTCTTGATTTGTGTTTTTTGTGCTGACCCCATTCACTTCAGTCGCACGCTGAGAAGGACGAGCTGTGCACATCGTGGAACACTTGTTAGAACACAAAATAATTATTAGCTGTCATTGTTTAAAGACTTGCTTAATTTACACTCGCTAGTTAACATCGTTTTGCCATTTATTTTATCTAATTACTATTGAATTAGCGAGAATTAAGAATTAGCGAGAATTAAAGCGCTTTGCATGAGTGGTTCCTGGTTACGCTGTCACGATTGAACTGGTCTTACCACTCCACAGAAACATAAGTTATTCAAACGCCGTATTCTACGCTGTTCTGTGTTAGTGCTTCTTATTAGTGGGCATATTTAAAAAAAATCTACATCTTTCATTACATTTTGGTTAGACTCACGTCTGCGCCGTATCGTTCTTGTTGGCCTTTGCGAGGAACGTAGCTCGAGTTAAGTGGAGTGTGAAGCGACGAGCTCAAATGTCCATTAATCTTTTGGGTCGAATCGATGGTGCGTCGCTCGCTGCACAATTTACTTGCAAGCGCTGATCAGGCAAGCAGTGCCTTCTGGTGGAATGAAGACAGCTCAGGTGGCTTCGGTCAACTGATTTAATCACTAACCACAAAAATTCGTGGAATGAAATGTAGAATTTCTTGCTCTCCGGCGTCGCGTTGAAGCGATACTCAAAATGGCTTATCTCAGTTTTGTGGTAAGTTGCTTGCTCGATCGCCTGTCTGTGTATGACGATGAGAAAACTTAGATAAAAAGTCTCGTGTTCAGTACACTGCACGTACTAAGAAAAACTAGCAGAATTACATTTTTAAACGCATTTTCAGAGCACTGCACGTGCTATAAAAACTGTTGAAGAATTATATTCTTCGTAACCACTCCGTTATTTTCAACTGTGCAACTTAGCATGTAAAGTGACGATGTGAATGAGAAGCAGTGAACAGCTATGGTGCTTATGGCTATGAAGACGAGCGATGCTCGGAGATGCGCTGTTTCACCAGCGGTTCAGAAGAGATCAAGAAATGCGGCGAGCTGGAGGCTCGTAAGTGCACGCGAGATAGGCCAGGGTTTCGATTTGAGCCATTACCTCCTGCTCGGTCTGTGTCCCTTCTCTGTGCGGGGTGCTGCTGGGTGTGCGAGTGGCTGCCTGCTGGTGTACAGCATTGTATGCTGGGCTCTGATCTTACCATGTTTACTGTGGCTCCGCACTGGATTTGGCAGTCTATTGGAACTTTGATTTCTGTCCGTAGGGTCAATGTTGGACTGTGTCTACAGGGTCCTGTGTGACTCTGCGTCTGTTAGACTGCTGCTGTAGATTGTATTCCGTGCGTTGCTAGACTAAATTTGCATTATTGTGTACTCTCCATTGAATTGTCATTTCGAGGTCCATATTTGCATATTGGATTTTATATTCACGAAGGGGATTTGGTAGCGTTTTTTCGTGAACTTCTTCGTACGTTGTAACCGATTTTTAGAGAGAATGAGCACCAATTGTACAGTTATAGCGTTGTGTAATATTATTCTGAAGTATTTTCTGAAAACGATTATAAAAAGCCAATCCCAAAAACTCAACTAACTTTCATGAAGTAAAAATTGTGGCGACGCGTGAAGTGTCACGAAATGTACTTGAACAGTGACGCATTCATTGCTGAAAAAAGAAATTTTATTTCAATGGGTACAATATTGATAAGTATGCGGATCAACTGCATAGGACTGATGTGCACGAGTGAGGTATGATCTGTGGGCGGAATAAAAGATATGCAGTTGCTTCAGGCCAAAGCCTTTGCGATCTGATGCGCCCATGTCTTTGGAGTTACTCGAGAGTGAGCTTTAGCTGAGGAATCACACGAGGTTCATATTGTGTTTTATGTTAGGCCTAAAATCTCCCGTAAAATTCTTTCGCAGTTCGCGATAGGCGCTATAGCTAAGCATCGCTTCCCTCGACAGCGAGTCTGTTCTTTAACGACATTCAGACAAAAATGAAAGAGCTACGTGCACAGCGATGCTGAAATGCCTTGTCCACCTTAGGTTTTGGAGAACTCAAGTTTCTATACTACAACATTCACGACTGCGCCCCATCTAGATACCGCTCCTTCGTATGGATTTTTGTTGAAGATTACTGTACTTACGGACACGTTTGTTTGAAATTTGGACATGATTTTTGAAAGGATTCTTTATGGCATTTAACAGCATATTTTTAAATTCGATTTTCGAAAACAGGTTCATGTGGTAAGCCGTTGAACATCGGATTCTGCATTGAACGCTGAGGTATTTGTTTGAATACATTTACTTTCACCGTACATGCAAAAACTAGATGCCGAAACTAGTTCAAAAATGTTCACTTTGAAATTTGCACAAGATATTTTTCTTTGTAATGATGCACCCGTAGGTAAATTTTGTAGCAGTGTTCAGATTCCCGCTCTTGGGAAAAATTTGGATCCATGCATTGTGTCGTCTCTCGCATCGTAAATGTCTTTATTGTATTTACCACTAGATCTTTGCTGACATTCACTTTCGTCATACAAAGAATATTGACAAGACGCACTTACTGCAGAGAGCAATAAATAAGAAGGATCATTTGTGACGCGAATATTTCCTTGACAACAGTAGAAGCAAAATAGAAGTTCCCTAGGCGTTCGTTAACATTTATTTTAAGATGGAACCTTGCGTTATCAAATATAACACGGAAGCGAGATTTTCTTTGTAATTTCAGGAGTGTTGATATAATACTGCACTCTATTTACGACAAATATTTGCTAGATGCAAAGAGAGAACATCATGGGGCGGGCGCATGAGAACCGATCTCACCATCTCCTGCTCACCGCCATATTTTTAGATGAGCATCGATCGATTACAAGCGTGCTCTATATTTCTCTCTGGGTTTTTCACGTGAATTTGAGGTATCGATTGGAAAGTTTCCAATACATAGAAATGTAGAGCATCCTTCATTCTTTTTGATGGAATTTGAAATTGGAGATTTAAAGAGGGATGTCCGTAAAGCTTACTTTAGACACTTAAAGGTTTTTTCATGGGGATGAGGTTTCAATTTTTGATGAAAAATATTGGAATGAAACTCATGTTCTCAATAGTTTTTCCGCATCTTATTGTTTTGGATGTAAAATAGTTCTAATTAGCATTATGCGGAAGCATCTTACTATTTTACGAATCAAAGCAAGTTTCATCGCTATTTCGTACCATGATCGGTATTGGTACGCGATACCCTTAACTCTGTCCTAGTCTCTCTTTTGAAATGTTTGTATCGCATGAATATATTAAACCAAAGCAGCATTTGCGCAAAGCTGTAGCGTTTGGCGTTGAGTAATGCCTTATTATTTGATTGCATCAAGTATTGAGCTGTATTCCAAATTGCCGCGAGCTCCAAGTGTGCAGAACACCTGAACACAAGCCCCAGTCAACTGGTAGCTGGGTCCAACGCTTTGCTCGCTGTGTGGTTTTCGGCGCACTAGACTGCGGGGCTTCTCAACCGGGGGGACATGTACCTCTAGGGCTACATCTAACATATTTCAGAGGCTAAAATGTACAATATATATTTGCATACAACCGTAAAAGTGTACATTATTATTAATCATTAAGTGCCTTTTCATAGTTTTTTAAACCTTTAACTGTGCTTGGGTACATGAAGATATACCATTAAGCTAAGAGGGCACAAGACAATAGAAAGGCTGAGAAGCCCTGTATTAGAGGGAATCCTTCCGTCGCCGGGGCGATTGAAACGCGAGTCTTGATCTGAACAAACTTTTCTTCTACCTTCATTATGCAGGGGAATGTGATGATATGCGTACCCGTCTCCGAGGATGAGAAAGCCCGAAATGTTACTGATCTCCTTTCTTTTGAATTATGTATTACTGTGCGTTACCATGGTTTAATTTTTTTCAACGTTTGCGGGTGCGGTTGAGATCCTATATAATCTCACTCGAAAATTAACCTGGTTCTTCTCGATCTAGTGTCTAGGTCAGAATTTAATTTCAACGTCCAACCCATCATGATGGTTTATTTAGCGTGCAGCACACATATTTGTATATTGACGTCTATTTGTAAAATAGCATACTTTTTCGTTGTATATCTCTAATTTTCCCTCAGGGAACATAGGAAAGGCAAAAGGTGTAGGTTATTAAGGTTTGTCTATCCTACGCTATGGGGGACTAACGCCACCAAGGGAAATGCTGTTAACTTACCTTAGCCATTGATAAGTTTCGGAACTTTGTCTTTCGTGTCTCCCCTCAGGGGGATACAACTATCGTATCAATGGGAATTAGCACTCCCAGAGAGAAAATGTGAGGGCCCGAGCTCAGAGTTAAGTAGGCCTTCTTTTTGTTGAAATAAAGTGTTTTTGTTTTGTTAAAACCACCTTTTTTTCGGTTCCTTGCTGTCCTGTTTTTCAGCATCTACTACTTTCTTCTTCGACTTTGATCTTGTATCTTAATTTTCTTTCTCAATTTACTGTTTATATGCCTTTTCTGCATAGATTCCGCGTTCCCTTAACTCCATACTAAATGGTGCCTTCCTCCTTCATCTCTTTGGATTGCCTTCGTGGCGGATAGGGGGGCTTAAACTAACTAATAATCTCATCTTTCGCGTGTACTTCGCTTCTCTCAGTTGTCATGCCTTCGGTATCTCTTTTTTGTTTTTTCATGTTCTTCCTTCCTAACTTACCGTTTCAAAGCGCAGGTATGCTGTGTGGGAACTCGCCTTGTGTGTTTCCTTTCCCGGTTTCTACCGTCCATACTAAATGGTCCCTTCTCTTCGCTCTCTTGAGATCGCCTTTTTTGTGGCTAGGGGCCTTGAGCTAATATATTTATTATTACGATGCTCATAATAATTATTTTTGTTATTCATGTGTACTAAACATTTTGGTGCTGTCAAGAATAATCCAGTGAAATATATTTTTATGATTTTATTTTGTGTGGGAAAAACATGAATGCCACCAATTGTCAGCCTGGAGCTGTGCAGCAGCTGCAGTGCCACCAATTGTCAGCCTGGAGCTGTGCAGCAGCTGCAGTGCCGCCAATTGTCAGCCTGGAGCTGTGCAGCAGCTGCAGTGCCGCCAATTGTCAGCCTGGAGCTGTGCAGCAGCTGCAGTGCCGCCAATTGTCAGCCTGGAGCTCTGCAGCCGCCATTAGCTAGGCCTTAGCTCGGATACAAACCTAAGGCAGCATTTGCGTATTTCCATTCCCTCGTGGTCTTGTGTCAGAAGGAAAACTATGATGCATCATTTTAAATTTTTCCCGCAAATTTTTTTGACTTCTTTAATTTCCTGGATGAAATGGATTTTGCGAGTTTATGCGAGTAAAACGAGTTTTATTATGCACTCAGTTGTGAGCATCGGTAGGGTTCAGTGTTGCATTCGAAAGATTCCGTTATAAAAAGGCGTCCATTAAATTTTTTTAGAATTGAATAAATCACTTATTTTATAACTGATACATATACCCTTTTAAAATATGTCAGAACTGTAGTGAAAATGTACATAACAATTTTTATTTCTTTTCAGTTTATGAATGAGAAGATCGGAGGAGTGGAAGGCACCAAACTGGACGATGACTTCGTGGAGATGGAAAGGGTAAGTGTGTGGGCGACTAAGTTACTTCATAAGAAAGTTTTAAGTGGCGTTGGTAAAAAATATGTTATTACAGCTAAGCCCTTCAAATTATATTTCGCGCATAGATTACACTTACGTTTTCGTTGTGTGAAAATTAGAGGGAGCTATATAGTGATGACTCGGTGTGCTAGAGCTCGCTTCCTTTCAATGCTCTCAGAAACGCTGAATTTTGGTAAGCGATCTAAGATCGCCACAGAAGAATTTCACTTTACGCTTCAACTCAGAGCGCAATGTTTGATTTCCGAGCCAACTTTGATGCCTCATAACTCGTCTTACAGTGATCCGAATGGGTTGTAGCAAACTTTCGAAGTGCTAAAGACTCGGGCCCTTGCCCTGTTACTACCGCAAGGAATGTCAGTGGTACGTTTAGCTGCTATAGCTGCAGATTTGCAGATGACACAAGTGCTCATTTACAACCTGACCAGAGCAGTCGCCCTGTCATCCCTATATCGTGCTATCAAGAAAACTGGGGCCTCTATGTCCACACTGATAAGGTAATAAAACGAGTTGTATCAATGAAAATCAACCCTAACAACCGGCGGCCTCAAGACGAAGAAATTCTTTACTTTCTCTCATGTCAACGAGAACAATCCGGCATATGAGTAGGCTGCGGAAGCACTTGAATATGCTAGCTTGATGCGCCTTCAATAAGCCCTTTTCACCTTAACTGTGATTAAGAAACAGCTTGATCTGTTCTGAAAATATAAGTGTTGGAGATCAGATCAGCGGCAGGGGAACTTATGCAAGCGCACTCTACCGCATGAGGGCTTCATCAATACGTATATGTACTCCGTTTCACCGTAGGGAAATTTGTCGACTAATTATTTATGAAACTTAATTTTAGCTCCTATGATTTAGCATATTTTATCGTTTACTGTGTTCCTTATTGAATGCTTCTTTAACATAGAATGTGGGAAGTATTTCTTATTTTTGAAAGTTATAATAAATCTCTTCATCCTCCCTATTCTTTTGAAAACCTACAAAGAAGAATTCAAACTTCGATTTAGTTTACGTTTTTAATGAATTGTGTTTGTACTGTTAAAAAACTGTAATAGATTTTCTTTGGTACACTGAGCTGTGTTAACAGCCTTCCTTTCAGGCCTGAGAATCAATTGAAGCACTGACCAAAATGACTGTACAAATAAACTAAGGTAACGAAGACTTGGTGCTCCAGTGGCTTTCTTCCTTTGAAATTCTGTTTGAGTTCTGGTCGATGTTGGACGCTAATCTTCTTATGGAGGGGCACAGGCGCCAGCAAGGAGGGCAGTGATTGAAGTGAAGCTCCAAAGCTTAAGAAAAATGTTATCGTGGTGAGGGCCAGCGCGTCCTAGACATGTCGCGTGTTTTGAAGTTAAGGAAGGCCCCGGTAAAAGCAAAGAGGTCTAACCTTCGATGAAAATATGCGACGTAAATGTTTAAAAAAGTTCAGTGCGGTCACTTTGCTAATAAATTACCCGGACATTCATTGCTAAGGTTTTGTGAGGCACTGCAGTTTTGGCGCGACCGAAGTAGTGAACTGTGTCATCGAAAGCAAGTGAAAAAAAGACTAATTTTGAACTCACGTATTTACATCATCAGCTTTTTAGACTGAGGCAGAATTATACAATTGCTACGTGTGAGAAGTGAGGCATTCTTGTCCAATTCAATCATACTTGTAAGTTAGGCTGAGGATTTCTCCGGAAAGCTCCTTTCAAAGCGTAGTAGGGTAATTTTTTCATGGCTCAAAATAAGATATTCTGCGGGCGTTACGTGTCGCTGAAGTATTTTTTGTGTGGCTCTTACGAATTTAGTACATTTCATACACTTCTAGGAGCTCAAAAACTGAGTTTCGAAAAATTCATTGTTCGATGCAGGCAGACTGTGATTGACTTAATGAGTGCAATTATGCACTGTCTCGGGACTTTCACCGGTCGAGGCAATGACTATTCAACACACTCTCCTCCAATGAACCGAAACCTTGCAAATGAACTTCAATGCCTGAAAAGACACAGTAATTTACAATGGAAGTAATAATCGGCACTTTCTACACACCATGAATGATACTCCCGTTGTCACAGTTGACCAAATAAATAGGCATGGTATCACTATCATAAAAGATCTCAAGCATAGCAAACAAATAAAAGCATTAAGAATACGAGCAAAATTATCTGCTTCATTACTAGAAATTTTAACTACAAGTGTACGGACATGGTACTACTCTTTCATAAGGCCCTAGTGCGACCACGTCCATAGAATACGCTGCGCGGCTCCATTCCTCTACTTTCAGACGAGATGTCAACGAAATGGAGAGAATTTATCGTGAAACAACGAAGCGATTCCAGAACTCCGTAACCTCAGCTTCTTCTTCAACTGACTTGGATCGTTTCTCTAGAACTAAGAAGATTGCAAGGCCAATTTATTGACACCTACAAATACCTGAATGGCTCTAATGATGTTAGCGAAGGCAGCGTTTTGGCACCTAGGGCAATGTCCTGACCTTGCAATAGCTGCCGCAAATTACTAATATAAAATTTAAAGGCCGCAAGAGCCTTCAATTTCTTTGGAACTAAAATTGTCCGAATTTGGAACCAGCTCCCAGAAATTGTCTCTGCCAGCGCGATGAATACGTTTTAAATTGTCTTCATCATTACTGAGTTCACAATCCCTCAGTATTTCAAAGTACGAATGTTAACCGACATCTCAGAGACTGAATTGAAGAAAAGACTTTGATGCATGATTTTAAGCAATTGTAAAAAACTACGCTTCTTTTTTGTTGTATTGGTGGCGCCTCATTTTATAGCGTCAGGATGTTGCGAAAAAATTCGTCTCTTGTTCCTGCTTAAATGTGACGATACCAAAACACGGCCAAATCATGGCACCCCACATATTGCAACGGCCGAGTATTGATCAATTGCGTCAATATGATTATTGGTGCTTGTGTGTGAGGGCAAATAACTCGATGTAATTCTCAGATGTCTGTGTTTGTGACTGGTGTCTGACAGCACAGGACTTGCTGAGGGACTCGAGAATAGGCCACTTGGCTCGTTTCTGTTGCCACATTCTATGTTAAAATTACACGTACTCGTACATTATTACGTCTGTGCAGTTAAATATGTGTGGAGGCCAGTATAGTATTTGCTCCAAAAAAGAACACTGTGTGGGACTACTAGCCTAGGGCGGAATTTGAGCTTAATTGGAGTGACAAAGATGGCTGGATGTTGCAGCATCAATATTTGACGAGGACAATTGGCCCGTCGGAGACAGCTCGAGAGGAAAGCCTCAGAGAGGGGTCAACTCCGGGCCTTCTTGGTCGATAGTCCGCCTGCCTCCTCATTCTCGTGCGTCTCCTCAGATCCCTGCTGCTGCTGCTGCTTCACGTGACCGTTTCTCGTCTGTTATTCTTACTTGCCGACAGGTGTCTCTTTAGTTCTGCTCTGCATAGCGTTCTTTTGTCCTTTTCCATTCTTGCTAAGACGAATGAAATTTATTTTTTGTCGTTTGCGGGATTTCTTAATCGTTCTACACTATTACTTACACTCGCAATGACTTTTTACCCGTTTCTCTAATTAGATTTCTTCATTTATTTGTTCCTGTCTATTTTACTTTCGTAAAGAACACGTCATTGTTCATTTAGTGCAAACAACCACCGTATCCGTTTGAGAAGCCTCCAGCTCTCTGCCATTCGAAATTGACGCGCGTGAGGTTCAGATTTACTAGGTACAGAATTTTCAGTCCATGTCATCGTAGCGACCAGCGTGCGTTCTTATAAATGCATTTGGCTACGCTACTTTTAAAATCAACTTTATTACAAAAATAACCGCCTGAAGAGACCAAACTTTGTGACCCGTGACGTAACCGATTGAACTTAACAGAACTTAAACTGCGAGATCTACCGCTCAGAACGACGTATATTGTTAGAAAATTTAGGACTGTAGGGAACGCTTCCAGGATGACTGTAACAGGAACGCTCATTCTGACCTCACTGGAGACGTTCTCGGCCGTCTTATCGTCGCCTGAGCCGCGGCCTTTGCAAGCGATATAGATGGAGGCGTGGGCTGTCGGTAGGAGGAACTCGGCTCTGACGCCGCTAATATCGCGAGCCTAACGAACGTCCTCATTAGCAGTCGCTACATTTTTGTGACTCTGGCCACGATGCGGACTATTTCTTTTATTTCAGAAGTGGCTCTTCAGGCCGACTTTGCTTGGGTCGTATGTCTCTCGGACATATTTTTAAGCCGTAAGTGTTCTTTTGTCGTGCGTTGTTTGAGCTGTGTGTGCTTCGTCACGAGTCACACATCTTGATTTGTGTCACGTCTCGCTGTGTTGTGTCCGAGACACGAAGTAATATTACGAGTATTAAAACAACACACATCGACCTCAGCGCAACGGGATTTAGACCCTCGGATCAGCGAAGAAGCCTCATCAGCGCCTGCAAAAACCCTCATGGTCTTAGAGTAATGATGGACTCGGCGAATGTAGAAAAGAATCTACTAAACCAACTCCTGTGGAAACAAGCTTCATTACTCACTCGCTCGAAACTGCTCAAAAATCGTTACTCGAAGCACAAAGCGAGGGAGCTTATCTGCAACCTAGGTACTCAGTGGAATAACGAAGTGTGGGCAACGAACTATTTCTCTATTTTGACGAGAAAATTGCCATCCTGATTCTACAGTATCATAAAGAAATGTATTGGAATTATTTGACCCCTCAGGGAGATACAATTATTGTATCTATGGGAATTAGCGCTCCCTGGGGGACACTCTGAGGGCCCGAGCTGAGAGTTAGATAGGCTTTCTTTTTTGTTGAAATAAAAGGTTTTTGTTATGTTAAGGACCACCTTTTTTCGGTTCACTGCTGTCCGGTTTTCAGCACCTATGTTTTGATCTTCGGTGTAGATTATCCCACCGAGTCGCCATCATTGTTTTGTTCGTAGTTTCCGCACGTTGCTGTCATTGTGATGGATGTTCTTTTTTCTTTATTTAATTGTCGTAACATTTCTTTCTATTCGCCACATTCATATATTTTTTACTCTCCATCAATCATGATAAAGTAATTGAAGCTGCCACCAGCCCGATATTTGGGCAAATGATATTTATAGTAAATCAATTATCAATAACGGTCGTCATAATTAATAAATTATCTTTGTTCTACGGTAAGCGTGAGGTCAGAGCTGAAGGCTATTATTAATGTGCATTTTATCATTATATTATCATCCTCATCTCTTCATCATCATCTCTTTTCATCGCCACCTCTTCCTAACTTATAAAGGAAATTAAAGACACGAAAGATTACAAAGGTTGGTTATTGACGCAGACATCTAAATACATCACAATGCTGTTGAGGGAGAAACTGGTTAGACACATAGTAAATATGTTTAACTTAACTGCGGGATCCAGTTTGGCGTTGATGAAGTAAGTACGAGGAGACTGGCTGCTTTTACGATACGATTCGCGACTAATTAGAACAAGTCGAATCTCTAGTAAATTTAGAGTCAACTGTTTCTTTTACAATCGTTCAAAACAAAGCGGGTCCATCGCCAAAGGCGATGAACCGCAGAGGAAGACACCAATAGGCTTAAATGATTTTGTATCGTTTCTCTTCAATATCGAAGTTATTGAGCGTGCCTTGACTGCCTTTGACGAACCCCCGCGTTAGACTGCCCGTTGCCCACTCCGGCTTTAGGAGCCGAAGGCGCGTTTCCTACGTTAGCGAACTAACACGTTAGGGACAGACGTGGTAGAACAGCAGTTAATTGCTTATAAGTGAAAAGCCCACGATAGTGATGAACATTAATTAGGATCCCGCATTCTATCTATAGAAATAATAATATCCTGTCTGATTAAGGTTCCAAATACAAGAAGTACATTGTGATAGTGGAATAAGAAAGTGGTATCCGATAACTCGAAGTTGTGATCCCTCGGTTGCGTCGTGGTGGTGATGTAGAGGAGGGAAGCTGGTGATGATGGTAAGGCGTCGCGTCGACTGGCGATGTTTGGTGGTAGAAGATGTTGTAGGCGATGTTTCGTGAAATGGCACGAGAGGCAGATTGTGGAGTTGCTTCGAAGTTGTGCTTATCCGCGAGAGTATATCTTTATATGCGCGGTTCTTTTCGAGGAGATGAAAGTCGTTGGCCAGACGTAGCATTTCAGTATTCCTCGTAGCAATTTCTTTATAATTAAAGATGTAGGGCAGTTATATCGTGAGAATATAACAATACCCCCGATAACGGTTTTTTGTTTCAAGCTCCTGCTTGAATATAAGCTCCTTCGTGACTCGTCATGTGCGTCTGCAATGTCGAAAGACGTACAGTGTCGAGGAAAAACATTGAAGCAAACAGCTGAGGTTTGTTTAAAATATAAACTCTGATTCGAGGTGCCATATAAAGACCTTAACCCAGTTGTTCTTTGGGAGAACCTGTTCCTGACGATTAAAATCGGCAACACTCCCTCGCTGAAAATGGTTACCACGCGTAGTAACCTTGAAGTTCAAAAACTCCGGGAATTAAATTCCAATAATAGACCTCAGTCGCATAGTCCGAGGGGGCCTCATTATGTTTATCCTCTCGCAGAAGAAAATTTCTCCTTGTTGAAGAACACCATGTGTCTTGAAGAGAGTGTACGTTTTCCTCGTACGGATGTCGCCATCTTTTATATCGTCCGGGATTTTAAAGAAAATCGCTGACGTCTTTATCGATGGTCTCACATCTAACCACAATACCTACTACTTTCTTCTTCAACTTTGGTCTTGTTTCATAATCTTCTTTCACAACTTACTGTTTCTATGCCCTTTCTGCGTAGATTCCGCGTTTCCTTAACTCCATACTAAATGGTGCCTTCCTCTTTCCTCTCTTTGGATCGCATTTGTTGCTGCGGGTAGGGAGGCTAAAACTAACGACTAATCTAAACTAATCTTGAATTATTCGACTTCGCTTTCTTTGGTTGAAATGAGGTTCCACAAACGTGGAATAATTGCTTGCACTTAGCACATGATATGCGTTTGTGAAATATTGTCCCACGATTTGGCCTGAACACAATAAAATAAATGAAACCATTAAGTTCATGTTAATCCAGAGTTTGTTCAGCGGCCATAACTCCTTGGGCTGGAACACGATGCAGGTCTCTCAACACGACTAAAACTCGGCCGTGGAAGATTGGAAAATCTTGTTAAAGCGCGTCTCTATACGCTTTTGTGTGTATATATATAAATGTATATATATAAACTCGGGAATGACACAAGGAACTACGCGCTATGGCTCAACAGGGAAATTGAAACCTCGGTGTAATTTTGATTCTTTCCCAAAATGATAATCCAATGAGACATGGAAAATCGTCAAAAAAATGTCACGTCTACCAGAAACGTGACCTCGGCAAATTATTCTCACTTCAAGTGCGTGGATCATAGGTTACTTTTGTGTCTATCTTATACCTGCTGCTCGTCTTACCGGATGTGTTTGATTTAACACATCAATTTCACTAGCGTCCCCACTCGAGTAACTGTCTGCGTGTCTCCATTCAGATTAAGCAATACTCATCTAAATCCATTTAATATTATTTTGTTTTCAATCGCTTGTATCACTCCCAGGGGGAGATGTGTGAGGGCCCGAGCGAGAGTTAGGTAGGCCTTCTTTTTGTTCAAATAAAATGTTTTTGTTATGTTAAGGACAATCTTTTGTTCGGTTCACTGCTGTCCTGTTTTTCAGCACCTACCACTTTCTTCTTCAACTTTGACCTTGTTTCATGAACGTCTTTCTCAACTTACTGTTTCTATGTCCTTTCTGCATAGATTCCGCGTTCCCTTAACTCCATACTAAAAGGTGCCCTTCTTCCTCTCTTTGGATCGCATTTGTTGCGGATAGGGTGGCTTAAATTAACTAATAATCTAATCTAATCCTCCTTCCTCTTTTTGGATCGCCTTTGTGGCGGATGGGGAGGCTTAAACTAACTGATAATCTAATAATCGCTTGTATCATCACTTAATTCAGTAATCTTTAAAGCTCTTCAATTTTGTTCATTCTTGAAATATATTTTTTTTCTTTTACGTTAATAATTATTTTTGCTCCGTTCTCATTTTGATGGTTCTAGTGAAAATTTCATCATCGTTTGTATTTAAATGGTGCAACAAAATTCAAAAATTTCTAATGAGTTGATCATGTTTAGTAACAACGTTTTAAGTACGATTTTAGTTCCTATTGATCTAATATTTCTTTTGCGATGGCCATATTGTGCTCATTTGAAGCATGACGGTAAATCCCCGGCTGTCCGCTTCGAGCCTTTTGTATTGGAGTCAGCAATAATTCGCAAAACGATCACACTTTATTTTTGTGCGACTTGCGTCTGTGGGAGTTCCTGAGGAGAAGCTGCCGTTTGCTTCTTTTGCCATTTCTTATTTCTCGCGCTAGTGTAGAACTTGACGTTAATGAGTCAGTGCAGTGTTTGTATTTGCGATAACTTTTGACGACTTAGGGTGTTATATAGCAGTGAATTGATTGGCACTTTAAAACTTTAATAAGCATTTTTTCCATCATACGTTGAGTTTGTTTAGCATATTCGATCCTCATCAAGGTGCATTTCGTAAGATACTAATCGATGTTATAAAGTTTGATGTTTTTCAGCTCATCTAATGCATCCACGTCCTAATCACTTTCTTTTAATGATATTCTTGAATTAATGGTCTACGAGATCCACGTACTAATTTTCATGGCTGGTATTCTAAAACAATCTTCAGAAAACACATTTTTTCACCAGTTAGATGGCTACCATCATTTGAAGGTTCGTTTCTTATTCGTGCAAGTGATTTTCTGTAACGTCCGTTAATTCCACTTGCTTTGGCTGGAGAAGGTGTGTGATGCTATAATTTGAAGCGCCTTGGAATTTCAACTAATACCGAAATACTAGCTGGAGGATGATATGTTATATAACCTTGAGGATGATATGTTAGATTACCTTGAGGATGATATGTTAGATTACCTTGAGGATGATTTGTTATATTAGCTATAGGATGATGTGTTATATTACCTTGAGGATGATTTATATAAGATATAGGATGATGTGTTATATTACCTTGAGGATGATGTGTTATATTACCTTGAGGATGATATGTTAGATTACCTTGAGGATGATATGTTAGATTACCTTGAGGATGATTTGTTATATTACCTTGAGGATGATGTGTTATATTACCTTGAGGATGATGTGTTATATTAGCTAGAGGATGATGTGTTATATTACCTTGAGGATGATGTGTTATATTAGCTAGAGGATATGTTATATTAGCTAGAGGATATGTTATATGAGCTAGATGATATGTTATATTAGCTAGATGAAATGTTGTATTAGCTAGATGATGATGTGTTATATTAGCTAGAGGAAGATGTTATATTAGCTAGAGGATACGTTATATTGGCTAGAGGGTGATCTGTTATATTAGCTAGAGGATGATATGTTAAATTACGTTGAAGACATGTGATATTAGCTAGAGGATGATACGTTATAGTTGCTAGAGGATGATCTGTTATATTTATAGACATGATCTGAACGGCGCTAACTTGGCGAGCTATTGGTACATAGTCTTCAGTGGTCATTGCTAGCCACATAGATTATTACCTGGGCCTGGAAACTTGGATATTGTTTCTCGGTGTTTTGGGGAGCCTATATCCGGACTGCAGCTGTAAGCTGCTTACTGCCCCCGCCGCTGATTGGAGGGCGGACGATCTTCATTTCTTCTCTTGACTGAGCTCGTCCATTTTGGTCCTTTGTCCGCTGGTTTTTGATGCAAAGGGAAGCTGGCTTATTGCTTTCTTTGGAGTGTAGATGTATAAAGACTAAGATCTCATCAACTGCGATAACCTTAGAGGAGTATCGCGTGGTAGAATTTTTAAGGTTTGTTTAAGTTTGGATAAAGATAAATCGGAAGATATTCTAATTTCCTATAAGACTTGGCATTCATGTTTGTGTGCAAACTCACTAAATATAGATCAATTCATGTTTTCTCCTGGGGAAGCAAGTGCGAAGAGTGTTTACTGGGCGTTTGGATTTACGTTCTTTACACAATTTTGTATGAAGTTCGAATGGTATTGCTCTTCTCTATCGCCTACGTAGTGTTCGCCTACGCAGTGTTCGCCTACGTAGTGTTCGCCTACGTAGTGTTCGCCTACGTAGTGTTCGCCTACGTAGTGTTCGCCTACGTAGTGTTCGCCTACATATGGCAACCTCAGAGTTTCCCAGGAGTGACCTGGTGCAAGATCTAAAATATGTATTGCTGCAGGTCGTTGGTTTCGTTACAAAAATCTGATAGTGCTTCATCCTAATTAATGATTTCGTTCAATGAAACATTCGTATTAGTTTTGTGATGTCTGACTTGTGGGGAATTGCGACGCGCATGAGGCTCGAATTCATTATATGTATGGAAAGCAATGCGCAACGCCTTTGATGCAAAACGTTTAATGCTGATGTCGAAAAGTTCCTTTTTCCCTGTAACCAGTTTTTTGAAAGTCATTTTTCACGGTTGTACAATGGCATATCTTCGATAGGACCGCAATCGTTTGTTCACATTCCTCACCATGCCTACTGCTGCGAACTTTTGATTTGCGCCTCGATATGTAAATGAGATATGAGCAAGTTACGGTACTTCAGCGAACTTTTTCCTGCATATCTGCCTCGCTTTACTGAAGAACCATCATATGCGTCTTGCAAGTTTCAAGCAGCAGATATAGGGTATAAATACTACTTTTTTGATACATTCTAGGCGATTCTTGTTTTTCCATCACATAGTTGTGATATTCTTATTGCACAATTTTTCCATGTATTTACTTAAGCATGTTTTTTAGCAAAGAAATAATTTGTCCAAATTTTACATTATTTCAGGAGAAATTAATTTTTTATTGCATTGACTTTATTTTCTTTGCTATGAGTTTGAGTTAACTAGCTTTTGACAGTGTCAGAGACTCATCTCAAACACATGAACGCTCAAATAACTGACGTAGCGCTCGTCAACTGTTGTAACTGCATTAATTAACTCAGTTCACTTTTGCCTTTGTTTGTGCAGCAAACAGACGTCATGTGCGAGCTGGTGGAGGACATCCAGCTCAAAACGAAGGAGTTCCTGCATCCGAACCCTGCCTCCCGAGCCAAGATGTCCGCCGTGAAGGGCATCAGCAAACTGTCCGGCCAAGCCAAGGCCCAGACTTACCCTCAGCCTGAGGGCGTCCTCGGCGAGTCCATGATCAACTTCGGCAAGAAGCTCGGCGACGAGAGTCTCTACGGTGCGTACTTTTCTGTATTTGAGTTCTGCTTCTATTCTGTCCTGATCTTCTGCTTCTGTTCTGCCGTGATATTCTGCATGTTATTGAGGAACTCAACTATTGGAGTTCCTGATTACGGATTGAATTTTTGGAGAATTTGTGCACTCTAGTCGACTTGGTAACTATTCTCTTAGATTTTTAAGCTGATTGACTCCGTGATGCCCGCCGGATGTTTCTTTCGTACTATTAAGAGTTTGCGTTCCTGGTGAATTGTAAGTAGATCATCAGGGAATAAGTCCTTACTTCAGAAGTTTTACTGGAAACTTCACGCTGAGGTTTTATATCATTAGGGTATTAATTAATTAGGTAAAAGACCTAGAAACATGTTTTCATATCGCTGTTAGCATCTCTGCTCATAGGATTTAAAAAGGCTCAGTCTTAAAACAAGTACGAAAGATTTGATTGAAACTCGGAATTAATAAAGTTTTATCGTTATGTATTCGTTTTGTTACGTACTCGTATTCTTTCATACTAGAGTCTTCTTCCATCATTAATTAGCCTTCAAATATCTAGGAGTGATTTGAGTTATGTAGCAAATAATATTGTTGTTTTGAAATTTTATAAAATGTAACTTTTACTTCGATTCATTAAATGAAGTAACGTTATGGCTGAGGCTTATTTCATTGGGAGACTGTGATCACGCAACTTTGATGGTATTGGACACCTTCAGCAAACATAAAATGGTCGCTCTAACGTTGTTGAAATCATAATCAGTTTATTTTCCTTGATAATATTACGCATTTTCTGCTTTTCTCCACAAATGGAATTTTTTTCTCCTAGGTTTTGAAATGTATTTGGTGAAAATTGTTCATGAATGTTACTTTGGCATGTCCCAAGCTGTTAATTCTATTTCATCATTACATTCCACAACAATATTGAAGGAATTTAGAGTTATCTTTTACATGAATTGTGTCTGTTCGCGAGCTCTTGAATAATTTTACATTCTCGTCATCACATTTTCATCGTTGAGGTGAAGTTACATGTATTTTTGGCGCAGCCCGCTTAGAGCAGCAGGTTGCGCCACTTGGTTGTTGTGTCTATTTCACACGAACGCGTTGATGAGGACTTGCGTGGCAGTGCAAGCTGCTAAACGTTCAGAAATTGGCATTAATCGGCAACTCCTCTGAAATATTCAGTGTTGGATGCACGGGAGGCTTATGAGTTCATCCAGTTTATTTATAAATTAATGAGTTAGTCAAGAGTAAATGCATTAACTTTATTAACTTTTGACTTTATAAATTTTATTAACTCATACGATGTACCTGACACTTTGTCCAGCGTTTTGTATGCTACTTTAAATCTGAAACTACTTGCCAATGCTTGTTTTTATTTTGTGAAGTAAATTCATTATCTAGTCAAATTTCACGATTTACAGACGGTGTTAGGTAACTGTCAAGGTTAAAAATTACCCATGTTGATCAAACTTAAATCTATGATCTCCTCTTTAGTCAGAGAGTAATTGGAAGTAAACATGTTGATTCGGTCCTTAGTAGGATAGCTGTGGTGCTCATGACTTTCAAAACTAAGGAGTTGACTGAAATTCCCGCTGTCGTTTCGTATTTTCACGCAAACTCATTGGAGATAATTTGCTGTAGCCTCGTTGAGCTTCCTTTTGAATATCAAGTAATCATTTTGAGAGCGTGACAGAGCTTCATAGCGGCTTTTAAATGAGCTCTGTGTTACAGGAGACGCGCTGGTGGAGACCGGCGAGTGCATGCGGCAGATTGCCGACATAAAGTACAACTTGGATGACAACATGAAGATGAACTTCCTGGAGCCCCTCCACAACCTCTCTACCAAAGATATCAAGGAAGTTATGGTATTTACCTCCATAGATACAGCAGATGCGATCGCTTCTTATTCTGTCCTCGGCTTTCCCAAATGGTTTCTGATCTATAATGTGAAGTCCTGTGAGAATGTTGGTTGTCTACCGTAAAACTAGACCACTTTTGTGTTCTGTTGGGTCCCTGAACAAGTTTTGAACGATGAGAGAGCTGGAACTATACTGAAATTATTATTTTATTGAAGGGACACTTATTCCTGGACAAAATAATTTTCTCCTCCTTTAACTTTAAAGCAGTATTCGATCAATTTGTTTGTACCACAATCAAAATTTTTCACTTTGAATATGAATTTTAAATGGTAATTAAATGCTTGCACATTTTTTGAATCTCTATATTACAGAATTAGGAATGGTGTGAAAGTTGTAGCTCTTTTAATTGTAAATTGATATTTAACTTAGCAAAATTGCACAAATAGAAATTAGTTACAGTGAAAAAACATGTGAAGGGATTACCCATATTTTTAATCTTATGCTTAAAGGTGGTGTAATTAGAAATTTTTTAAATGTATGAGTCATTCTCGTTTTTGTAGAGTTGCACTGCATGCTTCAGAAGCTCCTGCACTCTAATGTGTTAAATGACGGTTTGAATTGAAGACATGGAAAATATTGAAATTTTTATTTTAAATTGAACGGAACAGTGAAATATATTTCCATGATAGTAGCAAGGAAGAGCGATGTTTGCCATGTTGTTATTATTGGGCATTATGTTCCAATGCTATATTACCCAATGATTAAAAGCAGCTCCATGCAATCCACATAATTTCCTGGACATGGTTTTTGAATTGTTACTCTTGAGGTGTTTCACTAAAGTATTAAAATCTGGAGCTACTTTGCATGCTGAGCAGAATGAGTGACACTAGAAGTCAGTTTCGAGTCATCTTTCATTCCGTAGCCCGCAGCTGTTCCCCCAGCTCTGCTGTGTAATTACTCCAATCATTTTGTTGTTACAGCACCACCGGAAGAAGCTGCAGGGCCGAAGGTTAGACTACGATTGCAAGAAGAGGAAAAAGGAAAAGGGTGAGAGCTCGGATTTTTGTTTTTTGTTGCAATCAAAACACTCTTGCTCATATCGCGAGTGTTTTTAAGGCCGTAGCTTGAGTGCATGCAAGAATGACGTACACATCTCGTATTAACCTCCAAGATGGATTTTAATCAATTTACGTCGTCGTTAGCGGTGCAGATGGTAACGTAAGTTCTCTTACGTAGACAGAGGCTGCCAACGTAATTTGTAACTTTGCGTACGTTGTTTAGAAATTTTCAATGGTTATGCACTGCACCTACAGCAGCAAGTTGTCTCGATTACACTTGTTCGTTTTTGACCTGAAAATATTTTAGAGATTCTAAATCTGTTTTTTAACTGACTTAGCCTGCATGACGTGAAAAATTCAATTAAGTATTCTCATTATTTTAAATTAATGGATTTCGTATTCGCCTCGGTAACCAATACGACACTGCATTTCTAACTTACCATGACTTGGTTTGCTGAGAAATGTTTGCGTTTGCATGCTCTACGTATTTTCTCATTACCAGTTCCGACACACTCAGTTTTCACACTAATTTCGAATGTGTTTGCATTCACAGTTACTGTAATTTATAAGAAATTATGCACCAGTTTTCAACCTGAACATTTTTTTCAGGTGAGTTTTCATGCTTCTTTTATCATATTGCGCTTTTCCTTTGTATTCTCTTCTTCCCAAAACTCAAACATTTCTCGTAAGTAAAAGCATCTTTTCGAATCCTTGTTTCTAAAACTTGGTGAACATAGTTTTCTGTTTATGAGCTATGTATAGCGAATAAATTTTGTATTATCACTTCAACTTTTGTCCCGTGTATTGATTAATGACGACATGATGAAATAACATTTAACTACTAACAGGTGTCTTCTATTTACTAAATAGGACTCTCACACAATTTTCTTTCATTCACGTTATCGGATGTTTTTGTATCATTACCTTCTTTATCCTTTGGACTTCAGACAAATTTTTGTGTGTGTGTTATAGATCGTTTCTTTTTTGTTCAACTCCATTTTATGGTTGCACTCGTTTCCGGTATACGGTCGCTGCTGGTTTGGTTGGTCTCAATTTTCTTTACAAACGAAAGTTTAGCTTTAGAGGAAATAAATTGTAGACGTACCTCCGTTCTGCGTAAGCCGTAGGCCTAAAAAGACTATAGCGTCAGTCATACCTCAATCAAGAGACGCGCCGCTGCGAAGCTCAGTTGTTTGGATAAACCTGGTAAACTTTTACCGCTCTACATAGTCTTCCCTTGTTCTCTCGAGTGGGAGGACAATGTTTGCTCTAACAGGCGCTTACTGAACGCAAGGCATGGTTGTTTGGTGAAATGTTTTGTTTTGAAGCTGGATTACTTTGTTGGATTATACCTGGTACTATGGAATTATATCTGGTAGTTGCGAAATGTAGACTCTTCTGGAGTAACTGACAAAATTAGTGTACACACCCACACGCGTAGCTGTTTCATTCTACAGCGTGCTCATGCTCGAGCTTGTTCAGTATTTTAATTTTTCTGGGCAATCCATTCCTTCCGTAGCTTTGTCAAATATGAGCTTTTTCTTTCAAAAACGCAATTGGGAAGAGCCGTGAAACAATTTTTTTCAAGCAGCTTCTGCAGCTCGCCACATTTTGTGGAGGTAAAAATAACTTCACGTTTACGATGATTAAATAAATTGGTCGCTGGCAAATATAATGAGTCATTTTAGTTTTTTAATTTGCGTGTTTTGAATTATTTTTGGTTTCTTCTGGTCGTAATAGCTTATATCGCTTTGAGATATGCAGATCTTGACTGCGTCAGAAGATTTTCAGAATTTGAGGTCTTGAGTGTTAATTCTGAGAATGTGTACACTTTAAGTGAGCGAAGTTGTAGAAGTTATCCAACTTCTGTTTTGTGTCAAGTCGTGGCTGATAAACGGTCTGCTTCTCTTGGTATGTATACGAGCTGTGATCATAGTTTAGTTAGAGGTTTGCTATAGTTCAAAACCTGGCCTGTCATTAGTTTTTCTGAAAAAGATAGCTGAGAGACTACCCTCGTCAGCATCTCTTGTCGGTTTTGCAGTGCATGCAGGGAGTTGATTTTCAAATTTAGCTAATCTCGGCGTCAGAATTTATAGGGCATTCACTTTCTGCCTTTTCTTCTGGTTGAATGGCTGGTATATTCTGTCTTCATGCAGTGGTCGTTTTATTTGTGTCATTTTCCATTATTCTCAGCGTGAAGTGATCTAAATTGGTAGTAATTTCATTTTTTCTTGGTACTGTCTATTGTTAAGGAATTATTGATTCATAGGGTAACCTATCAGGGAATGAGAAAGTCCGGCTATTGTGACAAGATTTCTTCTCGGAGACTTCTTCTATTATTTTCCGCTTTTGAAATATTTTCGATGGTGAAACAGATGTCGATGTCACGCTTACGACGGATTGTTTAATCCAGTATGACCTGTTCTGAAATTTAAGCCTACGTCACGAAGTTGGGTGTGGAATCGCATTCACAGGAATGAATGGTGAATGCGTTGTCAAGGATGGAGTTGCATGCTCCACAATAACATGTACAAATTAAATTGCTTGGGTGGATGCCCCTGCAGGAGTTGCGAGTCCCTACGGCACCCCCAGCGGTAGCCCCGTGCGCGGTTCACAACGTGCAGCTGCTGCTGGTGGTACGTGTTGCTGCTTACGTCAGTTTCGTCCCGGCCGTCGCGTTCCGCTAGCTGTTCTGTATTCCTGGCTTGAGGAACTTATACTTCTATGCTGCGTGATTACGTAATGTTTACGCTTGTGAGCTTCGTTAGCTTCAGGTGGGCAAGAGGCTCCCTGGTTCCAATCGCGGTCCATGCCTTCAAATTAACAAGTTGTTGCTCTTGACTTTTTCCCGGTAACTTCATCCTGACCTACGACTACGCTATCAGTACAGTAAACTGCGTAAAGAACTCTTGCCTTGTTTCCCACCTGTTGTGTGAAGTACTAATGCTGCTGCTCAGCGTGGTGTCTGATGCGCTTTTGATAGGCGGTCTGCTTAGTCGTTGCGTGCGCGCTCTGTGATGTTTCGAGCTGTGTGTTGGCGGGAGCTCCTCCAGTCTGCGTAGCGTTAGTGATTGGTAGCAGAGTTTTCGGTATCGCCTGTGCTTCTTGTAAACTGATTGCAATTTTGTGGTTTCTCTTGATTGATCGATTGTAAGTGTTTCGTGGTTGTTGTATTGATAGTTTTAATGCTGACTGCTTCATGATTGATATTTCTAGCCAGGCTGTTTTATTGATAAGTTTTGAATGATGGCTGATTTTTTGCTTCATGACTGCTGATATAATATCTTGGATGAGCAATAATTGTAGATCTGGATGATTTAACTGTTAATTTCTATTTATGGTCGTTTCATTAAAACTTCCAGCGCACTGGATGCATCATCAATATTTCTTCTTCGGATTTTCACAAGCATCTCACGCAGTCCATTTCGTGCAGATTAATAGGAGATTGAAAGGCGTATCATATTGTGTTGCATCTTGAATGGATTCGAAATTAAATGCGGTGAATACGTCTTTGTTTTTCAGTTTCAATCGTCATCTTGCTGTGTACTTACTAACCCACAACTTAATTAGTGATTCAATGATCTTAGCTTCGATGGAACTGACTCACACGAGTTGTCGGTATTTGAGGTCACATTTCCTGGTTCTTTCTGGACTATTTTAGAGCTGGAAAAATTGTCTGTTTTTCAGTAGTCACGTGGTCACAAAACTGATCAACGTTATTTCGCTCTACTTGCCTCGTTAACCGTTAACGACGTACACTTGTGAACCAATAGTTTAACTGTTAACATTATTGTATCTTACGTTTGTGTTTTCTGTTTTGGGGTTGGTTAGTAATAACTTGGAGTGGTTACGGAGATTATGCTGCGTTAGTTTCTACCTACTAAGTTGTGTGGAGGTGTACAGTTTTGGTGGTCCGTTTTTGTTCTGGAATTGGGCATTGCTAGCATCGGCGAAAGTCTTGCGTCCTTGCTTAGGTAAGAGCCACTATGAGCACATGACTAAGTAATGAAGTCGCAGTAGTGCTATATCTTGGCTTCGCTGCTTTTATTCAAGTTTTATAGTTGTACTCACCATTAAAACCTTCTTCTGATTATTGCGGGGAACTCGATCAAGTAACACAGAGCTACAATTCTCTGCTCGTGCTCTGCAATGAAAAATATATTTGATAACACTGCTTGGAGTCAATATTCCTTTGAAAAATGATTTGTTTTCCCCAGTAGTGTCACGTTGTCATCACTCTTGCCTCAAACTTGAAGCTGTGGATCTAAATTTCTGGATGTTTACTATACCTATTCGAGTCGAGTTCATTTAGAATCTGTGCAGCTTTACTGGTGATGGTCTGTAAGACACTGTCGACACTCCTGCTGTTTCTCGGTTATACCACACGCTCTATTGCAACCGTCGTCAACTGTCGCTTGTTGGTATCGCTCTTCCGACCTCGGTGTTTGAAATATTCCAATGTCCTTTCTAAAGAGGGTTGTATTTATCATTTGTTATTCATTGAAGACTGCGGCTCCTGTCTTATTTTTTTGTACATTTTTTGACTATTTGTTCTGTTTTGAATCTTCTATTGTTATTTTTATTTTTTCTTTTTCGAGTACACTTGTTCACTGATGTAAATAACTATATTAACGTACTATTTTGGTTAGTATATAACCTTTGGGGGAACCGTAACTTCGGCTTGTAATTATCAACCTTTGCCATTTTAGACTTTCAATCGGTTTATGCATTGAGGAATTTGTGCTTGGAATAGCTTGCCAGCGTCCTTCACGCATAATGGAAATCACTTCCTTACATTACGGAGACAGTGCAAAAAAATTAATCCGTAATGGCCATCGGTATTATTTGTTGGAAGTAAATAAGCCTCGGATTACTACATATATATATATATATTTATACTGTATATTGCAAGTGCTTGGAGCTAGAGGGTGCAGTTAGCATGTTAGTTTGACTCTCGTTAGCTAAGAGAATGGCACGTTTGCTGGATGTATGTTCCGCTGCACATTTATCTATTAATTTTTTTTTCTACATTTCCTTGATTAATGAATTCCAGAAATGGCAGTCGGTAAGAACTAGCGTATTTTTAATATTTACGGGAAAGTTCTTTACGTAGATTGCATCCCACATTTGAGATAGCCAGAAGTGAGAGTTAGGTCGTATCAGAGACTGAGGTAAATGTACCACTGAACCCGACCTACGCCGCCTCATGCCATTCTTCCTCACGCCTGCGCTCGGTCTGGGTGTCTTTGTCGCGAGCGCAGTGCTTCTTCGATAATTTTCCTCGATCATTAAGACCATCTTTGTGCATTGAGGTACGCGTTTGCAAAAAACGTGTATGCTACATTTTTCCCCACCTTTTTCTAGATAATTTACCGCACTATAAAAGGTTCATTGTATTACTTCCTATGGTCATTTCTCTGTAATCTTTTTCCCTTGACTTCACACTCAATGGTGCCTTCCTCTTTCCTCTCTTTGGATCGCCTTTGTGGCGGATAGGGATGCTTAAACTAACTAATAACCTAATAATCTACACTTGTAATCTTTTATTTTGATGTTAGTGAATATTCATATAAGCTGATACATAAAATGTTTTGCCTTTTGCAATGCCTCATTTGAAAGAAAAGAACGAAGTGTCGCCTGTAAGTTTATCATGTCATTGTGTTAGAATTAATCAGATGAAAATGAAATTTTCCACTGCTTCGGTCATGTTCAACTTCTTTAGAACCACAAAATGATACACAGAAATCAATCGATAATGAAAGTGTATGCTACTATGAGAAAAACATTGAGAGTGAAAATCAAGTATTGTGTGGATTTTCTATTTCCTTTTCCTTCAAGAGGTTTCATAGTCCAAACACCTATTCCACTTTTAATGCGTCTTTCTTGTCGTGCAATTTTTTAAAATGCAAGCATTGATGATGATTTTGCCTAATCCTTTTGTAGTTTTTCAAATTTAATGAGAATCGAAATTGATCGAAACTTTCTTATTTAGTTGAAGTTGTTTTTTACTATAATGAACCAAAAAGCAACTGTCTTCGCTCTTTTATGTAAATTCATAGCAAGTGTTGTGCTGAGCGAATTGCGTAGATTTAGTCACTGTTATACACCTCAGATCAATTACTCTTCAGCTCAGTCTGTTTTACTAGAAGGAAATCAAACGTTCTGTCGTTTTGTGTTATAAAGAAATTCCGGTGTAGACACTCAACAAACAAATAGTTCTAAGAGTTCCATAAATCAGCGTTAAACATGTTGAGAATTGCGCTCTCACTGTTTCTTGGATTCTATACTTGCTATGCCAGTTATAAGTTGACGCCTGTCCTGCATAAGCTGGGTACCGTCTTGACAACGACCTGGTAAATATCCCTAGTGGCAAACGATGAGTGACCTGAGTGACTAGTCACGCCAGCATTACGTGTGCAATCTGCTGTGGTTGGGAGTGAGGTAGGAACGTTGATAGGTAGCGTGAAATGTCCACCTCACTTGTGTAGTGTTGCACTGCACGCTTGTTGACCGCTGCACTACAATCACCGCCGCACTACTAACTCAAACCTATTCACGCGTTGGTCAGAATAGTCGCACAATACATCGTCGCAAAAGCGCTTGCATCAAATGTGTACAGCTTGTCATGGGTGCTTCAGCGTGTGGCTGCGAGTGGACGTATCCTTATCCCTACGACACGTGAATTTGTTTGAGGGCCTCTGCACAGTAACGGCATTCCTTCTGCTCTCTAGATCTTTGTATTGTTGCCAGTTCGCGTCTCTTGACTTATGAATTGCTTCTTGTAAGTTTTAGCGGTTTTTGGTTCGCAGAACGAAGCCTTGTGAAACATCTAACGATTTGAAGGTTTTTGTTTTAATTATTCTCGCGAAATGAAAATACCATATATTCAGTTGAAATAGTCATCAATGGGTATATCTCATAGAAATTTTCCGGGAGATGAAGATGATGCGAAATTGCCTTCCAGGTCTAACTCAATCTTGGAATAAATTTTGTATTCCCGTGAAGACATTTGGCCAATTACCCAGTTCAAGCACAAGCAAGAGACAAGTGCTGGCAACATTGTCATAAGGTCGACGCACTCTTCTCGCACCACTTCCTTCTTAGCCCTGAATAAAATGGCACTCAGGGGTATGTCAGTGGTCTTTTTCCAGAGGTCAGCCATGCAGCAAAGTATGGTACACTTTTCTACTTCTTGTTTGCATCTGTGCTCCTTTTCCCTTGAAATAACCATATTTTTAATCCATTGGCTCAATTGTTGGTGCCTGATTCAATTTTTCACTCCGGTTCGTTATGTGACTTTTGTGGGATTTTTCAATGTTTTGGATTTGAGATCTCTGAAAGGTATAGGCTTGTGAATCTCATTGTTAAATTATAGTTCACTGGTCGAAGGTTTCATATATTTTTGACGGCTTTCACATTTTTTTGTCCAGTGTTCTATATGCTGTAATATTTCTTCTTTCAATCTATGACAGCTTCCAAACTTTGCTTCGAGGCTGATATACATTACCGAAATTTCCACAGTTCAGCATTTTCTATGTTAACAGGAGAAAGTAATATATGCCTCCAATATCATTTAACCGAGGGTGTAAAATTTTTAATTATCGTGTTGATAACATATTTGATTCCAGGTTGATAGTGCATTTTATTCTGTGTGATTTTCGCATTGATTTTGTGGACACTCAGTTTGAGCTACTCCGCTCCTTTATTGCTATTACCGAATCGTCTTGCCATCACACCATTGCTCTCATTGAAATGAGAAGCATTCAGTTTTGCTTCTAAATTATCTTCATTATGAGCGCTTTATTACCTAGGAATTAATGCTTTATTTGTAACCTTTGTCAATAAGTTTATCAAGTTCGCTCCTTTAAAATTCCCTCAGATATTACTTGAGCTGGCCTTTCCGTATGAATAGAGACGTAATATTTTCCAGCGCGCTTTGTTCTTATGCCAGATTCATGAGACGGTTCGTTTTTGGAGGAAGTAGCTCAGACGATGTCCTGTGTCCAGTAACGATTGAGACGCCTAAACCGCGTGCATGCCCGGCCATTTGCTGATGATCAGGGGTGCCTTCAAGCGTCCCTTAATCAGCCTAGAATTGCTCTTAGTATCCTGGGTTATATAACGAGACTACCCCACAAGTTTAAAAAGGCGAGTATGAAAATGTCAAGCTCCCCAAGTGTCCTCGTATTGTAATATCCTTGTTGGTTTATCTGTTTTAAACTCATTTTGTACCCGATATGCCATCTTCAATGAAAAATGTAACTCATGGTCGATTGAATTATAAATTTTGAAGTGCTTTTACATCCTTGAATAATGCACCAATAACCTCAAATCTTGATCTCTTTTCCAATGATAATTTCCTAGTAATAACTCACACGACGCTTGAGTTACGGGACGTGTTATTGAGCCACAGGATGCTAGGCGTGTTATCCTCAAAGAAAAGACCGTGTATTACAACAGCTTTGTCTCTCCCTCCTTCTCTCGTGTCTCTCTCTTCTCGCTTGTACGTCGCACATTGCGTTGCCGCTGCTCTCCCCTCGCTACTCTGCTGGCCGGCCCTCTTGCTGCCAGCAGTTACCGTCAAAGGTCAGTGTTGTTAGCGAGTTACTTATGATGTCCGCTTCAACTTTGTCGTCTGTGTTCATTATCGTGTAACTCCTCTCGGTAATTGTCATACGCGTGATGGTACACTGCATGCAGTCAATATTCCAGCGTGGAAAAAGTGGAGGACGGCTACTACATACAGTCACCTATGAGGTTTTTGGATCATGAAATCTTGGTTTTAGTGATAGTTTATGGTAGTTTTTGTCTGGGAGATTCTCTCATTTAAATATTTTTACAGCTCTCTGCTTAGCAATTTGTTATGTTTTGAAGAATTGAAAATTTATTCAAGATAACTTCTGAATGGGTACGTTTGGTTGTTTCGTTTTGTTTTTATGCTCAAGAAATTGAAGATTTCCTATACTTTTATTTTTTTTTTGACGGTTTTGTTTTTTTGCTGCCAAAGGGAATTGATTCACTTTTCTTCGCTCTGTTGTAAACTCCTTGGGATTCTCATGTCATTTCCCCCTCGGAGATGTACAACTATTCTATCGATGGGAATTAGCGCTCCCAGGGGGAATATGCGAGGTCCTGAGCTAAAGTTTTGGTAGGACTTCCTTATGTTGAAATAAAATAGTTTTTTTTTTGTTTTGTAACGGACCATCTTTTTTCGGTTCTTTGCTGTCCTGTCTTTTAGCACCTACTACTTTCTTCTTTAACTTTTATCTTGTTTCATGAACTTCTTTCTCAACTTATTGTTTCTATGCGCCTTGTGCATAGATTTCGCGTTTCCTCAAGTCGGTAAAGGAAGGCTTTAATTAACATTTAATCTAATCTATTTCATAGTTATGGTAGCAAATTATTTTTGCTGTGTTAGGAGTTGTTTCGTGTGTAATGACGTGTTGTAATGTGTTGTGCATTCAAGTATAGTTGTCTAAATTATACCTGGAGTTACTATTTTAGCAGTGTTTTTAGTTTAAAACATTTATTTTGGGTTTGAAGAGACGTTCTCAAACGTTGAAAGTTTTGCTACAGTTTTATTTCTGTTGTTCCATCCTTTTTGTGGTAAGTCGTTTTCGTGGTAAATCAAGGTTGTGATATTGACAAGTTGGAAAGTTATTAAACTTACATTTTGTTCAAAAAACAATGGATGTTACAGCGTTCAATGCTTGAACGTTATGAGTTATTTTCATTCAAATCCTTGTTTCAGTTCACCATAGAAGCCCTGATGAAATTTGAAAGTTGTGGCGTTAATGCATCTGAGCTATGCTAAATTCATAGTCGTGCGCGTTTTTATCACACAAGGCGATAATTTCAGCTTGCTAAATGCTCCCAATGGTGTGAATAAACCATGGCCATTGGTACATTGTAACTGAAATATAACGCTCCTAAATGACAGTTAGTACGTCTCATGTCACACTAGGTTGCGCTCGTTCTACGTTCTATAAATAAGAAACTCGTTAAAATTTTTATTTCATTTTACTTTGAGTAGTGAAGCTTTTTTTAGCTGATGGTTTTTATGTCTTGAGTCACTACGGTCGCCCCGCGGTGATACTGTGGACAGCTCTTGTGTAGAATGCAGCACGTGTATACGCTGGCATTTGAAGGTCCGACGACTACAGCCGTGAAAAAAATTCTTGTGTCACAACTTCTTTGTTTCTACCTCTTCTTCTACTTCATAACTCCACCATAATCATTCAGATTTAATCCGGCAGCCAACTATAGGTAAATCGTTGAATAATGTAAATGTGAAGTTAGTATGATGCACAAACTCTGCCATAGGTAAGGTGTGTGGTGTGCAGTAAGTAGTCTCTTCGAAATGAATTGTTTTCCACCGCCTTCTTTAGAACTGATTCTATTTTTTATCTATCTGAACTATTTTTCGCCATAAAATTTGGCACTCGCTCGCTGATGAAATAGTTAGTTTGTAATACTCATTACATTGCTTGTGATCTGCCTTACGCAGCACCGTAGAAAGAGTGAACCCGGTGTTTTGCTCTGGTAGATTGTTACAAATAGCATGCTCACAACGACAGCTCAGTAGAAATTAGATGCCCGTAAAATAGAATAGGTTATAACAGAACTGAGCAGCACACCTGCACAATGTCACTGTAATTTAATCATGTCGGATCGTGGCTAATATTTCTTTCCTACACATGCTTCCTACGTAGAAAATACCGTTTTATTATACTATTATTAACATCGTCATTTTTACTCATCCTTCTTGAGTCCCATCTTCTGGGTGGCCCACAAGTAACTGACACTTTTAATATACTAATAAAACAAAAACTATCAACGCTACGATGTTGAAACTTGTTCATTGAAAAAAAATTGTTGTTAATTAATATTGTTTTCAAGACTATAGTCTTTAAAAATGACTGGCTGTTATATACCTTAGGGCTCTTTACTTTGCTGTTTCCATATCGTTCATCAGCGTATCAAACGAGAGTTGAGTTTTTCATAATGTTGTTTTTAAGTTCTTGTAAATTTTAGGCTTTCTTGCATAGACTCGAGACTTAGGGTAGCCGTACAAGGAATAAATCACACGTGTGCAGATCTGAAGAGCAAGGAGGCTAAAAGATGTTACCAAATCGTGAGTTTAAATGATTCGAAGAGCACTTTATTAGCAATGTCTGTTTCTTCTGTTTGTCATTGCTGTAAGTTCTGTGGCCTCATTCCGTTGAAACCAAGTATTGTACAAGTCCTTTTTCCCACGTTGTGGAACGAGAAACCTTATCATAGTTCGGTCCCTTTCAGCAGTCAATATTTCAATTGTGCCACCATTTAAAATTAAGGACCAAGTACAATTGAAACAGTTCTTTGCACTACACACTAACGCGAGAAGAGTATAGTGGTCTTTCTTGAATTTCTCGTGGACCAAAGTATACCGAACTATTAAAACATTTTTCTTTCGGATCAAATAATTTTCACCACACAAGCGTTCGTAGTTTATATTTTATTAACAATTTGAAAGTGAGAGTTACTTCTGAGCCACGCTGTGCTTTTATTGTCCTATTTACCCCGCAATTATGAGCAAATTTCCGTCATGAAATGATGTGAATAAAGTCATCGTTTTGCTCTCATTTACCATTGGATTTAATCGTTCAAATTGGCTGTGACTATGTGCAGCACTAAGTTTGCAATGTTAATAAGGGCTTATTAGCCCATTTCCCCCTCAAACGCAAAACAATTTTTAAGGAGAATATCGGTGTTGCATGTATTGACAGAGAAAGACGTAGAAATGAATTGCCCATGGCATTTTCTCTCGCTGGTAAATCATTTTAAGCCTCAACCTTGACTACACAGTTTTGATTTCCTATTATATATATGTTCATATTTGCAAGCTTTTTGTCTTCGGTTTGATTTTTAGTACATCTTAATTTCGTTATTTTAGCCATTTTTGGGTTATTTTTTTACTGATTGCTTTTGCTTGTGTTCAATTTTATACCATATTATTTTGTGGTCAAAATATCATGAAAACTCATTGTGTTCATTTTGTTTGAGCACAAATTTATCGTTAAGTAAAAATTCTGTATTCAAAATATGCGTTATTCAAGTTCAATGCTGTGAATATATCTTTCATTATGAATTATTGCAATATGTGTTATAACCTAACTTGAGGGAAACTTGTTTTATTGTTTTCAATGACGCTGCTTAATCATTTATTTGTCTTCTGTATTTATGTTCATTTGAAGTAACTTCGGAGGTAAATTTTTATTCGTTGGGTTACTTTCATGTTTTATTTAGTACGACTTTTTTCAGGTTTATTTCAGTTTTACTGTATTGTATTCGATGATTAATTTTGCTGTGGAATACTTGAAATTTTTTACTGTATTCCTATTCATTTTTTGTTATTGTTCTGAGTGTCCTATTATGGGCTTTCTCTCTCTTTCAAAGCGCTTAGGTTTTCAGTCTTATGTACAGTATGCTTTTGTACTTATCGTGCAGCTACATAGGTATGAATCCCTTTCCCAAGTATGTGTCTCCCATGTCTGCTGCACAAACGCTCTCTGGAGCTTCTGTTCTCCAGTTATTGAAATTTGAACCCTTATTTTTTAGGTTTGTGTCTTCGATTGTTCGTGCTTCGGAGGCACCAAAAATATCCTATTAACGAATACATAAATCGTTTACTCATTCTTTTTGATGGAATGAGCGCACTGTTTATGCTTATTTAGTACCGCTGTTCTTGAATGCATGATTTCGGCTCTATTGTACAAACCCCTAAAATAGTTTTCAGAATTCCTCGAGCATCCAAAAATAAAATAAAAATAGTAGAAAATGTTGAGTGTTCTAGAATTGTCATAAACGCATCAAAACTCGCATGCTTAAAGATAAATTCAGCATATAAGGCTTGAACACCAAAATAGTTTATAGATACAGTGCTTTGGCCTCGATAGCGAGCTCTTTTTTGTCAGTACTTTTCAACTATTGCCTCGCTCGAAAGCATGACCAATCTGAGCTTAACGGTTAGTAGGGTCACGATCCTTTATCTTAATGTTGAGTTATGAGCAACGTACGGTGTTGCCCAAGGCCTGGTGGTTATAGTGTAGCGTGTTGTAGATGTGATCATGATGGGAACTGCCGTCCCTCCCAGCAGGCTCTACCGTTACAGACGATGAAATCAAGCTGGCCGAGGACAAGTTTGCCGAGTCTCTGCATCTCGCGCAGATGGGCATGCACAACCTTCTCGACAATGATGTGAGTTGTGGCATTGTCATCTAGCACTCGCAAATTTTGTGCCTATGATATTTAACGCCAAATGAAACTTGATCATGATAGTTTTGTAATTTAATCTGTCTTTGGTTGGCTGTTGTTGCTCACAGGAGACACTTGGATGAATGAGTGACGACGTTTGGTGATATAATTAACCTTTTATATTTTGGTTGTTAACCTCATGTCCACGAGCTTTATACTGAAGAGAAATTTTTTTCTATGGGCTATTTACTTTTTGTGATTCTTACATCGGTTATAAATTCGACCAATGTGTTTTTTTTCACATTTAGCAAATTTTTGTGTGAAGTGAGATTTTTCTATGGAAGTACTTTATTAGTGTTGTTCAATGCCTAAGTTAGATAGTTCTTGAGAAACTGTTCAATGTACAGTCATTTCATGTTTTCAGTCAAAGATTTTGGCATTATTTACATTTAGTTTTAGTTAAGAAACATTTAGTTTTTCTACGAAACTGTTTTCTTACTATGGCTACGAGCATTCCTATTCCAATTACTCGCACCTCTTTGGTTATCCGTCCTCTTTGTATGGCAGTTTCTCTTAAAAAAAATGCCTCATTTGTTCACTCATTGAGCACGAGCGCTTGAATTGGTATACCCTGACCCTTGCATTGGTGTCGCAGGTGGAAGCCATCGCGCAGCTTGCGATGTTCGCAGAGAACCTCGTGGACTTCCATAGACAGTGCACCGAGATTATGGAGGGGCTCGTCAACACGCTCAATGACAAGTAAATTGTAGTTTTTTGACAGGTCAAAGGGTCGCTCGCGGCATAATATTTTGCTTCGTTACTGCTGTATTCATTTGTTTGTGGTTATTAGCTGTGTGGATTCTCCAAAATTTCACTTAAATAATTCTCATTGATTGTTCATGGGAAGTTTGCTAGATTGAATTCATCATGCTCACAATTCGATCTTTATTTTGCCTAACATTCAGCTGTTAGGTGTGGCGAGTGCTGCATGAATTACCTCAAGACCTGATTTTTCATAGCTGACGATGAGAAACAAAGTCACGGTCAAAAACTTTTTACAGCTCAATTAAAGTTAGTGGCTTCTTAGGGTTTTAAAATAATCTACTTTGAGTCTGGTCTCTAGGAAGAACTTCTTGTATTTTGGTTTTGAGGAAAGCTACTTTTATTTTGTCTTTTAGAGAAACTACTTGTATTTTGTCTTTTAGAGAAAACTACTTGTATTTTGTCGTTTAGAGAAAGCTACTTGTATTTGGTCTTTTAGAGAAAACTACTTGTATTTTGTCGTTTAGAGAAAGCTACTTGTATTTGGTCTTTTAGAGAAAACTACTTGTATTTTGTCGTTTAGAGAAAGCTACTTGTATTTTGTCTTTTAGAGAAAACTACTTGTATTTTGTCGTATAGAGAAAGCTACTTGTATTTTGTCTTTTAGAGAAAACTACTTGTATTTTGTCGTTAAGAGAAAGCTACTTGTATTTTGTCTTTTAGAGAAAACTACTTGTATTTTGTCGTTTAGAGAAAGCTACTTGTATTTTGGGCTAAATGTAGAACTTTCATATTGGCCTTACGGAAAATTACTTGCATTTTGGCCTTTAAAAAGATCTACTTATATTTTGGCCTTTCGGAAAAAAATTGTATTTGGGATTTTGGAATGAATTACTTGTATTTTGGCCTTCAAGAAGACCTACTTGTATTCTGACCTTCAGGAAGACCTACTTGTATTCTGACCTTCAGGAAGACCTACTTGTATTTTGTGCTTACGGAAGGCCTACTTGTATTTTGGACTTAGGGAAGAACTACTTGATCTTTTTGCCTACAGGAAGAACGACGCAGTCAACAGGCCCAAGCGGGAGTTCGTGCCGAAGACCCTGTCCGATCTCGGGGTGCTGGACTCACCCCACGATGGCATGCTCTCCACTTCCAACGCCAACACCATCTCTGGTAGGGCTCTTCCAGTGCAGCTGCCACCGCTGCCCTGTTGGCTAACCAATTTACTGCTACTCCCTTTTTCGTACTGTGTAATGTCTTTATGGGTTTGTTTCACTCTTTCCGAGTTGTTTACCATGGTTTATTTCTTTTTTCTTCTAATGACGTTGTTTGATCTAACTTTCCACTGTTGTTTGATCTTTCTTACATTAATACTATCTTTCTCAACTTCATTAGTTCGCGTTGGTGTTGAAGTTATTTCATGATTAGCAATACGTGGATGCGTTTTTCTGTGTTTCAGTGGGCTGTATTTCCTTTTCTAATAGCATTATTTTTTTGTTCTTATATAATCCTTGTAACTGATTCTTTGCTCTAGTCGCCATTTTGGTCACCGAATGTTCTTGGTCTCCCTTTTTTTATTTTTGAGGAATCGGCTTGTGGCTCGAATTACGAGTCAGTTTTGTGTTAGTGTGGTTGATTGCGGTGTATTTCTACTGAAGCTTAATTATTAACCAAATGCAGCCATGATGGGCTATGGAAAATAGCGTTACACTTTGCTAATGCTCATCACGTCACCTGTTTTTCTGGCTAACCTTGTAACGCTAAATCCTTTGGTGACTACAAAATGCCGACTTTAGTTACAGTTTGATTGATAATATACAGTTTGGAGAGCTTGCAGTTATTTGTATACTATATTCTTTTTCTCATTTATTTTGGGATGTTATGACGAGGTTGTCCCTCTTCTGCTGCTGTGTAAGGCCTTGCCTCTCGGTGATTCGAAACCGAGCTTTTGGAGCAGAAAGTCCTTGAACCTGGCTGTTGAATCCTTGCGATAGTCTTGGTCTTCCAAACTTTTGTTTAGTAATCCTAGCCTTATGATAGTCCAGCTATCTGTGCTGCCATTTATCATTCATAACTTCGCTCATTGACCTCATGATCGATAATCTTTCACTCATAGAATTGACCATTTGATTCTTGCCCGTCGGAGGTTGGTGTGAGCTGTAGAATATAAATTGGTTAAGTTTGTGTGAACATCAAAGGGTGATTTATTGATGCAAATTCAGTATTTTAGATTATCTTGCAGCGTTTATAGAACTAAAATTTAAATAGCAGTCAATTGACGGGTCTGGTTCTTCAAGTGTTAAAGTACTCTTTATGGGTAACACTTCCTTGTTTTACATTTTCTGCTGGTTACCAAATTTCATGTTCGTTACGTGCCTTTCTGGTTTTGTTGCCTAAGTTTGAATTACTGATCAATAAATAATACAAATCACCTCGGACTCATTTTACAGCCGGTTTAATTTATCAGAAAAGTAAATTGTTTTAGTCTTGTTGGTATTCTTTACTTAGAGAAAAATCACTCAAAATGCGATGGTCTTACAATAAGTGAAGAAGCGTTATAATCGTTTGTTTTTGGATATTGTGTAAGTTGAAGCGTTAGCTTTATCATAGCTGAAACGAAGGAGGCTCTATCTTCGTGCATAATTTGCTACATGTTAAGTAAATTAGGTTATAGTATGCCAAGGATTCGTTCTGAACCTAATTAACAAAACATTTTCTGCAATTACCCGGTAATTACTGGATGTTTCCACTTTAAACGGCGTTTTCGAGTGCTGCAATCGCTGCATTAAATGATCGAATGAAAGTTCAAGTTAGCAAAATGTTATCACGTGTGGAAACAACCGCATGAGAGTCCTCATTTCTCTCGTAACTAAGATACCTTTGGCCTTGGTAAAAATGGTACGAGGTACTATCACAGTTCTGATGGTTAAATTCCATTTCTGTTTTGACTGAATGCTCTGCAATTTTCAAGCGGACATGAGAAGTTGGCGGCATTATGTGGTTCTCTAGCTAAGATATAAGATGGGTGATTCATAAAAGTGTTGTGACGGGTCAGGCGCGACTCCTCAGCGCTCTCCGTTCACGTCACCCGCTCGCTCCCCCGTCAACACTCCGTCTACGCAAACTCCTCAGCTGCAAGGTGCGCTGCTCTGCCCCTCTGCACCTTCATTACTCCATCACTACCGACCAAGTCTCGGCTCCAGTCCCTCATTATTCCAGTGTCTTCTTCCTTTTTCCTTCTCTGCCCCGCTGTCCGTCCCTCCTCTGCACTCATCGCGAGTTTCTCGTCTTCACCGTTTCGCGGACAGTTTGCAATCTGTTCCAACGACCTGCTTCTTTCGAATTTCTAGCTCACTTTTCTTCTCAAACTCAGTCGCTATTTTCTGCAGTTACTGTGGTATCCTCAAGTTTGATCATCCAATTTTTTGTATGCTGCAATTCTGAGTTTTTCAGAATTTCCCATTTTTTTTGCCTTTTGGCGTTATTTAATCGTATTTGTTTTGACAAGTTTCTTTTCACGTCTACCTGTGCGTTACTCTTCAGTTCTACTCCCATTTTGTCCAAATGCCCAGGTTCTTCCTTGAGTTGTCTTACTTGCAGTATTTTAATTTTATCCCCTTTTCTTCTTTTATTCATACTGAAAAATCAAATTTCCCATCGCTCTTCGAAATAATTTATTTATCATTGTTTTAAATCCTAGGAAACCATCCTTTGTGTTTTTCCTATCCGAACAATTCTACTGTAAAACAAAGTACAGTAGCCTTTTAAGTTAGTCGGTGGGCGTTTGGGCCGTCAGTGTGCGAATATGATCCAATATTCTTTTTTCATAGGATTGGTGAGGTCACGGCTTGATTCGTAACAGGGTATTTCAGCCCAAATTCATGCATAGGTGATCAGTGACTCAACATTGAGCCGTGTAATCAAGAGAAATTCAGCGCCTACCATGCAAACTTGGGTTATGCGTCACCTCACATAAGTAACAAGAAAGTGATATTTCATAGATTTGTTGAGGGGAACCCTGTGCTGATATTAAGCGGTGACCACGACTGTGGTGTTGTTAAGAGCTCTGTTGCATCGGTGTTGCTCATGACGTGATCACTTCCTTTTGTCTCATATCGCACCGCATCCATTCATTCCTGCTAGCTAAACCTGAGTCGTATCTCTTCATTACTTGCTCTCTCATGAAGTTGGCAAGGAGCTGCAGCATGCATAATCTGTTCATCTAGTCGGTATTTTGTGTCCTTAGTTTGTAGCGTAAATTTCGTGTTCCCGCGTGTAGTGATTGCTTTTAAGCCTATAACAGATGGTGTCCCTGTTCAACGAACAACTCGCTTTTTTCATGTAGCCGTTACCTGAGATCGAGTAGCCTTTACCTTTACCTCGCGCGCAACCCGTTGATCTTTCTGCCTCTCGTACTCCTTGTCTTAAATTCATATATTTCTGATGTGGCATAGTATCTTAAATTTGTATACTGTTTGTTGTCTCCCCAGGGGGCATAGAATAGGTAATAGGTTCAGGTTAATTAGGCCATGCTGTAGAGCATGGCACTCCCAGGGAAATACTGTTAGGTTACCTCAGTCATAGGTAGCATTCGGGAATTTTATCTTTTGTGTCCACTTCGGTTCTTTCGGTTTTATGGTGTTCTTCGATATATCTTCTTCGTCTTATTTTTCTCTTCCTTCTTAATTTCTGTTGCTATGCTCAGGGTGTTCACCGGTGTGGGAACACACTTTGTGCTTAGATTCTCCGCTTTGTACTGTCTGTTCTAAATCGTTCCTTATCTTCGCTCTCTTGAGATCGCCTTTGATGGGGCGTGGAATTTTTAAACTAATATAATGTTGGAGTGAGGAATTTGAAATTCCAACGTGTAATATAATTGATACGTACGAGTAGTTTTTTCGATTTTGAATTAAAGTTCGACATGAGCATTTGGTTGTAGATTCAGATAGATGTCACCTTTGTGCCTCATAATTCGAGAATATAGGTTTTGTTTTCATTTTATAGTCCCTCGCCAGTTGGACTGTCCTGGAAAAAAACTCTACTCTCATAAATATGTTTTGTGTAAATTTTTTCTTACTATTTTGGTCATGTATTAGTTTGTATACGATGGCTTATCGACACCTATTTTCGCTGCTGTTTGTACTTTGTTCTTCAGGAATTTTAACAATTTCTCGACTTCTCAATTACAGATGCTTTTATTGCACGTGATGAGTCAAGCTCTGATTTGAAATTACATCGTGATAAGTGTCAGTCTTTCAGTTCATTTGGATTATTTTCATCATGTATGTTTATTTTTCCTTATTAGCTGGAGTAGTGCATTGCCTAGTGGGCTGTCTATTTTGAAATTGACTTTGGTGTAAAATGGCTGTCGGTGTCGTAGCTCATAAATACGTTAGAGCTGGGTGTTGCACGGAGTCATATCGAGTACCGCTGGCCGACTTCTCTCTGGTATTCGTTACTTTGAAGGCTGCGCTAAGAAGAGCGATACACAATTTTTTCCATTGTGCTGGAGCTCGTAGCTTCTGAAGTAAGAACCTCTGCTTCTGGAACATTCAAAGCTTATGGCCTCCCTTCCTGTCCCTCTGAACTTTAGTGCTGCACGCGTGTAAGTTTAAGTGGTGTATTGCTTCTCATGAGCTAGCCGCGATGTCGTTCTTATTGAATGCTCTGTGTAATATTACCTATCTTTTTACCTCTGGAGTACCATTTTCCTGTGAAACCTGGCCTTGATACTCGTGCGATCATTATCTTTGGGAGCCATTACCTTTTGGCTCACAGTAGTGCAAACGGAACGAGATTTCTCTTGGTTTACGTTAAAAGGAATCGAGAAGTTGTGTCCGGTGTACGAGGCCGCTATTCCTTCCGGAGTGTTTGATGTTGCCTTTATTGAGACGAGCCCTTCCCTGTAACTCTCAGGCTCGTCCCCTCTGCCCTCTCCTTCGGGTCAGCCGAGTTGGGACCCGCTCTCCCTTCATGCGGGCCCTCCTCGATCTACCAATGGTAACTCCTCTACTCGGCCCTAATGTTTTCCTAGGTCAAATGGACGGACGTCCATGTTCGCTTCGCCGTTGGCATTCTCCCCTGCCATTCCTACTGAACATCTGCACGTAGCTTACGTTCCTAACACGTATTTTAGTGGGCGCGTGGATTTCATGCCATGTATCTACCTTATTGACGTGTGCTTGTCAATCGAATAAGTTAATTTCATGCTACGTTTTCTATCTTTCTGACGTGTGCTTGCCAGTCACATAGTTACCGCCGTTTTTCGTCTGCGCGAACTTGTGCTTGTCAGTCATAGAAGTTAGTGCCGCTTTCCTCATCTTTCTCGCTGACCGCTCACTAGTGAATCGGGTTACTACCGCTTCTCACTATGCTGACGAGTACTTGTTGGTAATATAGGTTGCAGCTGCGTTGTCGGTGTCACTTGCTGATGTGGACGTTACCTTACGGAGGGAGATTTCTTGCGTCCATATATTTGAGATGATCTCTTGTATACCATATTATACAAGAGATTATCTTTAGACCATATTATACCCTGCTTATCGGTCACGCGTCAAAAATTTAAATCTACGTTACTGATGAGTGCTTGTGAACCACATCAAATCAAAGGAATCAATCTGTAATGTCGTTTGTGAGTTCCTGTTGAGACATTTTTTCGTGTTTACTTGTTCTTGCTTATTATGGATTTTAAGTAAACATTTGTGCTACGTAGATTTATCAATTTGCACTTGAAATTTATTTGAGTATAACGAGTATGTTACTTCCAAGCTCTAGTATCTAAACTGACGAATTCCAGTAGTTTTGCACACGTTAGTAGATCTTTTCCTTAATTGCAGGTACCATTAGTTACTTCGTTCCGTGCACTATGTATCTTTTCGTGTGTCGTATCGTTTTAGCTTTGCTGGACTCCGAAATTTGACTAGTTGAAAAGCGTTAGTAGATCTGAGACTGCTGCGACACGCCTTCAGCAGTTTCTTTGGATACGAGCAGTTTTGGTGTATTGTCTGTGACTTAACAGTCAATTGTGCCTTTCATATTTTCTGACCTTGAGGATGAAATGCACTCGTATTTTCCGTTTTCCTTGCATGCTTCAAGTGATTGCATATCTCCCTTAAATTTTGTTGCAATCAATTTTAGTTATTTAGTCCACCATGATATTTTCACGGTGTGTTCGGTTTAACTTTGATGATTTAAGTTTTTGCTCATTTATATGTAATTTAATGGAATAGTATTGACACAATGTGTTAAAAATTCATTACAATTAGGTTTTGCTTCCGCATGTGAGCACTTGATTATTAAGACTTGAAGTAAATACAGGGGATCAAATCGCGATTTTTACTTATTTTCAGTCTAGTAATTGCAATATTTTCAAATATTATTTTAATTTCATACGTTTGAAAACTTCAAGAACAGGAATTGGAAAAATTTTGCCGATGGAGCTTTGGTGTATAATTTTTTAATTACCCTTGTATGGTTTGAACCCTAGTTTGTGAGCATCAAAGAAATATGTCGAATTTGCTTGCTATTTTGACCCATTTGATTTTTCTTGTATTTTCTTTATTTGATTAAAATCTTAAGCGACCTGAATTGGTATTGATGAAATAGTTGTTCAACAGCTCAAGTACCAATTTCTGTGAAAAATATTTCTTAGCACACCCGTCAGGGGATACAACTATTGCATTTATGGGAATTAGCGCTCCCAGAAGGAAGATGCGAGGCTCCAAACTGAACGTTAGGTAGTGCTTTCTTTTGTTGTAAATCAATAGGTTTTTCCCTATGTTACGGACCGTTGTTCTTTGGGGTCACTGCTGTTCTGTTTCTCAGCACCTGTTACTTTCATCTATAACTTCCATCTTGTTCCCTCAGCTTACCGATTTTTATGCGCATGTAATTTTGTGTGGGAGCCCACCATGTACATAGATTCCCGGTTGGTTCCTCCAATTTCGCATTAATGGTGGCTTCCTCCTTCCTCGTTTTTGGAATCCCTGTATTGTGAGTAGGAAATATTAAACTAACTGATCTAAACCTTTTCATAACCCTTTTAATGTTTGTTTCAATCGCGTTTGTGTTCGGTATGAGTCCTACTAATGATCGCATTCGTTTTTTACATTATTTGCTTAGAGGTATGAAATTGCTTTTGGCTACCAAAATACTGTCATGTCAAAATATGCTTTTATTTGAGCTCTGCCATCGGTTTAAGTCGAACTTTGATTACAAAGAGACATTGCTGATTATCTATATTTTTCTAACAAATCTTTTTTGTTAGTCTCAAACTTGTGGAATTAATCTTGGTAAACTTCTTGTTTTTAAGTTTTGTGTTCATGGCTGTCTCAAGCATGAAATCATTTACTCGTATGCTGAAAAGTCCGTTAAGTTTTCTTTTCATTGTACAACCCGTTGAAAAGATTCCCATACAGTATGCAGCTCTTGAATTACTTGCATGGACTAGAAATTTCCTTTAGTTTTGCGCCATGCTGGCATAATTATACTGCTTCAAGTTGTGCTGCCCTACTTCTGACAGTGCGACTACGCATGTTCTGTGTATACTTTCGTCTAGTATGTTTTATGAATACAAAACAGCTTTTTGATTATTGCCTCGGCAACTTCAACTGCGCAATTCTTCTCTGAGTCGGCCTCATCCATCATCTATCAATGCTAAAGAGTAAATTTACGTAATTTTGATTTGAGATCAGCATTTCTGATCATCTAGAGACATTTTACCACCGATTTAGTTTATGAGATACGGGAACTAATTTTGTTTTTATTAGTAGGTAGCCATACATACTTTTTCGTATGTTGATGTAATCATTACTTTGATGTTACTCTATAGCGCGTCATTCGCTGACGGATTACATGCATGTGCAGCATCACCGCTGCCGTCTCCGATGAAGAGTCCTGCCAAGTCGCCGATGCTGAACCAGCCCTGCTGCACGGCGCTTTATGACTTCGAGCCTGAGAATCCTGGAGAGCTCGCCTTCAATGTTAGTGTTTCTCTTTGCATTTCGCAATGAAATTCTGAATAACTGCGTGTCTGATTCAATAGAAGGGCCGTACGGTTTTGCAAGTGTAAGGAACAGGGTCGGATACAGGCAATAAATACTAGGCATGGGAACAGCAGCTAATGTGTTTAACAAATATAGGATTTTTAATAAGAGTACGGAGATCAGATTATATGAAAGCGTAATTGTTTCGACCTCTTCATTGCGGGCTCTGAAAAGTAAGGACTGTAAAATATTACCAGGATTGCTAAAGGTGTTTAAACTAGGTTGTTAGTCTGAAGGTTCTCCTCAGGATTGGCAATTGGTCAAAGTGACTTAGATTTGTCTATTATATGCTAAGGAGACAGGCGTGCCCAGGAACGATACTGCCGGGTTACCTCACTTATTGATAGGTCTTTGGGACTTATTTGTCGTGCCCACTTCTTTCAGTTTTGATACTTTCTTTACTCTCTCTTTTTTTCCTCTACCTTCCTCCCCTCAGAGAGATACAACTATTGATTCTATAGGAATTAACTCTCCCAGGGGGCAAATGTGTGGGGGCCCGAGCTGAAGGTTAGGTAGGGCTTCTTTTTGTTGAAATAAAAATTTTTTGCTATGTTAAGGCCACTTTTTTCGGTTCACTGCTGTCCTATTTTTCAGCCCCTACTACTTTCTTCTTCAAATTTTATCTTATGTCATGAACTTCTTTCCAAACTAACTGTTTCTATGCCCCTTCTGCATAGATTCCGCATTCACTAATATCCATACTAAATGGTGCCTTCCTCCTTCTTCTCTTCGATACGCTCTTTTTTGTAGCAGTTAGGGAGGCTTGAACTATCCTATAATCTAATAATCCTCTTCCTTCCAAACTTGCTCTTTCTAGGCGCAGTGTATCCTGTGTGTGAACACATCTTGTGCATTGATTTAACTATTTCCTTAGTCTATATTAAATTGTCCCTTCTCTTTCCTCTGTGAACACATCTTAGCAATCGAAATGGAGGCTTCAGCTTACTATGTAATGCACTGATAAACAGTAGTTCCAAAATGGCTCTGGCTGCTCAATGAGAATTTACGAGAGAAATTTGCCGTAATGAGGCAGCTGTGGGATAGATTTGAAAGTAGAGGGCCTCTTACTTGTTTCAAATAGTGCTGAAATGGCTGTGAGTGAGCAATCGTCACTGAGTAATCCGAGGAACTACCGAGCCGTTAAATACCCTGTGTTGGCACTATGATCCGATTCAAAGTTTACTCACTAAAAGTCTGCTAAAATCTACGAAATTGTTTCCAGTGCTGTAAAGCTGTGCGAATGATCTGGTTTGATTTCGGTGAAGTTAACTGATTTTCTATTCATTTTATTTATATTGTTTTGCCATTGCACTAATTTCTCATTATAATGAAATTAATTTTGTATCCTATTTTTAACTCTTGTACCTTAGTAATTACATTACGGGAGAAAAAACTCGCCATTGTAAAAATATGGATTAAGTTTTAGTTTGATAGTACGTTTTTTCTCTTTCTCACGTTTTTTATTTGTTTCAAAACAGCTATTCTTGCGACATTGCTCTAATTAAAGTCATTGTGTACTTGTTTTTCATGTCTTCCATACAATGAGACAAAGATTTTTCGGAACGGCAACTTCATTTCCGCTATTTCTTTGGAATAATTTTTTTTAAACTTCTTGTTGCAGGAGGGTGACACCATCACTCTAACTCAGCGCATTGACGAAAATTGGTTCGAGGGAACCGTGAACGGGAAAACGGGTCTTTTCCCCGTGAGCTACGTACAGGTTGTGAATCCACTTCCATAAACTCGTCCTCTCACCTTGGTGTGGCTGTACGAGTGCCTAAGATGAACTTCATGAAGATCCCTGTGAGTCTTCGGCTGATGGCCTCCGAATGGACAACTTACCACAAAACTTTTTACCAGTGTAGTGTGCTTGTCTTGTTGAATAACAATTCTGGCAATATCACTGTATATGTTGGGCTCACGTTCATTGAATTTTCGCGTCTCTCTGGACTGGAATGCTTCTGTTTCGTATTCTAATAGCAAACGCGTCACCAGTAGCAGCTGTACCAATACAATTATTATAAGATTACTCGCTTTTAAACGCGGTGAATTTGTGTTAATTTTAAGAAAACTTCTTAGAGGTCAAAATTTTTGCGTGGTTTTTCTAAACTCAGTGTTTGAGCATTATTGGATATGAGAAAACGGTATTTTAAGCATCTTTTTCATTAGGTCACATTTTTTTGAGCAGGAGTTCCTGCAGCTTTTCTTGATAATTTGATTCACCTGACGCTATCATTTCTAATGAGCTCTGTATGTTTGTAAAATGAAGACTTAGTTCAAATTCATAGGTCTCGTTTTGGTTGAGAACAAAGAACCTTTGGCCAATTACGTCAGGTGTCATCAACTCATGCCGCCACACACAGTTTTTACTATTTTTATTCTATTTCTCATCATTATTTGGCGGCATGAATTTATTCTGCGGTTTTTCTACGAAGTGTTTGAATTGAACCATTATGAGTTTCATTGTAGCATAGTTTTGACAATTCAAATTTAGACTCTTTTTCGCTTTTTTGCTAAGTAAACAATTTAATATTCTTAGTCGGTTACCCACAAGTTAGCGCACTTTGTGATGCTACTAAACGTTAAATCATTATGCACGTAAGATCCTGCAGACTTTAGCTTCTCTCCTGTGGCACTACAGTTCAGTGTTGCCAAGACTTCGACGCAAGTCACATCGGCCTCTATCATGTTTATAGTTGATAGAGTGAGTTACGCATAAGTTCATGTCTACGTACGGTTAATCTCTGGAATTTTACGTTAAATTCCACATATGATAAAAAACCTGCATTAGCGACCGGTGGTTCTAATCTTATTTTATACATTACAGGATACAGGAAGTTTTCGTAAACAGCATCTGAACATTCTTGAAATATTGCGTTATCAACATTATCATTATTATCGTGATACGTATTTCTAAGTTACTGATTAAGACGTGAGATTTACGCTTTCCCACTCAATTCCCTCTTGTACAGTTTAACGGGTGGGGAAATACTGATTTACTCTTAACCTATGTTGATTGTTTGATGAGTAGCAGCAATTTAGAAAGTACGCGTAATTTCGCAGTGTTGCCTCATTTTTTCTTACCGGGACAATAGATTTATTTAAATTTAAGCATTAGTGTGTGTCTCGTGCCAGCTTTTCGTCTGATGGTCTGCAAATGGCTCTCTAACTTTGATGGTTATTACGAAGTCCCTCTGATTATTACTTTTAGCTGCAAAGGCTACGCTCCTATTGGCGGCATGATCTAAAATTTTCAGTTTCGCATACGTGATGATTAGATATAGGCGTGATGAAAGTGTTGGAAGTTATCAATTGATTGATTATTTTCCAAATTTAACATTCCTTTAGAGTGGTTTTATTCAGATACTCGGAAAAGTTATTCTTGCAGCGTTCTCAGGTAACTGAATACCTGCCACAGTAACTATTATTCGTATGTAAAGTTAACTGTAGACTGTAGATGGAAGAACATGGGAGAAGTAAAGTCACAGATGCTCTCTTGGCTATGAAGGCAGCAGAAGTAGTTCCGGTGAAGGCACTGTGAATTTGACAGGCTGACATTTTGTCTGCCGGTCCTTACTCTTCCGTGCTTTTACTGTATTTTTAGAGTTAGTATGTATCAATAAGGTGGGAGCGCAAACGGCTTGCTGGAATTGCTGGGCTCTTTTTCCTGTACGAAAGAACAGTTTTTGTCATTAGTTTCTGTTATATTTGTTGAGTAGCTTTTAGTATGAATGTTTTTCTGCGATGTGTTGAACACGGATTGAAAATAGTTAACGATGCGTGTGGTACCTGCATACGTGGCTACCTGCATTAGTGGAGATCTCGTATGTTCTTATTTTTGGCTGAATTTCAATTGGGATTTGCATTTTTGAAATTTATTTTAATGGTGAGCGAGCTCAGCAACTCCCGCGAGAGAGCGAGCGAGGTCATGGCTGTCTTTTCTATTAAGGTATTTCTTTGTTCGCATTATTAGTGTTGTTGTTGACTTACAACTGATGTGACGCGCAGAAGAATATCATTGATGGGGGACAGTTTTATGAAATTGTGAGCCGTTTTATTTTAATTATAATGCACTTACTGTGTACGATGTTATATCCAAGTTCGCTAAAATCGGTGTGCAAAAATATTGAAAAGTTTTCAAAAATCAATGGGTACAGAAGGATTTAGATTAGTTAATATTTTTGTTGAATCGAAAATTTTTATTTAAAACTACTTGGTACTTGCAAGAATTTTATCCTAATTTTAAGATAGCCATAACTTCTCTACGCTTCCGCACTGCAGAGTTCCATGGGAGGAACAGGCATCCAAACGCATTGCTCGCATGCTCTTTTGCTGCCTATATCGTGGGTTTTACAAAGGATTTATTCTTTGCTCCAGTATCCGTTACGACAGTTAAATCGTAGTGAAATTTTTGTCTTCGAATGTTATACGAGCATAACGCTTCAATAAAATAGGGTAAGACTTCGTTTGTAAGTCATCCCTCCAAAACACGTGTAGAATTCAAAACCTGCGTAGTGATCACGTTGCATTTATTCCTGAAGCAATAATGGTAAGAGCTTGTCTATTTTTATTTTACTCAAATCGAATAACTTAAGTTTTCAACTAATGTGCTCTATTCTGTGCTGGTGAACTGGGAATCGCTGCTGAACTCGTTTTGTAGGATATATTGAGTTGTGAGCAGTGCGTAACCATGCCCGTCCGTTTACCCACGTTACCAGGACTTCCAGATCATTATATCAAGTTTGTTGTATGTGTGCGTGTGCGTGTCTCGTTTTTTTTCCCTGTCATTTCTCTATTATTGACATTCTTGTGACCTTAACATAGTTCAACAGCATACTCTTCTACACAGAGCATGCTCTTGAAACTTCTTTACCATTTAGAGTTGGCTGTACATTTCGTTACGAGATAAGCTCATGTATATCATATCACTCTGGACGAAACGACGTCGCGTAGTTCCTGCATTTGGTGTCTCATCATTTCCTTCCTGAACCGCGAGTGTAGCCCACATATGTATTTATCCTTTACATATGCTTTTCATTATTAGAATTTCGTCCAACCATTGATGCCATCTGTTTCATTACTTTAGATCATTCATTTTGATGAGCAGCTGTTAGCTTCACGATCGCTTGCACAGTGTGGACTATGAACCGATTATTTGAACAGTACTAGTTCTGTTGAAAATCAATTGCGCGTCATTCTTGAGGGACTCTCAGCATTACATTTCCCTGAACTGAGCTGTGAATGATCTCTCGAAGAAGGTTGTGCCATAAAGCGTTTTTCATGTTAACTCGACTACCTATAGTTAATTGATGGCTCACTCACTCGATATTTTGTTGAGCAAATGAATAGCTCCATATGTTTTTCTACTACTTACTCTCACGAAAAGCTTCCGAGAGGGAAAAGTTGGTGGTACCCTCATACCAGTGTACAGGCAGGCTACTTACGTGTTACCTCGACCCTCATACCAGTGTACAGGCAGGCTACTTGGTAGTTGTCGGTAACAGGAATAAGGGCACTGAAACTGGCCGTTTTCTGCATCAAGTGACACCATTTTTTTTTTTAGATATTCTGCACATTCTGAGCGCACATCATTAAGAATGTATGCGCACGTGTTAACTCTTTGCGCATTACATGAAAGTATGGAAAGCGACAGATTTCATTGTAATTCTCAAATGAATTTGCGAACACGCAATTTCATTGAAATGAGCATGATTGGATCGAGGATGACACAGAGCTAGAACTTTTATAATTCCTCTACACCAACGAGGACCGATTTTATTTCTTTCATCTTTGTGATGGTCGATCTTGAAGATCCGCATAATGTTACTCATCACTTTATTATTACTAGTATGTATTACCTTTACAATTAAACCAGTTGATAGCTGTAGACGAATGTTAACTAGCCCAGTCTTAAATACTTAAATGATAAGCGTGCGTGTGTTCGTGAATATGCCTCAATTGTTGATGTTATTGTATTCTTTTATCCACTCATCTCTCCATACTGGTGTTGTCATCTCGGGCTCTTTATATTTTTAGTAAGAGTATAAAAATTCTATCGAATAGTGAGTATATATGCGTGTTGGAAGCCATGTCATTCGGTGATTTTTTGAGTATATCAATTCAGTTTAGGTTCACCCATTATTAGTGCATTTTAAAACTGATTCCTGGACCGGAACTCTTATTCTGCAAAAGAATTGCGCCAGCGATGAATTACCATTATTCTTCTTCATGTTTGAAGACTGACAGCTGCTGGAAACCCCGCACTACTCGCTATGCGAGTACATTAATATGTAATTAATGTCCTACATTATTCATGCGAGAGACTAATATTAATTTCTTCAAAACAGAAAAATGGCTGCTCGTCTATTCATGTGCGGTCAATGCCAAGCGTACACCTAGACTGCAGCGGCTCTTGGTACTTTTACTCATTTAATGCAAGTAAGGTTGTAGTTTATTTTAATGATTTGTTCTGAATGTGGCCACTCCTTGCCCTTGACATTGGTCAATTGTCTCCAACGTGTCAATGTCTGTAATAAACGTTAAAATTAGTGCTATTTCTTCGGTCGCACAATCTCCTTTAAAATTTAGTATTCCGGGACAACCTTTTGTTGATAAGACTGAACATGTTTCATTTTACGTCTAGCAACAGCGTGATTAATTTTATTTTTTGCTTTAATTTATTTAAATGTTTCCAATAATTATCAGCCCTATTCTGTTTAAACATTGCGCCAAAATGATTTCTGGGTAATTATGGCATAACCTACTACTAACATGACGCAAAACCTAACTCGAAGTTTTAACTAGAAACTTTTCTGCAATTATTCGATAAGAATATTAAAGTTTCATAATCAAATGATTAAAAATTCAGTAATAGGTATTGTACAAATTTATCATGGGCAAGTGCCCAAAGTGGGCAGTTGTAAATGGGTCAATGGTCCAGTTACTGTGATTGTTTCGCTTAACAGGAAGGGTTTGCTATATTACCTGGGTATAATTTCTGTTTGTGATTCAAACTGAAACCAATTTAATCCCAAATACGAAGTGCGTACAACTGATTATAAACAAAACATCGTTCAAACAAAGTTTGAAGTTTTGATTCAACAGTGAGGAATATCATCAATAGAAGATAAAGTACATAAATTTTTGAAAGGAAAAAAACACGAAAAATATATAAAAAATACATTTTACCCTCCCGAAATGACTTGCGATACAGATGGTCAGATAATTACTTTAAAAACACGGAAAAGTGCAATAACAGCAAATGGAACACACATCATGAATTATCGAGAATAAATATTCAAGAAGCAAAAACGGTATTTGTAACTAGAAGAGGTAACCGACATCGCAACGAAGCAAGTGGTCATGTGAAGGTGGGTTTCATGGGCATCATCTGCGGCAAATTCTTTGCACTCAAAGAATGACAGAAATAGCGTCACATTAAGCTAGTTTTGAGCCTGTAAGTTTAATATATAATTTGTTAGCAACATACATGAGATATATATTACAATAATCTACTCGGCAATTTTTGTCGCGGAAAGTACTAACTTCCTATAAGTAGTACTATAAACCATGGCACAAAAATTGACTTGAATTTTAAGTACAAGTTGACAAGCTTTGAAAGTCTTAATTACTGATACAAATTTATGATGAATTTGCACAGGATTTATACAACATAGCGAATCAATTTATCTCTTTCCATTATAACGGTAGCAAGCAAGCTCGATATCAATTACTTCCAGTTCTTACTCAAGCTTTAGACGGATTGCTGCAGCTATCACAATTCTCAAAAACTTTTTTCCTCGAAGCGACCATACCGGAAAGTGGGGAGTTAGGAAGCGGGAAGCAGTGCAAAAAATCGTCCGTCGCTGCGGACGGACATGACAGTCGAGGGGGATGAGCTCCAAGGCGGGGACAACTAGGAGAACGCGTCAGTTCTGAAATCAATATTAATCTTTTAGAACATGAATTCATCAGTGTTACTGACTTAATATTTTTTAGGATAAAGGAAGCGAGAAAAGTTCACTAGATGACAAAGATTTTCCAGCCATCTCGAGGCGCGGCAGCTCTTGTTGGTCCTGCCAAATCGAGTCTTGGTCCCCTCTCCTAAATAAAACTTTTGAAAGGAAACGAATTTCCAGTCGAGGTTCTATCAAACCATAGAAGACAAGTATTCCATGCTTCATGCATCTTGAGCGCGCACCATCATTCTTTGAAGACAGCTTTCATTCAGTATCTCTCGGTCCGTCTATGCATAACCTTGTTTTTGCTACAACACATTCTACTACCAACGCCACTTGTTTAATCTGATGATGCTCAATTATTGTTCGCACACTTAGATCATCACAAGATGCTTGCTCACTCTTTGTACCGGTATACTGAATCCTTCCTGCATCGGCTTGGCAATTAGCATGTTGTCACTTTCATCGTCTTTTTATTCACATTGCTGATAATTTGCACTGCTATAAAGCATAAGAGAAATGCACATTCTTCTTGCAATCGATATTAATTAATTAATAAATCGATAAAACTTCCACCTATTTTGCATAATAAGACAAAACACGAATGTACTAACATATTGTGGAGTTGTTGGGAGGATAGATGGATTTTCCTTCGTAAGATTGAAATTGAACTGCCCAAATATTTATCGTAGAAAGCATTTTAATGCCAAATCATCCTGCTAAAGACATAATTTGCAAGTTTTGAACGGTTCCACGATTTTTAACACAGTCCTATAAATGATTTACTTTAGAATCAGAAGACATCATAATACTGTAAACGAGTGATAAAAGGAAAGAATCACCGATAAAGCGAGGTTCGTCTCACCTTTGCTGGAGTAGACTTTGGGTCTCCGAAGTGCCGGCCTCGCTTGTCTCTGCTGCTGCTGGCTTCCTTCCGAGGTGTCTGTTAGGGTAAAACGCTCGTTAAGTTTTCAAACATCCATGACAATAATCAAAAGAGAGAAATATGGAAAACAGTAAGACATTCACATCTTTTGAGTTAACATTTTTATACAAGATTAGAATTTTACAGATTGTTTGCAGAAATGAATAGCCATACTTTACTCATAAAAGAACGCCGTGCGAAATATGTTTGAGTAGCAGCCGCGATGAACATTTATAAAATATATACATTGTATTAAAACTAGAAATGCTCATAATGAAACGCTTGGCTGTTATCCATTAACACTCACTCAGCGACATGAATTGCACTAAATTTAGGGTATATTTGTACGTGCACTAAGCAAGCTGATAATTTGCAAGCATCATAAAATGATTAATTTTCAAGTTTAATTGATTACTGTGGCCGTAGAGTAGCTGACGCCAGTACGCAGAAAATATTAATATATATCTCCTCACTCAGATACATTGAGAAGTAATGTTCTACTACACAAGGGAGTACCCTTGATGCAACCTACATTTCTTTGAATGAAATAATAGATGAAACCAATTTGAAATGTAAAATTTGGCGTATGCGTGTTTTTGTGGTGAAATTATTGCAGAAGATGAGTTGACGAGACTCTTTTCCAATGGCGTGAATGATGACTTTCTTATTCACTACCCAGCACAATGTTTCTTACAGAAAAGTAACATTTGAACGGCCTCCGTTGCGTTAGAATTGGTAGTATTTATTTAACAAAAGAATTAAAAAAAACAGTAATGCGAGATATGTGATTGTCTTATTGAGAATTTTTACTGCATTTCTGCAATTCAAGTCTACTTTCAACGTCATTGACAGAATTGAGTCAAAGCACCACCAAATTCCAGTTGTCCATCAACAATATAGCCTCTCACAACTCTGAAGACTAGAATCGTAATGGTGCTGAGAGCCAAAAAGTCTAATATTTTAACTGAAGGCAAAATTAAATTGTAATCACAAGACAGTCAAAACATTGTAATCGTTCCACAATTCAATAATAACTTGTTGCAGAAAACTGACTCGAAAACTCAACAGGAGGAATAACAAATTAAATGATAAATGACCAATAAAAATTCATAGAAGTTTTTATTTTCCATCGAAGTTAAACTATAGGCTTAGGAAGGCACTTGGGCAGTTGAAGACCACCTGTCATAAAATTTTATGGAACAAAGACAAAAATTTAAACAAATATTCTTGAGCAGGAGATTACCGAAGTAAAACATTATTTCCCCAATAATTTGAAAAATGTAGAGAAGAAAGTCGACAGAAAATAACAAAATTGAACCAAGAACGTAGTTCAAAATCTTGCACTTTGCGTTGTAGGGCCTTCAGTCATATACCAAGTAAGGTAAAGAAAGAAATTAGGTACAAAATAATAAAATGAATTCATGTATGAAGAATGATAGTTTTGCAGGCATGTAAAATTTGAAATGATGAAAGAGAATAAGATGACAGCTAGGTCATAACAATAAAAATTAAGAAGTTGGATCCAAAAGGATATTATGTGAGAGCATTGCACAAATACACATTGAAAATCAATGAAGTAAAATATACAAGTATACGATAAATAGAAGCTAACATTTTATGCCATGATTTTTAATCCTATTCCTTCGTGATGAGAGAATGAATAAGAATGCGAAAAGTTTTTAGCACAATTCGTAACTGCCACGCAAAAAGTGAATAACCCATATGAAAGTTAAAAAGCTCTTTTCAACTTTCTAAAGGTCTAAAGCCGTAAGTTGAATTTCGGATTTTTGCTATGGCGAATCAATTTGAGATTTACTTTAAAACTGCGGTTTCCAGTTCTCAAGTCATTTCTAATGAGAAATCAGAAAACTTCCACCATTTTTATCATACGAAATTTTTTGTTAAAAACGTAAGGGCCTTACTTCATTTTTAACATTTTCATCAAATGTTTCCAAAAGCCATGAAACTTTTTGACAACTTCAATAGTTGTCAAAACGTCAAGAAAAATGAATTATATCACCAGAAATTACGAGTATTATGAAATTTTCACGAAATTCTTAAAAAGTTCTTTTAGGAAAAGGTCTAAATCCGCAAGTTGATTTTTGGGTTTTAACTAGCGCGAATCAACTTGAGATTTACTTTAAAACTGCGTTTTCCATTTCTCGAGTTTATTCTAGTGAGAAAGAGAATTTCTGTCATTTTTATTATGCGAAATGTTTTGTCCAAAAACGTTAGGATATAGCCTCACATTATTTGTTCATCTTTTAATTCAATGTTTCTAAAAGCGACTGAACTTTTTGACAACTTCAATACTGGGTTGTACATCAGGTAAATCTTCTTATAAGACCAGAAATTCTTATAAATTCTCACAAAATTCTCAAGTGTTGCAAGGGTAACAAAGCTCAATAAGTATTAATAATTCGAATTTTTCAGAGAAACTGTAGTAATGAAGCTCGAATGGCTAAAACGAAAAATAATGTTTTCTACAAAAAAATATCACATACCGAAAAAAAGCCAAAAAGATGATTATACCTAGAGACTACGAATTGTGTAGCTACAAGTCGAAGTTAGATAAGGTAATCTATTTGTTATCGAGGAAAGAACCGGAGAATAAAGCAACCATTAAAATCGGTACTTGGTTCATTACCTCTGAGCGACTTTGGAGCAGTAAGCATTAAATGCTCAAGTCGGTCAGTAACAGATGAGAGCTGGTCTGAAGCCAGAGTCGGTCTGTCGCTTCTCAGAAAATGACGTAGATGACGACATACTTCCATCACTTCTCCCTCGTGCTGTTTGATGTGAGCAACATACGGTCAACAGCAAAGCAGCGCTCACTATGCCAGTGAAATTAATTCATGCACCAAAGGCAAAAAGCATTGCATTCCCAGTAACACACACAGCATGCTGAAAAGCTAAGTATCGCCAAAAAAATCACGAACAAAAAATAAACTTACTGTGGAACGCCTATTCAAATCAGACAAAATTAATAACTGAAAACAATAACGTACGATTACGAAAATAATCTTCCACGTCAGGAAACGCACACAGGACCGCAGTAATGCCTAACAACTTATGCGTTTTTCGATAAACTAATAAGAATAAAAGCACATCCGAACTATTGAGCATGATGAAGATCGACTCCATTCTGAAATGGATAAACTTACCGCTTGAATTCGCTGGAGTTCTGCTCCCATTTTAGCAAGTTTGTCGTCTTTAAGAATGGTCTCAGCAATGCAGAGTTTGAGATCGCTCTCAGGATCTCCGGCTGTGGCTCCAGCCTGAATACAATGATAAACTCACCGATCACTACTTTTACTACCTAAAAACCTCGAACAAGTGCGTTCTTCAAACTTGCCATGTATTAATTTTGTTGCTGTTCTTCTAAACGAAATTTAGTATTGAAATTTAAGTATAAATTTAAAAATTACAAAACGATTAATTTTAAGTCTAACTTACTACCATGGGATAAAGCAAAAAGCGAGCGTGCAACGGCAAGCATACGCCATAAGCAGAGAAGAAGGTATAAAAATCAGGGTCTCGTCAGTAAAAGTGAAGTGTTGCAGATGATTTGTCCATTTTGGTGGGATACTTATTTCAAAATTCATTCAAGCCTTATTATTCCGAAAATCAAATCCTTGGGCATTCGTAAAAATTTTAGTGATGATGTGTACACAACAAATGGAGTTGCGTCAAATCGAAGTACACTAGAACTCCTGAAATTGAACTTACTAAAACTGCGACTTCCTGTAACTTGTTATATTCAAGCGTCAACAACTTCCCCTTGAACTGAAGAAACATCTTCATAATCTAAATTTTACTTAATTTTTCTAAAGATACACTGCATTGCAATGCCAGAAATTACCGTTATCTCTATACGTTTCAATTATTGCAATTCCGGCAATAATTTAGATAATTGCAAAATTTCCAGCACTTTACAGAATATGAATGAAACTCAGTAGATAAAACTTTGTCAATACACCCATAATAATTGGATCTAATTGATGAAAGAAATCGAAATAATATAACATTGATTGATGAACTTTAAAGTGCTGAAAGCCTAGGTGAAGGCATAGGTATTAAAGTTCTAATGGACGAGTATGAAATTGGAAAGATCACTCATTTCATCAAAAAGGTGAAGAGTAAGCTATTGAAAGCAACGCGATCATTTTTTGAGTGAAAGAAAAAATAATTTCATAGTAATTTATATAAAATGGGATAAAATGAACTCCATTAATAATTTAAGAAATATAATGGTCAAATTTCAAAATATTTTGTTTTGACACTGCACTAGATTTTTCGCTAAACCATGGACACTGTGTTATTGGAACGTCGGGCGTGTTCCAGTTACAGAATCTCCAATACAACAAGTTTTTTAAGAATGTCGAAAGAAAAAAAAGTACGTCACGAAGTTTCAGTCCAAGCATAGTCATAATCTTCGGCTAGGTAACTTTTATTTCAAACGTATTAGAATCATGAGACACGTTAAAGCATTCAAACAAGCATTAGCAAATACAAATAACTTAAACAGGCAATTATGCAACAAAAACAAAAGATTGTTTACGACAAAACCCAAATTCCACGAATAGTTATGAGAAAAAGTAACTCACTTTCAAGGAGCAAATTTTCTCAGTAAGTTGATTCTTCAGCTTGTTATTCCTGGATTCTAGATCAGCGATGGTCTGAGAAGCATCGCTCAGTTGTTTGGTCAAGTTATCAATCTTAGTTTCCAAATCGGCTGACTCCAGGCACTTGATAGAATATTTTTCGGAAAGTGAGAGAATTTCCCTTCGTATGTCCCTCATTTCAGCCTCATGACGCTGTGATATTTCTCCCAAATCTTGGCCAGACTGCATTTTCAAGATGAACTCCTCCTGCAATAAATAGAGATGGTCAACTATCACAAGAATGAACAATATGCACGGCATTCCACAAATAAAAGTACCGTGAAAAGCTAGTAAAAATAAATTACTTTTGAATAGTTCGTAGAACACCGAATAGAAGCTTTTGAACACAGCTAAATTATGCACAGAGAGCTGTTCAATATTTTTGAGGTAAAACTCAATGTCCTTAACGAAAACGTCAATTGAAGAAAATATTCAGTGAATTCAATTTTGCCTAAATGTAATAACCACGACGTATGAGAAACTGTCATTTAATGGAGGACGCTCTATATATATGATGTGTTCAAATCAGCCGTGAGGAGTGTCGTAAGCACGCTAGACGTTATCACCTCCTGCTTCTACCTTTTCACCGACTTCACACCGACTTCAAGAACGAGAAGAAGGAGAAAAGCGTCAACTGACCGAAGGAGTTGCCTAATGTCGACACCAAGAAGGGTTCTGTTATAAGTATATTTATGTCGTTATTTAACAGCTTTATGTCAATTCCATTGCTTCTATAGTTAGCGAGAATTAATGTTTCCCTTTTGAATATAATTCCATACGCTCGAATCACACGTAACCGCTTATTTGTGGAAATTAATCAGATCACGCTTCAAATATCGTGCAAAGCCATGCGTGAGAGTTCGCTACCTCTTGGAGGGAGCGGAAGGGGCATTAAGNATTCGTTTATTAACTCGAAATGTAATAAGTGCGCTAGATTCATTTAATGTAATAAGTGCGCTAGATTCATTTAATGTAATAGGGGCGCTAGATTCATTTCTGGTGTTAGTAATTTTGTATTCTTTGTAGGGAATAAATAATCAATATGTTTCCTGCATCGTTAATTTCCCATTAAGGATGGAGATTAGTTATCGAATTTGTTAGTGGCACGCTACCATATAAATTGACTGATAATTAATAATTATTCTGTAGACGTTGAAAAGTCTCCTTTAATCCTCATTAGAAAAATAAAAGAATTGTGACCTTAAGTCACGACAATCAAAAGAAATAACAGCGGAGAAGAAGAAAAAGGTCTATGACACTAAATTTATTTTCTTTGCTACCATATAATTATTAGCACAGACTGCATCCAAAGCTTTTGATATGTGTAACACGGCAATTTGCATTTCAAAAAGTTAGGATGTAAAGATGTAGTTTTAATTAATGTTGACAGTACTCACATACACATGCATCAGTTTTCGGTTCACCCGTGGAATTAAACGCGTAAGGTAATTGCTCAACATTCATAACTGTATGGAAAAAATACCCTATTTGAAAACCCCCTGGATGGAAAAGAATGATTTCATGGTAGTACAGTTAGAAGTTGGAACAAATTGGGTCGTCGATCATAACGTCCATGCCTTCCGATATGGTTTTGGGTCGAAAAGCCATAAGCAAAAAGTAATGATCAGTGTACTGATCATTAGAAAAGGTGAAGGGAACTTTCAAAATCGAAGAAAAAGTTTCAACAAACTTATGGTTTTCAAGAAGGAATTTGAATACTTTAGCTGGTGACTAACTGACTCGTTAAAATAGTAGATCAAGTATAACGATTATATTCGAAGAATTAAGACGAACCTTCATTTTGGCTACCTCTCTCTGGACCTCTGCTTCGTGAGCTTTACGCATGGCATCCAGAGCAGCTAGAGTGGCCTGGGTCTCCTCAGCTAATGCTTGCTCCTTCTCAGCCTGTAGTAAGTTGAGCTCCCGCCGGTGTTTTTCCTTGATCTCAGCTACAATTCGCTGCGTTGATATTTCCATCGTTCCCAGACCTTTTTCGCACAATCCCTGGGTTCAGAAAAAGTATCACAGTAATGGTTAGGAAATCGAAGTTGTAAACTTTACGTGCTTGGTAAATGGAATGGAAAGGCTCTTGTAAACACGGAAAAACATATCACTTTGCAAGTATTCTATATGCGCATGATCAGAGTGACAATGTAAATCTAATCTTTGCTGAAAAATCCCTATCTTCCTTACGTACATTATTATGTAATAAATAACATTACCGTGACTGAAAAAAAGCAAAGAAAAGCGTCGTAAGCGATACATTCTACACCATTTAAATTAAAGGAATTCGGCAAGTGAAGGCAGACATTGTGAATAACTGGTTGAGTTATGAACGCTATCTTCTTAAATTATAAAACTAATTTTGAAATCGAACTCGCATGCTAAAATAAATAGAATGCATATTCTTTCAAATCGCATATAACATAACGATAAATAATGCGGAATGATGAAGCTAACGCGTCATAGCTGTGATTAGTTCCGAGATTCTCAGATCCATCTTACGTTATTAACATGTATATCACCCGCTTTTTCTTCAACGCTTTTATCAGAGTTACGAACTAGAACAGGTAGCGTGACATTAGTGAATTAAAAAATTATTTCCAAAGAAGTATGTATTGTAATTGTTGATAACGAAATATCAGAAAAAAATTTGTAAAATTCTTTCAATAGGGGGAGAGGCTCAGATCCTCTTTCAATTCATTAGCGATTCCCATCGCTGCTAAGCATAAAAGATGACACATTATTGTATCAAAAAACCGTCAAAAATAAGAAAAACCACAGGAAAGCATACCCTCAACATTTTTCTAATGTCAATAAGCGCTATAAATTTAAGAAGAAAGAAGATTTGATTAACTTTGAAGTTGTTGAGCTTACTGAGCACAAAACACCAATCAGAAATGATGTATCCCTTCAGTTAGTTTAAATCGTAGCTCAAATTAGCTTCTCAGAGAAAATCATAATTCGATTTTCTTTGATTCAACGAAACCGAGTTAGTTTTCTCGTCATATTTACTGCCACATAGAAAAGAGTTTCGAACAGTTAGAGTATAAAAATCTGTCGAAGTTGAGTACGCTTTAGAAAGAAGCATTTATCAGGAACATGGAAAGTTTCTCTTTGGATTAAACAACGGGTGAACTCATTTTCTGAAAGAATTCAATAGCATTGTTGTTTCGAGCATATTTTAACGAAGAAAGCGGTCTTTCTTCTCTATTCATTTGTACGCATTTTTAAACAAACTCAAACCTTCACCATGGATTTAGTTTCCAATTACGCCAAAGGTTGACCCTCACAAAGCTATATCGTTTTAGGTCACGTAAGATTTACTTCACTACCCTACTATTGATTGAAAAAGAAACGCTATTGATGCTTCCGCACATGTTGTTACTCACCCTTAATTCTTCTATTTCCTTTTGATATTTTTGTCGAATGGTGTCATCTCCACAATCCGGATGACTAGCCAATGCCTGCTTGTACTGAAGCTCGAGAGCAGTGATTTTTGCTTCATACGCTGCCTCCAGGACCATGATCCTATCTTCCATTTCAGCTAGGGTCTGATTGCTGTCACTAGGAGTTGATTGCTCTACTCTAGCGCGCTGTGCTGTCTCCAGACGCTGTGAACATCAAATAAGAAATTTAATAAAAATTCAACAATGGAACACAAATAAAGTGAGTCTTTAACAATCATTATTTCAAATCTGTCACAGACACATAATTTGATGATGTCTAACCTCAATGGTGTCGAGAAGCTTGGGACAGTTGGCACACTTGCTGTCTTCTGAACTGAGCAGCTGCTGCTTTTTCTTGAGCCTGCTCAGCTCGTGTCGTAAATCTTCGCACATCTTACAACCAGGAGCAGTCATTCCAGTAATATCCGAAGACCGTCGAGATTTCCTGGTCTCATGCCGACGACGAGACTTGGGTGATGGATTTATTTTGGACATAGAAATAGCCGCTCTAAGTCGGGGTTGCTCAATGCCATCTTGGTCCCGGTCAGACGCTACAGGAGAGGTTTGATGTAGTGACAAAGATGACGAACGGAAACTCGAAGACGACGCAGGAACCAATGCTTCGGCTTTCTTAGATAAAATTTGTTGCAAGAGATGCTTCGAATCTTCATTGGTTTGATAGACGTTCTTGTTGTATAAGAACGTGAACTCTGCATGAGAAAGAGCGGGTTTGACTAACGATTCAACGGAAGAATCTTTTCCGCCCAAAAACATGAGAAGATGAGCTTCACTATCCAACACATCAACTGCAGATTCCATTGGATCCTTATTATCTTCGGAAATAATTAAGGAATTCTGAGCAGTCGGTATCAAGCTTTTGTCGAATTCTTCCTGCAATAGCGCCAGGTGGCCATCTATGAGAGCTTTCTGAGCCATAACACCAGCAAATTCACTTAAGACATCTTCTAAGCTGGCCGAAACGGAATTTATAAGCGATATGTCACCTGCTCTCTGCTGGGCTAAAATTTCTTCGTACTTCTGAGACAAAGTCAACACAGACTCTTCCATTTCTTGCTTCAAAGATTCCTCCGCAGCAGCTTGCAGTCGATCAGTAGCCTCTGCAGAACACAGCGTTAATGAGAGCGAAGATGATGGCGGGGCAGAAGAAGCACCCTTTGTTAAATTTAACATATGGGTCATTCGAAGAAGAGACTGTGAAGTTTGATGCCTCGTAATTTCTTGAACTAATAAGGTATGAGCTGTGTTCCACGCCTCACGTATTCTCACTTCTTCCAATAAAACGGATTCGTCAACCGTAGTTGTGTTTTTACGACTTCCTTGCGCCATTACGACAGCGATTTCATGAAGTTTTTCTTCTTTATAATTAGATACCAGGCGGGCCAGTTGACATTCTCGTTCCAACAAACGAGCTTGTAAGTCACGACATGTTGCGCTTAGAGTAGAATCTGTTTTTGGGCGTGATTCTTGATGATTGACACTCGCTAAAACATCTCCCGTGACTACGAGTTTTTCAGCTAGCATACTAGTGTAGAACTCCAAGGGAGCCATAGTGTCCAAGTCGAATTCAGGATTGGTTAATTTTTTCTCTAAGAATGCCATTTTTCTATGAGACTCCATAAGATCTTGTAACTTGATAGACTCAGTATTACAATTTGATTGGTTGCATATTCTGAGCGCTTGTGATACTTGGCCTAATAAAACAGTTTCATAGGCTATTCTTTCGGCGAAATTCTTGAGCTGAGCCTCTTTTGTCCAAGAATTTGAATTTTTTAAATTTTGTCGTTTTTCGTTTAAAGAGGCCAGTTTTTCTTGCAACAAGAGCACAACTTGCTGCACAGTGGGCAACAGTTTTTGTGAAGGCCGGGATAAAGAATAAGGTAAGGGTGGAAGCGGCAAGTCAGAGGCTGTCAGCTGGTACAAGGCAGACAATCGCTGGTGCAGGAAGGACAGCTCAGAGCGTCCGCATGAACAGCTGTGCGTGTCCAGCCACTCAACACACTCGCCAAGCTGGAAAATGAAATCAAACATTAATAGAATAGGAGATATATATCAAAGAATTATGAAAAAAAAAGCGATCAATGAATTTTACGGCTTACGCCACATAGATATAGCAGATAAGAAAATAAATTAATGTATTAGTAAGCATTTTACAATCATTCCCAAAAAGTAAATGAATTACGTACGCTATTATGGTATCTATGAGAATACTGTTAAAGTGTCATTATTACCGTGAAACAATTCTATTTTGAATAGAACTTTAAAGACTATTACTGTCAATTTCTACAAGGCAACGTTTCAGAACATCACCAGGCTGCAAAATACTGAAGAACAATTACAGTCACATTGATGAAACACTTTACGAAAATGCAATTTTTTTGCTCTAAAATTGTTCAATAAAAATAGGACTGTGGCTTAGATGTTTGGACCTCCGCTTGATCGTTCATTTTCTTGTTGTACAAAATTTGTCCTATCTAGTCTTCTTGTGCTGTGATTACCAACATATGTACGTTCCCCGCGTATTGGGCCATATGTGTACCAATAGGTAAATTGCTCATTCACGTACCGGTATGGATGGAAACATCGAAATGTTGCCTTATAGAGACTAACATTTATAGAATTTTAACAATTGAGAGTTCTTTTTAGTAAAAATGATAAGTGTTTATCTTCGTATTTTAACACGTACTAGAACAATTTAACAACTAGAACAATCTCGCAAGGTTAAAAAGCTAGAAAAGAATTGTAAAGACTCGAAGGAAAACTAACAGTAATAAATACGCGACATCAATGACAATGAATTAGGGACAGTAGGAGGTACAACTTAGCAAAAGCATTAAGTGTTCGGAGTTTTTTCTGCTTCTAATCAATCAAAAAATGTCATTTCATGTGTGCTGGATGTTACTTTAATTTCCTCGAACAATCAAAGCCAGGTAAAGAAGTAATTTTTATTTGCATGGCTAATTGCTTCAAACAATTTTCTCGTCTGGGGTGAGGAACACACCTGTAAGCTGATGCTGGACATGACATCCGTTGATGTTTCGCCAGTGGCTTTAGTCTCAACATCGACCGCTCGGCGAGATCGGCTGTAACGTTCTCCGCTGCTGCGCATCTTACTGCGACTGCTCGACGGAGAACTGGAAAGCATAAACAATTACTTTCACCATCCAAGAAGAGAAGCACCTAATTTATAACACTTTAACTATAAATTAGAGAGGATCTTAATGCGTAGACGAGCGACCAAGGTAAATCTTTGACACGGGGAAAATTAAAATTGAAACAAACACTTGTTCATTTACGAGCCACTGCCAAACGGTACAAATAAAAAACGATGAGAGGAAACGAGAACAGAAGCAAAATTTAATCGTAAACATAAGTTCTTTCCTAAGATCTTAAATGAGAAAAGAATCAGTAAACACTAACTGCAAAACTAGCGTAAACATATACTTTCGCGTGATTCTACGTATATACGGGCAGTTCAGAACATCTCTAAGAACGTGTGTTACATGGTTTCGAGGACGAGGAAGAGCACGATTACCCAAACCTTTGAGAGAAACGCGGAAAACCTATTCAAATTTCGAAGATATGCTAAAGGCTAAATTCCCTCTTCAAAACTACCCGTTAGCTTCGCACAAAAAAGACTTTCCCTTACTCGTGAGAGAATTTAATTGAACAGGGTAACCCAGTGGATGTCTTACTCAGCTGGGGAGCCAGTGCGTGCAGGGGAGGCACTGCGGGCCGGTGTCAACGCCGCCACTTTGGCCTCGAGACTGGAGATTCTGATCGCTGCCTGAACTCCGTCGCCCGATGCAGTCGAGCTATCGAGCGACTTGCGGCGTAGGCGCGAAGATTTCGTCGGGTCGTCGAAGCTCTTGGAGCGTTTGGTAGTCCTGTTTCCGTGCCTAGAGCTGAACGACGATCGCTGGCTCTCACTCAAGCGGGAGTCATCCACCGACTGAAATATTGGTCAATTGGTAACAAGTACTAGACAAACATAAATGAAGAGTAGGGATATCATTTTCAATATGCAAGACAATAATTTTACTGGAATTAAAGGTAGATGATATTATAAACTAAACTATTTCTTACAGTAACTGAATATCTTCATAAAAGTTTACAATCCGTGTGTTAAGAGCATGGGATGCCGAGCAGATTACATTACTCCCTAACTAAATTTAGTTGTGTAAACCAGAAAAGAAATCAGGAGACTAATACATCTGTATAGTTTCTCATATAATCAAATAATGTTGGCCATAATTAACAAATTTTAAAACATTTTACTGCATTAGTGCAATTGTTAGTCTCTTTCAGCAAAATTAATGCTCAGTGAACTGAATTAGCTCATTACCAAATCTCAGTAGACATGAATTCCACGATTCTGAGGGACTTTAAATAATCGAATGAGAGTAGTCCATAGTGTGAGGATCGCTAACAAGGGTTAGAATGTGGATATCATACGATTTAATTTAATCTCATTCTGAAATACATTGTTGGCTCCTTTGTTCAAAGATCATAACTTGAATTAATCAGCATTGAAGCTTTATTCATTCATTTTAGTCCCACTATAACAATCATGAAATTATTGAAGAAAGTTGAAACAATTTTTTTTGCTCTTTTTCTATCCTAACTGAAAAACTATGGGGGTTCAAGTCAAATCTTTTCTCAGTTTAAGTACATTAACGAGCCAATACTAACGGGAATCGACGATGGCGTTCCGTCAGCTGTCATGTCGATGGTGGGCATGAGCTGATCAATCCGAGCCTCTAGTTGACTCAGTTTCTGTTCCACGTCTTTGCTGACGCCCAACGCATCTTTGCCCCGTAAAGACTGAGTTCTTCGTCGGTCTCTGGACTCTGCGCGAGTCATCTTTGTTTTCATTTGGCGAACCTGTCAAAAAGCAATAAAAATCAAGAAAGGGATGTGGCCAGTGTACATCAGTCAGTGAATAGTTATTTTTATCCTCCTTTTAAGGCAAAGTAAAATGAAAAATTATGGATTAGATTATTAGTTAGTTTAAGCCTTCCTATCCGCTACAAAGGCGATCCAAAGAGAGGAAGGAGGAAGGCACCATTTAGTATGGAGTTTAGGGAACGTGGAATCTACGCAGAAAGGGCATAGAAACAGTAAGATGAGAAAGAAGTTTATGAAACAAGATCAAAGTTCAAGAAGAAAGTAGTAGGTGTTGAAAAAAAAAGGACAGCAGTGAACCGAAAAAAGATGGTCCGTAACAGAACAAAAATCTATGTTATTTCAATAAAAAGGAAGCCTACCTAACCCTTAGCTCGGGCCCTCACATAGTCCCCCTGGGAGCGCTAATTCTCATAGATACAATAGTTGTATCCCCCTGAGGGGGATGAAAAAATATATTAAAATGAGTTATAAAGCGGACCAATAACACAGCTAACGAAGGAGAGTTTCTCACCTTTCTCTGCGAAATGATACGTAGCCAAATTGACCAAGAATCGGCCGTAACACGAGTCGATAAAATTCTATATTTTATCAAACTCAAACATCGTAACCACTTATTATGATTACCATTTCCCAGGGTGAAATAATAAAAACGACACTTTTGAGAAATTCATAATAGATTGAATTCCATAGTTACTTTCACCCTAAGAATTTGGGTTGGTTCAAGCACTAAAAATTCACAATCGAGGGCATGAAGATAAGTACCGTCTTTTCGTTCTATTTTACGAGGTGCGATCACAACGTATCGAAAATAAAACAAAAAATGCATTTTTATTTTGAAGATCTCAACCTACTGCACGTAATTATTATTATATTAATTTAAAACTTCCTACCCACGCCAGAGGTGATCAAGAGAGTGAAGAGAAGGAACCATTCATTAGGACTGTAGCAAATGAAGAATCAATGCACAAAGTTGTTCCCATACAGGATACTCAGCACATGGAAACAACGGAAGATTAGATTATAAGTTAGTTTAAGCCTCTCTAACCGCTACAAAAAAGAGCGTATCGAAGAGAGGAAGGAGGAAAGCACCATCTAGTATGGAGATAAGAAAATGAGGAATCTATGGAGAAGGACATAGAAACAGTAAGTTGAGAAAGAAGTTCATGAAAAAAGATAAAAGTTGAAGAATAAAGTCAAAGGTGTTGAAAAACGGGACAGTAGTGAACCGAAAAAGGTGGTCCTTAACATAACAAAAAAAATTATATATCAACAAAAAGAAGGCCTACATAGCTCTTAGCTCGAGCCCTCACATTTTCCCCCTGAGAGCGCTAATTCCCATAGATACCAGAAACAACGGAAAGAAAGGGAAAAAAGACAACGAAGAGATAGCGAAAAAAGCATGGTTACTGAAAGAAGCAAGTGGGCACGAAGGATAGAAGTCCCGAAGACCTATAGCTTAGATAACTTAGCAGTATACCACTGGAGGCGTCAGGCCGCAAAGGAAAGACGAACCTAACTAACTTAAACCTATAATCTATCCAATATCAATATATTATCCATGAAGTATAGCGGACAGAACTACATTTTCTGTTACATGGAGTAAACAGAGCATATTTTCGCCCTGCACACGTAACGTTGCATTTATCACCCATTTATGGATCCAGAATACAATAGAGAAACGTGTGCACACAAACTGTTCAAAATGCCGCAAACTCCAATTCCTTTTAGCGATTGAAACGCAGAAACCATCCATCAAGTGCGGATTGTCAACCCATCTACTCGGGAAGCGTTCATATGAGTCCACATTTTCGCTAACCTGCTTCTCCGAGTTGGAGAGTTTGTTGGTGAGGTCCTGAACCCTCTCAGTCATGAACGTCAGCTGCGCGTCCAAGTCCTGTCGCTGCCTGGCGCAGTCCTGCGTGAGCTGCAGGTGCTTCAGCTGCAACGCGTCGTGCTCGCTCTGGCTCTCGCGTAACTCCCGGCGTAAAGCGCGGATTTCGTTCAGGCTCAGTTCTAGGCGTGATCGAACGTTGCAGTACTCGTCATTCAATCTGAAAGTAATAAAAACAGTCAGAAGTGACTATCATTCTTAGTTTGCTCAAAAGGCAAAGAACTAAAAACATCAACTACATTGTAAAACTTTATTAGCGTTTCAGTGATGTACAACTGAGAACATAAGCTGAAATTTCCACGCCATCCCTACACAAACTAATAAGAGGAATTTGGTGAAACTGGTTCACCTCAATATTTAAAAAGAAAACGTTAATACTGAAGTAATCCATCCACAAAAATTTTCCTAACGTATAATGTAGCTTTATAGCCAGTGAACATTTTCCACTACGACATACGTTTCCCGGTCGAGGGAGTCAGGATCGAGGGAGAAGTCCACATTGCTGAGGTCGCTGAGGCTGTCAAAGAGCGGCAGGTGGCGACGCGAAGTGAGCTTGTCACGACTAGCGTACACTGACGGCACAGAGCTCGTTCGCTGCACACAAATTATTGAACAATAATACACGGGAAGTTAATTCTGCCACATTATTCGAATCTTTTCCATTTTTGCTTGGAAGGGCAAATTGTTCCTAAATCTCATTACATAGATACCTATTTAAAAAATAATACTGTTAATATACTACAAAAAAAATAATACAGCTGCAATTATTATTCGTAAATATTATTCTAATAATTATCACGGTAAATAAGGCAATATATGGATTAGCCACAAACGCAAACATGAACAGCAACAATGTCTGGGGTGTATACATATATCAATAGACAACAGCAAAAATGTTTGGGTGTATACTTAAACCAATATAAAACGAGTAATTTTCTATGTTCGATCGATCCGAGGCTATCACGAGGATAACTGCACCTACAAAGATGCCTACCTTGCTCTGTGAGGTGAGTTGTCGCTGCAGCTCCCTCAATTTTGTGGTGAGGGATTCATTCTCCTCAATGCCGCGCTGCAGCTTGTCGCGCGTCACATCGTGCTCTTGCTGCTCACTTTTCAAAGACTCCCGAGCCAGCCGAATCTGCGACCAAAAATAATCCAGGTGTTATCAAGTCACCGTATGTTGCAAAACAATGCAAACTACCTCGTTAAAATCTCTTGCAGAGCACGATATCTTTACTTGCAAATGTTAGAATGCTTACGAACTGATAACAAAAAACACCAAAAATGTTTTTGGTATTTTAAGCAGCAGTGTAAATTTTCCGTTCTACAAGACACGTATCGTCGAAAAAAGAAAATTTCAAACGTATCGTCATAAGAAGGAAATTTCAAACGTATCGTCAAACAAAAGAAAGAAATTTCAAACTGCTCTTCCTGCGATATGAAAATTGGCATCAATTAGTGAACCATATACCTAGCGCATAAGTCAGGTGACTGGCAATTTAGCTATGAAAATTCCGTAAAATTTACACTCCTGAGTCGGACTATCATTAAGAATTTAAAGACGAAGAAAACAGCACGGAAGGGGATAATATTTAAAAGAATACACGAAACTAAAAATAAAACATCTGAATTAGTCAATTTTAAACGTTTCGGAGATCAGCTCCATCTTCAGTAAGTCTGAAAAATAAAAACCAAAATTGGTAAGTTCAAGTCAAAAGCGATCAGTAGGTGAAAAAAGAAATAATAATCTACACAAAAATTTCTAAAGGAAATGAACTATTAGCATTATTTAAAAGCGGCTTCTTTTTTGCAATGTGAAGAGATTCTAAAATGCGCAAATCGGACTCGTTAGGTGCAGAGCATAAAATAGAAAAATTGTCCTCGGAATTAGGGCTGCTACACTGTTCGGTATGAAGGCGGATTGATGAATGAGGAGGTTGAGCTAAAGGTCTCCCGGTACGAAAGCGAACTCCACGGTGCTGGGCGATCCTGACGTAAAAAGGCAGCGTCGTTATGCCGACGTAGCCAGACGTACACTGTACGCAACTGAATTTATATACCAGGGATAACCGCATCCGCTTAGGAATCCTATCCTTGTACCGAAAGAAAGAGCCAACTCTCAATAGATTCACAGTTATCACATTTAATTTTACCGCAGGAAAGTGATGTTTAAAAAGGTTTTCAATATCCCGGGACACCTTGCTCGTAAAATCACCAAAATATGGAAATATACAGTAGAGCTGTTGCACCGAATCAGCGACATCGTTAATACCTGAATATTTCTTGGCTAAAATTTTTTAATATGAGCATGAACAATTGAGGAAGGGAACCCGTTTTTACAAAAAAAAATGAGACGAAAAAATTGAATTCAGCATGTAGATCCACAAAACTAGAACAAATGTTGTAGGCACGATTTAATAAGGTTTTTATAGCATTAATTTTAAATCTATAGTTACAGTTGCTGTAGAAACTTATGCCCAATCCAGTAAAAGTAGCCTTACGAAAAAACTGAAGAAGTGAAAGCTTTACCTACTCGAGTTATTTTTGAGTCCAAAAAAGATAACGATTCATTATTCTCAATTTCGATTGCAAATTTTATTGATCCATGTTTCTCATTCAAATAGTCCCTGAACATTTGAGCATGACTTGGATCACGAAACAATAAAAACGTGTCATCAATGTAACGGCGATAAAATTCTGGTTTAAACTCCACAGGACAATCGGCCAGCCATTTTTGTTCCCAGTGACACATGAAAATATTCGCAAATAAGGGTCCTAACGGAAGGCCCATGCCCAGGCCTTCGATTTGTTTATACATCTTACCAGCAAACACAAATATAGAGTTCATAACAGACAATTCTAGTAGCATCTTAAAATAAGATTTGCCAAGGCCTAAAACTGTATCAGTAGGCAAAGCAAACAAGGAATTTATAATTATTTCAATGGTTTCTGCAAGTGGAATATTTGTGAATAAACTTTCAATATCAAATGAAGCCATAGT